>BGPT01001058.1:13647-36770 GCA_003297045.1 Symbiodinium sp. clade C Y103
TTGAGTATTATTCAAGTAAGTTGGATCAGTACCAAAGACTGAGCAGTCCGACAATTAATTAACGGGAATGGACACAATTTGATCGATGAAACTGTCACAACATATTCATGAAGCTCTCCTGGCAAAGGTCCTTGTTGGATGTTCAACCATTCTGACCCTCAGCAATGTCCAAAATCAGGAGGTTTGATCAAACGTTTGGTCACGGTACAGTTCCAAACCCCATCGACAATGAGACCGTCTCACGCCAAAAATGATTTTTGAGCAGACCATTTACTTTAGTAATCTTTAATATATGTGATGGATCCAACATTATCAACATTACCTATATCCAACACAGCATTTTATCATTATGACCTACCGACCGATACCATCCCATAGCCTACGTTAGATACAGACAGTGATGGTCATCGGTGCCGCACTTCCAGGATGGTAGCTCACCGTGGATCCTGGTTCACTGCTAAGAGATGGCACTGTTGATCCGCTCATGGTTTTGAAGAACTTGTTGACTTTGCCTGGCCTAGCCATGTCCTAGGCATTAGTTCACTTGAAGTATGTTGAAACAAGTCTGCAGAAAAGGCGGTAGTTTCATGATGTTTGCAGTGATCTGCAATTCTCGCAAGTGAGCATGAAGCACTACTCTAATTGCTGGTAGCGCGTTCTCTTCGCGTTCTCCAGTTCGGTCACAGTGCGAAAGGGAAACACAGGGCTTGTGCTGGTTAACCTGCAATGCAGCTCAGAATCTGCTTTTGCATCAGCCAAGTCTTCACTTTAGAATGTCACCGTCCATTGTATAAAGCAAGAGTAGCATCTCGGTTTGAAGGAGACATGCTGTTCTTGCTTTTGTCAGCCTGCGTCCAGGTTTGCCAAAAACGACCTCACTTATCATGCGTTCCTGGCAACATGTGATTGTCGTACTGTGCGCGCATTTGATCTTGTGATCTTGCGTTTGTCCTTGTCATCTGGTGCACTCACCAACAGATCCTGCTCAATCTATACAATTTCCGCTGTACATCTACATCATCTACCTGGCTTCCAACATTTCTATGTCTATATCTACTTTCATCTATTTTCTAACCTTCACCTTCCACCATCTACCCACCTATACCCGCCTAATTTTTTCATCAGGCCTATCTATGAAACCTGTTCTGGTCCATCCATATGAAGGAAACTGGAAAAGGACTGCAGTACCACTCGCGGTCAGGGAGCACTACTCTAATTGCTGGTAGCGCGTTCTCTTCGCGTTCTCCAGTTTGGTCACAGTGCGAAAGGGAAACACAGGGCTTGTGCTGGTTAACCTGCAATGCAGCTCAGAATCTGCTTTTGCATCAGCCAAGTCTTCACTTTAGAATGTTGCTCTCTGTTGTACCCATCTAGTTTCTATCCGTTTCATTGTTTCGTTGTATTTTCTTGTCGAATTTTTGGATGACTTTATGTTCTTTTTTTTCCCCCTCTTTTATCATTTTTCCTTTGTGTTTGATCAGATTCTTTTCAACTCCATTCTATTCGCTCCTGTCGATTCCTAAAAATCTTTGTCCAGTCGTTGTTGACAAGAAAGCATTGGCTTAAACCATGAATACTTTTGCTGCCGGGTTGA
This sequence comes from Symbiodinium sp. clade C Y103, assembly GCA_003297045.1. Lineage (NCBI taxonomy): Eukaryota > Dinophyceae > Suessiales > Symbiodiniaceae > Cladocopium > Cladocopium sp. clade C. Next base: position 15,242 of record BGPT01001058.1, read on the forward strand.
AGGCTTCTAATGTTGAAAGCCGCTTGACAAAGGCTCGGCGAAAGCTCCCAAGCACCATTGCCACTGAGGCAGAATAATTCCATCAAACTTCAACAATGGGGATGGGGTGATTCATTGACGACTCTTTCGTCATGTGATATATTTTTGTTTGTCATGGTTTGCCATGGTTTGTCTGAAAATGCTGGGAACCATCCTACTTAGGCCATGACATGGGGCATCCCCGATTTTCAGACAAAGCCATATATTTCTTCAAGTTTCAACATCAATCTGTTGCATCATCTAGCCGCCAGCTGCTTTTGCCCTTGCCGTGTTGCCGGCAGGTTTCGCGGAGCTTGGAAGAACCAACGCCTGATCGCATTGAAGAGGTATTTGCACAGTCTGCGGATTCGTAAGACCCACTCCATGGGGATGACTTGTGCGATGCAGATGTGATTTGGCTTTGAGCGCAGGTGTCTTGAATGCCACCAAAAAGGAAGCAACGCGTTTTTGAATTGGCACATTTGCTTGTTGCTTGTGGCTAGTTGCTAGTTGGCACCTCGTGATCCCTCATGGGTATTAATTTCTCTTAAGATACTAGCCATAAAATGTGGCTGCAGCCTGCTCATGGCACCTCATGTGCAAAAGCGGCAGATAACTGTGTCGGTGTTGAGTTTCCTAAGTTAAGGGTCTTTGGTGATTGCCAACTTGGAGATTTTTCACATGCTTGCCTTGTCACTTGTTTGGTGGTGATGTTTTTTAAGCGGCACAAGTGTGATTTCAAGTATCAACTCCAAGCGCTAGGACTTTCGCGGTTGCTCCAAGTATCATTTTATAACTGAGATTTGGATCCCAAGTTATCATCCTTAAGTTGGTCACAATTTTCAATGGGAAAGCACAAAAAGGTGCCATGGGGTGCCCCCTTTGTAGGAAACATCCGTATGAACTGAGCAGCCCTGTCGCCAGGATGGCAAAGGTCAGGCCACCCTGATTCCTGAGGAGTGGGGTGATCTGAAGATGTCCCGTGGCATGGAATCCCCTGCGAATCTGTTGATTCTTGATGAATTCAATAACGCATCAAAGGTCCAGTATTCTGACATCCACTTTTCCTGGTTTTTCACATTAGGAGAGGGTGATGTGGCATGGTTTGTACCTTGGAAAGACAGACCCATTTGAGCACCTCAACGCTGATGGAATCAAACGTCTTCTTCCACATGAATGGCAGGTCAGCATTGCAAACTTCATACAGTTCCAAATGTTCCAACTGAACATAGCGTTGCTTGCGCATGAGGAAATGCTTGGTGGTGTTACTCTACATATGTTCAGATGTGCTGCCAGGGAGTGTCGGAAAAATCGCTGTCAGGAGTCCGAGGACTTGTGGCATTTGTACAACCTCAGCATGTGGGACACCTGGGAACACCTGGGGACACCTGGGGACACCTGGGGACACCTGGTTTGGTTGAACAGCAGCATCTTCAGAAGTGCGAGGACACTTGGAGATGCCTTCCATTGTATGGGCCATTTTTTCTCAAGATCTCAAGGCTCAAGTGGTGTAAATTTGATAGACCAGTATACTGGTAGACCGAGCATGAGGAGGAACTTATGCCGTGAACTAGACCGAAACTTCTATCATTTGCAGAGGACATTCTTCATGTCAGCTAGTTGTCAGCCTATTGGGTGCTTCAATTCAGTAACTGTTGCACCACAAACAAACATCACCAGTAACTTTTGACCACCCTTTCTTTCTCCAGCTGAAGCCGGGCTCGGGTCCGTCATGTCATGGTCGCCATGTCGCGGAGCGAGTTGGTGGGTCTCTGCAAACGTCGCCGTGTGGAGCTTCCAAAGCAGGGCTGCTGTGATGTCGCCACAGAGTTCTTTCAGGACAACGTGGCAGAGGACGACGAGGATGAAGCCTTTGGCATCGCCACGGAGACTGCAGAGCCTACGGAGCCTACGGAGCCTGAGAAAGGGCATGGTGTAGCTGAGACCCAAACAGCCCAAGCTGCCACCGCCACAGAGGCCTCGGAGACGGAATATGAATCCGTGGAAGCCGAAGACGAGACAGTGGAAGTCGTGGAAGAAGTGGAAGTGGAAGAAGTGGAAGAAGTGGAAGTTGATCCGCCTTCGGATCCAGAAGAGACAGAGGAGATTCCCATAGAGCCCTCTCCAACGGCTGAAGTTGCTGGTGAGCCACAGCCTCACACTCCAGATGAGCCGTTGGAGGATCACCAACCGATGCATCGAAGTTGCCCTGCTCCTTCCAGGTCCAGTCTGCGAGCATCTGGCACACCCGGCCTTCGCATGCGCGTGTCCTTTACAGAGGTGTATGTTCCAGAGAGCTACCTGTTGGACGATTCCACAGGATTGCAGGAACTGATCCATGTGGAGAATTGCCGCTTTCAAGACCTTTGGTACCCCAATCCCGGTGCTGCTGTGCAATGTGGCTGGTGTCAACGTGATTGGCCCCAGGCCTTTGGCAAGTTGCATGGTGAGGAAGGTCGGTCGCAGTTTGCCCAGACGGATTTTGTGTGTAATGAATGCCTGGCTGCAGCGGAAGAAGCCTGGAGGACATGGCAAGCTCAGAAGGAGGCCGAAGAGGCACAGAAGATGGCAAAGCAACAGAAGATGTCCCAAGTTGCTGAAGTTCCCACTGGGCCAACTGGGCCTTGGGATAACCCTGGCAGTGGCTGGAATGATTGGACAGGTGAGGAGTAGTCCGCGTGTAGGGTGTAGCCCTGTTGAGAATCTGAAAGAATCTCAACCTCACGGAGCAAGCGGCGCTCAGCGCAGCCGCCGAGCGCAAAAAGCCGCGGCGATGCCTGCACCAGATATGAGTTTATCTTGGAGGGTACCCCCCAAATTTTGATATAGTATAATAATGGTTAATCATCATTTTCCCTAGCCCTAGCAAAATGGCTATTTGGATCCATTTGGGGGATATACCCCACTTTCAGACAGATCCATGTCTATATCTCATCCAATCGCCAAGTTGAGTCACTAACACTGGCAAGGAAGGGCGACACCATCAAGGCCATGACGTACCGGAAGGCGCGAACTCGGAGTATGCCGGGGGAAATTTGGAAGATCACATCCTGTTGTTCCACAGCAACTGGAGGGCTGTCCCGGTGAATGAATGACCTGTACAAAGCGCAGAACGACCCGTAGCTTTAAATGATACCGCCCATAAATCAATCATGTTGAATTCCCAACTCCTGTAGATTTCATCATCCAAAGTAAACTAGCACAGGATTTCCTCCAGAAAGAGTTTGGACTTTCTGAAAGGGTCAATGCAGCCTCTGTCGACCACCTCATCATAAGAAGTCTGCAGATACTCCGGCTTTGCCACATCTTATGACCTGTCTTGACCCCCAATGTCATCAATGATGTCATGTGCTGAGATCCAGAAAGAGGGAAGCACGGGCACAGTTCAGACAGAGGTGAAAAAGCTCCTTGGTAGCATTGGGCTGTATTTCTTCAGCCTTTCCCGTGAACCTCTTTTGAGGCATTTTGCTCACATGAAGTGATTGTTCTGGCTGGGTCTATTTGCACTATATAAAAGATCGAGATTGGTACAACTACCATGAAACGCTCTAGATCTTTTAGTGGCAGTTGGACACTCTGATCCCAACTGGTATCTTGAAGAGGGTGGGATCTGATCACCAAGGATTCAGATGACCGTGGAGGAGCCATCCTTAGCAAAAACCACCAGCAAGTTCCATGGCATCCATGGCATCCATGACATCCATGGCATCCCGGCAAGGTGAAGACCATTGAGTACGATGCAGCTGGAAATGTGATCCGGTACTCTGGGAAGAATTGCGAGGATGGTCGCCGGGTTGGTCGGTTGAAAGCATGGACAGTGGACATGGCATATCCAGACCTAGCTTCCGTAGATTTCCGTAGAAGATCGTAGAAGATGTCTGACCGTGGGCAGCTGGTAGTTTCAAGCATTGCATGCACATGCAGACTTAAAAGGGAAAGCTCACTCCGGTAGTCTGTCTGAAAATCAGGTACCCCTCATCCACTGGCCAATTCTCATTTTCCCTATTGCCATTTCCATATGGTCTAGCGGCTAGCTTACTTTTTTTTCAAACATGCATGTCTCTTTCAGGCATTGGCTCTTCAGATGAGTGCTTAGAGACCTTTCTTGCTTACAACTCAGCATACTCTTCGCAACTCCCCACGCACCACACTTTGCCAAGGGCTCTGTCACTTGTACACTCCTGGATCCAATGGCTGCTTGCAATGCTTGAACTTCAGCCACGAAATACAGCCATAGTCTTCCCCAAATTCTCTTTCTTCCCACCACAGGTCCCTGTATTCTTCACCCCAAGTGTCCCAAAAAAATCAGCAAAACTAAATGTTTATTTTAAATGTTTTCAATAGTTTTTGGCATTTTTTCCAAAGTTTCTCCAACATCCCAGCATCAAATCCTCCTCGGATCACCCCCTTTTCCGCTGTCGCCGGCGCACCTGGGCCTTCCCCGGCCGCGGCCATGGCGCCGACGTTGCGTCGCCGCGCCATGGCGACGCCATGGCGGAGCCCATCGTGGCGCAGCTGCGACGACGGGCGGCGGTGGCGGAAGTGCTGCGGGAGGAGATTCGCAGCTGGTGACTTGGTGGATCTCTGGGGGATACCTTTGGGGATGATGTTTTGGAGATGTTTTATGGATGACCCAAATAACGTGCCAGGGAGATAATTGGAACGAACTGTAACTTGGTTAAGGATGATGTTTTCTTGGTGGGTTGTGAGGGTAAATTGTATACCTTTTAGTGGGTGTGTGAAGTCCAAGTCGGATGTTGTCATGTTGAGAGCTTTTGCAGCCGTGTAAAGTCATTCTTCGCGTCATTGTTCTCTGGACCAGTTGCACAAAAAGAGCGCTACAGAGCTACAGAGACCAGACCATTTTCCCCAGCTTGAACATGCCCAGACAAAAAGAGGTCAGAATAGTTTCCTAGCCTCTTGTCTCTGACGCTGAGGCAGAGGAATCCAGGTTTTGCTACAGCTGTTCTAAAACGCCTGGCACGGCTACCTAGCAATGTTGCAGTGGCAGAGAATGTGAAGGATGTCTTGGAGTTCATGGTGTCTCAGACAGTCGCAACTTGGATTTGATGGATATCTGATTTTTTTTGGGGCATGGGTGAAACATGTCAAATGTTGATGGACTGATAAGATGGCTAGTCACTTCAACCCAATTCTTGATAGGGTGCAGGATGGTGCAGGTATGACTGAGAGTGCATCCCCGCTCAGCAGGCTCATTTTCGGCTGTTTCTGGATACTCATCCCATGTCGCTAAGGAGGTGAACGTCATCCACTGCAATGCAGCGATTGCTGTCTGCGCCCGTGGTGATGGCTTGTGGCCACATGCCCTTGATTTTCTCCGAAAGATGATGAATCTGCAACTGTTTCTTGGCTTGTAAAATAACAGTTGGTCACAGCTATGGCACTGAAACATCCAATGTTTTTGCAGTAAGGGATGGCTGGGATGGCGTTGAATCCCCCGTTGAGAACGGCGGAGCCAGTCGTTGCGGATCTCGCACCCCTGTGGTTCGTTGAGGTCTCCTGATGTGTTCACCTGCAGCTCTACCATGAATGCTTGCTTGAAGGAGCGCAGGGTTGGCAGCTACTCAGCGTCGTACTTTCAAACCGAGTCAAACCAAAAGGAGAAAGACCAATGCACTGGTTGGGAGAATGATAGAGATGGATCGTGCTGGATCAATGGGAGGATTTGTTGCATCTCACATACTTCAGGATTAAAGATCCGCGGGTATGAGTCCAAGTTTATTGAACCCCCTCCAAATCTGCTGGTCATTCCCACCCACAGCATTGCTTCAAAATCACCCAAAATTCCGAGATGACCAGAGATGACGGTGAGATTGACATGACACGCATTTGGTGGCTGTTTTGATGCCCAATTTAGATGGTTCACTCATCAGCTCTCGCATCCAGTACTCTCTTTGTCGCCAAGTTTGCACCATCTGGGCCGCTCGACAGTCTGCTCTAGGGTAACATCGATTAATTAAGACCTATCGTTGGTATTTCAAGTGACTTTGCTGCTGGGTATTCGTTTAACATCGATCAACATGGCCAGGGAGGATGCCTTGGATTCCCAAATCGGAATCGGCCAATGGCAGGACATGCAGTGGCAGACCGCACTGGGAATGTTCGAAGATCTCAGGAAGTCGACTAGGCTCCGGGCATCGAGTAGGCTTGCTGGATGCACTTTTTTGATGGACTTTTTGTAAGTGAGAGATGTTTTTCAGGTCAAATTCATTGAGGTTGGAGCATCTGAGGCTTGAAGGTTGGATATGCGGCTAGGTTCTGTGTTGACTAATCACTGAACCCTGAGATTTGAAGAGGAAAACATGCTCAACACTATGATGTGACCCTGTAACAAAGATGTTTTGGGATGCAACTTGAACTCCTGAACCCTTTGGCAACACATGAAGTAGCCTAGGCCTTTTCCAGCTGAACCTTCAAGGGAGTTTCATCCCATGGCGCCAGGCCCGATTTGACGCTTAGCAACACTGCCCTCTCTGCCGCTGATGCCTGGGATGTGGCAGCTGCGTTGTTGAAGGAGATGCCCGAGATGGAACTGAGGTCCTTCTGGTGGCACTCGGGAAAGATGGACCAAAGATGATGTGTAAAACCAAATTGTTTGGCTATGGTCGTCTTTGATTCTTGGAACATCCACTTTCAGATGAAACGGAATGGAATGTATGGAATATTTACCGTTGCAGTTGACTTCACCACAAACTACGAAGAATGCGGGCACCACCCACCATGGCACGGTGAATCAGCGAATCAGACCATGCCAGGCCGGATGTCATCAGCTTCAGCACCACCATGCATGGCGCACCATGGAGAAAGTCATTGGTTCTGCTTCAGCAAATGCAGGCGCGGATGGGTCAAACTTCGACCTGTCAGGGACCTTATGAACTGGTCATTTTTCCAATCCGCTGAAGTTTGACAAGTATGTCCAGATAGTGGAGTGATTTCATGCGAAGTTCTATTCAACTTGTTCCGGCACAAACGTGTGCGCATGGAAGTCGAAGATCAGACCCTCCATCAAACCTATGATCCCTGGCCAGCTTAGGTGGTACAGCTGGAAGGTGATCGACAACTCTTCAGCAGCATCTTGGCGGATTGCTGGCGCTTTTCCATGGAACTGCTGCGGATGATGAGTCGAAATTTCCTGGAGGCTGATACCATCAACTGGGGTTCAACCCTCTCACCTCTGGCAGATGCACGTCGTTGGCTGCAAGCTTTGTACATGTTGGATGGGACGTCGGAGCTCAATGTCTGGAATGCCTTGATGAGCGCGATGAGAGGTGACTGGCGCTTGGCATCTGAACTTTTTCAGGAATTGGAAATGGCGAAGTTGCGGCCCGACGAGCTGACCTTCAACACCCGCGCGAGTACTTTTGCATCTGCAGCGAGATGGCGAGATGCGGTTCATTTGGGATTCTCAGCTGCAACATCAGAGCATTACCAGATCTACAAGGAAATCAAGGAAACAATGTACAATGTAATTAGTAATTCGGCTGATGTGGAGATGTTGAGATGCCAGCTGCCAATCATCAACAGTTTTTCAACGACTTTTTCATGATGTCCTCAACATATCTCAATATATGTCCTCCATTTTCAGCCCAAGATCTGGCTCCAAGTCCTCCACTGTTCTGCGAGGACACCTGGAAATGGCATCCAGCCTGGCGCCATGGCTCAGAGCAATGCAGCTGGTGGAGGCGGCAAAACAGCAGGGGCTTCAGCCCAACATGGCCACTGTTGCTGGGCATGGTCCCAATGGTGGATGGATATGGATGTAGATGTGGATAAGATAATTAAGATATATTAAGATAATTATTAAGATCTTGGATAGGATTTTGGAGAGGATATTTCACTGATATTTTGGAAAGGTTTTCAACCATCACCCAACCATCATCCAAAGAACATCCAATCCACAGCTGACACATCCACAGCATCAGGTTTCTCGTGGCGACTCGAGCTTCTGGGAGGTGATGCTGTGCAGCCTTCAGAGGCCACGGGTTGACTTCTGACTATTTTGGAATGGGAACTTGAGACTCGAATTTAGAACATACTAGAAGAATTGAGAACATATCATAACATATCAACATATCCAATTGTTATCAACTGTTTAGAGGGTCCAGCAGACCTGCGATGCTATACTGTATACTTCGAAAGCCTGGCCGGAAGGCCATCGCTGGACCAAGTCCTCTACAGCGCCACCTTGAGCGAAATGGAAGCTGCCTCGGCTTGGGAGGTAGCTCTCAGCTTGCTAGGTGCCGGCCTGGATGGCTGATGGGAACCCCAGTGTTGAATGAATAATGAGTCAAGATTGCCTTCGTCACCATGATGGAATAAACAGCGTGTACAATCTTGTACATTACATCCAGATGTCGCTTAGTCAATCGGCACAGGCTCCATCCGCCGGGAGAACTTTGACGAAATTAGCGTCTTGGCAGACGCACAAAGAGCCCCTGACAGTACAATCACCACGGAAGAATGTGACAGCAACATTGTGACATCACATTATCTCTCATTACATTATATTTTCATGGTCTCTTTGTTTCCATGTCAGTCATTCATCGCAATTTTTGCATATTTGTCGGATTTTGTTGGTTCCTATCATGTTCTTCACGCTTTTCCATGATGCCCACATTGACAGAGCTTGAGGTTTCGGAGCCGCCATCAGTGTTGCGGCCAAGGGGAGGCAATGGCAGACAGCACTCGCTTTGATGAAGGAGTGCTGCGATGCAAATTAGGTCGGGCACCGTGGTGATCTGTGGATATGCCGTGGAACGATGGATCATCTTCTAATGCCATACTGTAGGTTTTATGCATATCAGTTCAAAAGACTGATCCCTTCCCCCCAATATATATATAGTATATATATTAACATACATATATATATATATATATTATACATATATGTATATATATATATATTCTATATATATATATATATATGAATTAATCTGATATAATGTTAAACACCCCCCAGAAACCATGGTTTGGTTGGGGATTTGCACATCTTTAGCACCAGGAGATGCGCGAGCTGCGTTTGCGTTGCTCCCAGGTGCCGTTCAACTCGGTCAGCAGTGCCTGCGAGAGAGGCCCCAGGGGCCAGGGCGGATACTATGATGCTTCGAGGAGGTATAACATGGTATAACTATGGATGGATATGGATGGAGATTTCAAGATATGTCAAGATATACCATCATTGATGGGTTATTATATTGGGGTTACCTGGTTTATTTGGGGTTGGGTTACTGTCTGTTACTGTCACTGGTATTTCAAAATGGGGATACTAATGTGAAACAAACCGTAGAACGGGATGGGCTCATGTGGGAAAAGTCCATACAGTCTTAACTTGGGAAGATGCGGGATAACAATGGATAAACAGGGATAACCAACAATGGATACAGAAGGCATAGACACACACCATGCACTTGGATTGTAGGAGAATGTGATGACGATTTTTTAATTAGACTAAGTAGACCATTTGAGGGTGGATAAACTATCCAGTCAGCGGGGGTAAATATTTGGACACACCTTAAAACAATTTGGATCCTTCGAAATGTCCATCAAAGCCACAAGGCCTAATCCTCCATTGGAATAGCCAGGTTGGAACCATCGCATTCCCAGGCAACAAATGGTCGATCTGTGTATCACTGCTGGATGCAGCGTTGGGCGCTTCACCGGATGTGGTGACGTACAACGTGGCTCTGTCGGCCACACAAAAGGCGGAATGGGATGGTGTGGACCTTTTCGTGAAATGCTACATGTTGGCAAGTCTTAAGTGAGGTATGTTTGGCGAAACAACTGTCATCAACTATCCAGGGCAAACTCAAGAATATCGAGGAGAGTCGACTGGAGCTTGGATTATATAAACTATTGTAATGTACATTTGGAGTTCCATCCGAAATTCACTGTTGTTTGGACAAGCATGGAGCAACACTCCAGGTGGGCTCTTGGCAAATGCCATGTCTATTGCTGGAAGAGATGAGCACCCTTCTCAGATCCAAAGTGTATCGGCAAAGTGATGAGTGATTGCTTCAATTGGGATGAGGGGCCTCCAGGCTGAGATTGAATCTGATTCAATTTGACGTTTAATTTGATAGAGGCTTTTGAGAGGATTTTCAGAGGCTATCAAGAATCTTCAACCGCATATGGAGTTTAATCTTGGCTTCCCATTCCATGGAATCTCAGCAGCAACCATTGTCCAGTCCCTGTTGAGGTGCCGGAGATCTACAGCCAGATGTGATTTCCCACGACACGGTGCTGCTGTCGTGTTGCCAGCAGCAGCAGTGGTCACAGGCCCTGGGAACCGTTGGATCCACCGATGACATGTCCATGGAGAGCTGCGAGGTGCTGATCACGGCCTGTGAAGGTCAACACGTGCACCGAGTGGCCTGTAGCTTACTGTTGGATCTCAGGGAAAGCTGCTGGAATCGCAAGATGGAAAAGAGGGCTGAGATCCAATTGGCTGGTTGGGTGATTTTGGGTGATTTGGGTGGGACCCTGGGACCCTGCAAATCTGCCAGTTGTCCCAATGCTCTGTGTTCACACACACACACACACACGCACACACACACACACACACCAATATCCCGGATGTTTTGGTGAGATTGGGATCAGCTTTCCGTCGCAGGAGAATCAATGGGTGAAGATGGGAGCTCATCACACCCTGGAAATTGAGCTGAACAACAAGTTGACTTTGGGCAAGGAGGGCCGCTGGAAGGGTCTCCCCTGGCAGCTTCATGAAGTCAGTCTGATCCCAGGAGAGATGGGATGCCATGCACCTCCAAGAGCTGGATGAAGCAACTGATGTTCACAAAACCTCTGAGGCCAAGGGAAAGCCACTGTCGGTGGAATGAGTGGATACTTCTCCAGACATGGTATTCAAATGTATTCAAGGCAGTTAATCAGATAATTCACTGGATGTCGGGTAATTTTTTCGATACATGAACATGGCAAGACATGGAAGGACATGGAAAGACTAAGATCTGAACTGAACCGAACTGGACAGATAGATGGTGGACATTTGTTTCGGATGTTTGTTCTGTCATATGACTTGAAAATTGCATCCAAGGACTGAGGACACCCAAATCCACCAAAATGGTCTGCTTCGGAGGGGAAGCCATTGCTTGGGCTAGCAGGCTATCCGTGAGTCTTGGACACCTTTGGAGGTTTCAGATGAAGAGCTCTATAGAGCTCTACAACCTTTACGATGCCCCTGGCAGGTTGCTGTTCTGCTCATGGAGGCGTTGGCCGAGGGGAATCGGACGTGCAGTGTTACTTTGTGGTGGTGTGTCAGCAACCAGCAAGGCCAGCAGACAAATTCGAATCATTTTGACTCTAGGACCATGTTTGTCTGATATTTGTGACGTGAACCTGTGGCAGCCTGTGTGGCTTCGTCGAAATTGGATTTCAGCACCACGCGAACATCCAAAAGCTACCCATTGGCAGTGTATGAAGGATGGTCTGAAGCTGTCTCAAGCTGAACATGAAAGGATATTGCTTGAAGGGCTCCCCGCCTGCTGTATAAATGTGCTCACCTAAGAGACATGGTGTGTACTGTGTGGAGATGCATCGGATATCAGTCATCCCAGGCTCCAGTTTAACAGTAGACAGTAGACCTTCAGATTTCATCAGCCACGCTCCTGAGCCACATTTGCTTACAGCTTGCTGCGTCCTCGCATGCCATGCATGTCTGTCGCCGCTTGTTTGGGCCTAGACTTGTGGCATTGCAGGCTGGATCCAACCGACAATGGGGTCACACAGTGAGGTTGGATAGTTGGTAAAGAACTTCATCTTGGCTATGGCTTGAAATCTTCGCTGTTGAGAAAGATGGATATATGATATATCGGCTCTGTACCACCTTTGTGACTTTCTTGAACGATTCTTCATCCGTATTTCCGCATTTGACAAACATGGTACACTGATGATCATGAACACCGGTATTCAATATTCACAATCTACTTTAGCTCGTTGCAAGGCATAGATGATCGTCATGAATCACAAATCAATACTGATGATGGATCAGCAACCAGATGTCAATGTGAACCTCCAACAAACATATGTGGATATATACATGGATGACGAATCCCCCCAAGATTTTTGTTCCTCTTCTGCTGCTTCATTTAACCACCAAAAAAAAAAGAGGACATCGAGAACCTGGCGGCCGCTGAACTGGGCAAAGCTGCGAAGGTGTCCTTGGCCGAGGGAGACCTCACTGAGGAGACCAGAAATGGTGATCATGGTACTTAAAATCCCACAAAAGGTATAAACAACTGGGGGTTTCAGATGAGTTGAATACCATTAGAGAAGGCAAGATGTCTGGAAATTGTGACTGGTTGGGGGGATTTACCAATATGAAAGGAGGATATAGTATATAATATAGTAGATAGTGGGGATATTTATCAGCAACATAACACAGGTGGTTGCTTCAAATCTTCTCTTTCCAATGATATTTATTTGGGAGGATGACCTCATCTGACTCTCATATTGTCGGCATGTGCCAAAAAGCCACCAACCGGTGTCATCGTGTTTCAAAGATGAGATGATGCAGGTATTTTGGTACCCCAAGAAACGGCATAAAAAGTCATGCCTAACATATCCTAACATTGCCCAACATCTCTTGCTCAGGAAGGAAAAGTGATGGAAAGGATTGAAAGATGGCTGGGATGGTAAGATATTGATGGATATTGTAGGCCGCTAACCAGGGTGCCCTGCTGGGCTTCCAGGAGCGTTGGACGCTCTATGCCTCTAGAGCTTCGCAGTTGGTGGGGGAGTTGAACTTCCAGGAGGTGCCAATCATCACTTGAGAAGCCCCAGGAGTACACTGAATGTGGTAAATCCAATAACAAACCATCCCCAAAACCACCATAAATGGGTTGTATATAAGCCATCCCCAAATAGTAGGTTTATTATTGGGTTGCCCACTTTAATGTCCTATATCCCTACCAGTAGGTGGGCCTGTTTGTGGTTGCAAGTTCCCCGCATTTGCCCATCGAAGCCGAAGCTCATGAAACGATGCCGTCCTTTGAGGCGAGTCGCATCGCTTCAGCCTTTTCCACTGCCAGATATGTCGGGGCCTTGGAGGATTACAGCGATATCCACTGGTCACATGGGACGTTCTGAAACCCAGCTGAAACCCACCTGATTTTGCGTTGTGCTGTGCGCTTTAGAGACGTATAGAGGAGTTGGAAGTGTCGTTTTGACAGTCTGACCGTGTTTTGAAAGACCTGATGCTACTGTGGCCTTGCATATCACAACAACAACGATGTCATCCCTGTAGACTTCAGCTCCGGGGGTCTCGCCGGTCTCGCCCAGAGAGGTGGAATTTCCTTTGTTTGCGAAGCTTTCGGCTGGGTCCCCAGGTGCCAAGCTGGTGAAACTAAAGGTTGATGTCAAGAATTGACCAAGGTCTACAGACATTTGGACATAGAATGACATAAACATATTTGGACCATTTGGAGCTACTTTGGTGGTTTCTTTTGGACCCCAAGTCTTGTGCTGTGGACATGCAACGCCGCCACATGGAAGGTGTCCCCATGTGTCACCCCCCTTCCATTGAGAGTTGAGGCACGTGCGCTGGAGTGCTTGCCCAAACCGTGCCTTGGCAAGGAGGAAAGCTGCTGCACGAGAATCAGCTTCCGAGATTCAACTTGTTTCATCTATAGATAGCGTATGGATCTGTATGATACCGTGTTGATTCTACAGAATATAGCCCGATTCAGAGTTTGTTGATTCCAGGGTGTCACAAGCCAGTTGTGACGCGACTTCCGTGACAAGGATCGACAACAACGGTGACAAGAAGGAGCAGGCCATCAACTCTTCACTAGGGTAGAGAAGTGGTTCTAGATCCGCAATGTAGATCACCAAGTATTATGCCACTCCTGTGGACCGTAGCTCTGGTTGCACGGTTACATCATGTCACCTCATCCTGAAAGACTCTGAAAGGATCGATGAGTTAAATTAGATTAGATCAGTATTCAGTATGAATATGCATGAATGATGTATATAAATGATTATAAATGTCAATAACATGCATTAAGACATCACAAGTCATTCCGTTCGTTGACGAGGCCTCGGAGGTGTCCGCAGGTGACCTGCGGCAGATGGCCTTGGCCTGTGGCAGGGCACAGTGCTTCGACAGTGATTTGATGGAGGCGCCTGACACCTGGGGAAGATCTGAGAAATTGGAAACAGATGCTGCAGTTGGGGTGGGATAAGGTCAGGATGAGTCACACATTTTTGGAAACATCTAGTCTTGGATATGGGTTGGATCCTGAAATCATTCCATTTCGGGGCGGAATTTCTCGCAGGAAGTGTATTCATCCAACTGAGTTCCATGGAGTTCCCATCGACTTCGGTCTGTGTCCAGATGTGAGGCCATGGTGCCGCTGATTGAGGAGCGACTCCAAGATTTCCGTCCCAAAGAGTTGGTGCAAATTGCGGATGCCTACGTCGCTCGCCGAGGGCGGCCACAAAGCAGGTGATTCTGCCATCATTTTGGGGATTTATTGGGGTTGTCCATGGTTATCCAGTTTTTAGGCCCATTTGGAGACAACCCCAAAGTGGGGAACCGCATACAGTTCAGAAGAGAATCAGGTGGCCCACGATGGCTGGGAAAGGTCCGAGATATTCTTTGCCCGAAGTGATTCACAACTGAGGCGCGCTTGCCGGTGCTGGTCTGAGCTGCCATGGTTTCTGCGTGGTGTGGCTGAGAATTGATAGATGACTGGTTAGATGGAGTAGGATGCAAAAGATGAACAAACTAAGCCAACGTGGCAAAGTGAATCTGCTAGGCACGTAATGACACTGACATATATCATATAGTTCGTTATATTTGCAGACTGATGTATTTGTATCTCAAGTTTGTCCGTTTCCTATCCACACTTTTGACCTTCTCCCCTCTTATTCTGCTGATCCGCCTCCCATCTTCAGTTCCCTTGTCATATCTGCGTTCATTGAAAACCGTCCTACCACCTTTGGAACTATATGGGTTTGTCTGAAACGTATGGGGAAAACACCTAAATGCCATGGTATCTATCATCATGTTCCCTATCAAAGTTGCTATTTTTGGGGTATACTGCCTGACTCTGCTGTGGTGACTGAGGTGCAGAGCCCTGAGCTCTTTGCGCTGGCCAGGGGCCCAGCCAGAATTGGACGGAGGGAGAAAGACACAGGGTAGGGCCTTTCACCAGCACGTTTAAACACCTCAAAGAAACAAGGCCTAGGATCTCAGTGACTTTAGGAGTTTCCAAATCTGACCATATGTGGTTGTGTCTGAAAATGGGGCATAAGTCTGTGACCCTGCGACTCTATATAGAAAACATGATGATTCACCAGTGGATTTAGGGCTTTCACCAACATTTTCAACGCAGCCCCCCCAGGTGGCAGAGGTCCTGCCCCGCTATTTGTACGATCTACGACCGCCAGAACTAGCGACTCTGTGTCGTTCCTTTGCGGAGGCTTTCTTGGGAAGTTGCCACATGGGATGATGTGGATCTACTGAGAACCACATGCTGCAGCCAGCTCCAGGGTTTGAACACTCAATCACTTTAGTCAAACTCGTAGGTAGAAACAGTGTTTTTGGAGTCTTTTAGGAAAGTCTCCCACTGGTTGATGCTTGGAACATCTTGGAACTATTTGGAAGATCTTTGGAAAATTTGCGCCAGCCCCCACAGGTAGCGTTGTACAACGAGGAGCTTTCAGATGCCCTAGCTGCAGAGGCCCCATCAGATCATCCCCTTGTACAATTCCACCAAGCGTTTCTCATCATGTCATGTGGAGCGTCCAGGTGGAAAAACGCGCTCGCAGCTTTGGTGCCATGGAATGTTTAATCTTCTTGGATGGCCTTTCAAGACTTCATGAAGGCATGGATGAGGACCGATAGGATGGGGGTTTCAGAGCTGATGACAGTTGCGGGGGATTATGGGAGATTGACTTTGGCCAGGAGTTGCGCGTTATCCGCAAAGAACGGGACGCTGCAGTCATTGTCAAAGCCCTGGGGGATGTGATGGCGGTGGCATGATCAAGGTTGACACTTCAAATTGCCAATTGTTGGTGAACTGAAAGATGTACAGAAATCAGGCACATAGCACGGAAAAACAGAGAGACATGATACTCGCAACTGTCGTAATGATATGAATGGGGCATGATATGTTTATTATATTCCGATTAATCATTAAACATCTCAATGAACCATTAAGTAACTCCATTAAATCTCCATTAACCATTCATTATAGAACTAGTTTATCATCCAAAAATTCTTCACGTTCCCGGTGACTTTTCCCCAGGCCGCAGTGGCAGATCAACTGAGTGGCTCCGCCAGCTCCTTGGCCGCGGCCGAACTGGTGCCCCTGCGGGGAACCACTTGAGATAGTCTGAACAGCAATCCTCTTGAGGAGTTGATACATTTATATGTGGATGGTTGATCCATTCTCAAAAAACAGTGATTGTTGATATGCTCATGGTGTTGTGGCCATGATTTTTGTTGGATTTTCACATATTAACCATGGATATTCCGTGACATTCCCGATTTTGGTGGCAGAGGTACGTGGCTTTTCAGCCTTGGTGCGGCTGGACTACTACGAGCCTCGTCTTGTGCATGGTGAGTCAGCTCAGCTGGGGAAGGGATTTTGTTTGCGGATCCGCCTGGCAAGGACTTGGTTTTGTTCTTTTCAAAAGGTAGGATCAGAATTAAATCATCCATTAATGGATATTAATGGTAGATTTTGGTAGGACCATGTAAGGAAATCTACCTGTGAACTTGGATGCCCAAGACTTTCACCACCTACCATCCAAGCCCTCCAGGCCGAATCTGCGCGGCCCTGGCACTGAAGTTTGATGAATTGCTGCAGGTCCTGGGGGGGATCTCGGCATTTGTCGATTGGACATAACACAGCGGATGAATCCACCAGTGGAGCCACCCGCCTCAGGGTGGCCGTGGTGTGGGTCCACAGGCCTTTGCGCGACCGCAGCAGGTGGGAGCAGCTTTGGAGTTTTGCTTTTTGCCCGGCAAAACAGTTGAAACATGTTGAAACCCAATTGAGTAGATTAGTAGATCATACAAGTAGATGGCCGGAAAGACAGTTGTAGTATGTGTAGTACATACTAGTAAGTGTGAAACAGATTAGCATCGGGACCCTATAGAGACAACTTGATCATGTGACCAATAGATGACCCATTGACGACCAATAGAGGTCATCAGTCGAGTAAAGAGAATTTATAGCACGCCGGGGAGCCTACAAAAAAGACCCTATTTGAATTCTGCACCTTTCTCCATACTTTTCCGCCAATCCTTGATGGGAGATGGTCATTGGAGATGGCTCCAACGGTTGAGTGATGTCAGGCTGCACGAGGCTTCACCGCTCTGGCAGATCTCCTGCACTGTCTCAGCCTTTTGCCTGTGGGAAAGCCAAGAGCAGAATGGGATGTAGTCATGATGTGGTCATGATGTGAATCAAAAAGCTACCTCTTTGGTGATCTTTGGTTCTTGGTTTGTGCCTGAAAGCCATGGATTTTCTGCAGGCGCAGTCCCACAAATCCATGGAGCTGACGGCCACCACCAGCCAGTCAATGACACAGCAGCCTGGCAAATGGCCCATGCGGGTCAAAGAGAGTGAGGGAGATTGGAAAAAAATGGGAAGAGGTATGAAAAGATTCAGGAAACTACACCGAATCACCATTTTTCAATCAGTTGTTTGATACCCTCAATGGCCATTCATAGTTGATTTTCCCATAAAAATGGTAGTTTTTCCATAGTTATGTAACGGTTTACCAGAGGGTATCGTTGCAGTGCATATTTTTCTCTTTGGAACCCCACTACGTCCCATTGCCAGGTTGTTGGCACAACTCCTGACCGGCCATGAAGAAGACTTGGAGCGACGAGGCGAGCTGACCGAGACCTGCGATCCAATCGGGTGGGATGCCATGGGCTGTCCCCACTGTCCCCCTCAGATATTGGCCATCCATAGCGCCAGCTTGTTGTAGGACCTAATCTGTTGAACATTCCAGTGCATCTCAGGCTAAGCTGAAAAAGAGATTGAAAGTGGATGAAAGAGGTAACTACTTGTACCACCTACAGCCATGGTTTATCCCAGCCAGCAGTGGAATTGCAGGCGCCGCACCGCGGGATGCCACTGCATCAGTTGGTTGGGGACCGCAGTTCTGTCGATTGAGCATTTCAATGCATTTCATATCACATCAAAGATATCAAAGTCACGTTTTTCCAGCCTGACCGGCAAAACTCTCTGCCATTTTCTGATCATTTTGAACAGAAGAAGGTTCTTCAATGCCAAAAGACCATGTCGACCACATCATTCAGCAGATGCCACTCCCATCTGCAGAACAGGCTCAAACTTTGAACTCCCCAATAATTCATTTCAACTTAGAGTGGGCGTATATTAACCTCAAAACATGTCAAGAGCGTTTCTTTGTTCATGAATATTCAGATCCATTCAAATCCTATAAGGCGCACATTTCATGGATCTAGATCCATATACACCCCCGAAAACACACATTTTTTTTTCCGGAAGATTACAGATATCCCAGCGGCTCCAGCCCCGTTCTCTCGGTCTCTGCATAGGTCGACTCCCCGACCCCCGCAGTGTGGCCGTGGCGGCGCTGGCGCTGGCGCAGCTGGGGCGAGTGGAGCAGGAGGAGGAACTCATGAAGCACTTGGCGCAGTGCGTCATAGGAGCCGATGGCCATGGGATGGCAATGGGATGTTGTTGAGGGGTGGGCTGGAAAAGGATGATGGATATAATACTATGATGGATTAGCCGGATTAGCTGTTGAATTTGGATTAGATAGATGTACTATGCAAAAACAAGGGTGTAGATGGATGAATCGGAGATTCAACAGACTTGATGCTTCTGAATACGGTTGATATTGAACCAGGATTCCCAGGAGCTTTCAGCAGCTGTTTCGAGGACCGAAGAATCCTGCCTTCCTGGCATTAGCTTCCGAAGAGGAGCTCAAAGACTTGCAAGGCACTGTGGAGACTTGGAATCTTTGAACATATTTTTGAACAAATTTGGGTAAACCTCATCAAATATAGTGAACAAAGATATCAGATAGATATCAGAAAGATATGATAAAGAAAGTGTATCAGAAAGTTGACTCTCACCTTTCATGTCAGCAACTTTTTTCCCTTCCAATCGAGTTGGGAAGGGCCTGCTTCGGTTTCACCACAACTGTGAGGCGCTTTTGAACTTTGCAATGCCATGGAGGTACAGGAGGTTCTGCCTGGGATAAGAAGCTGGGTGCGAGATAACTGAGATGATGTAAATGATAAAATGACGAGTGCAGTTGGAGACCCTGTTTGATGATGTTTGATGAATTCCTCTGAACTTACCTATCCCTTCCCGAAAATCCTACCTGGAGGGATTTGGAGACGACCTTGAAACCACGCATCTCCAGGTGATCGCTGCGGAGCTCGAACGACGCGAGCCGAGCAGACCGGTGGACACGTGAAAAAAGATGTGCTCGGCAGATCTGGGGTTGTTGCAACTTTGTTTCCGTCGTATGATGATATCATTTAAACATAACTACTTTAAAATCAAATGGCATTCCACCTTTTTTGGATATATTTGGGTTCAAGTACTTGGCTTCAGATATTTGGGTGCAAATTGTCTGGACGCTTGCCAGCCAGACTGCTAAATCCCTATGATAGACTTGACTGATTTTTCCTGCCTGAAGTCATCACCACCCACGATTTTCGCTATCCCACGCCAGAACGGGTAGGTGATTTTCCCAAGCAGCATTTCAATCAAAGGTCGAGTAACCACACCCTAAATTGAATTTAGTGTTTCTCACACATTTCATGGAACATTAATGGGGATTCATCCATCCCTTCAGGCAGGTCTGGCGAATTTCCACCTCCTCACCGCGGTCTTGGCCAAAGATGTACACCGAGTCTCGGTGTCCCTGCCAAAGAAACGCGTGTGGGCGCCTGGCACTGGAAAGATGTTCTGGCTGGTGGTAGTGATGATGATGATGATGATGATGATGATGATGATGATGATGATGATGATGATGATGACTGATTATGAATGAAAAGTATAAAATGATAAATAAGAATGATGGTTTATGGAACGCCCACATTCCATGAACAGCATCATCTTGCTTCAACAGAGGATCTCACCGAGGCCACAACCACCAACTACGACAAAGCCTTGGTGCGATTCTTCGAGCAGGCGAGTGTCCACATGAAAGCGCTCCAACGGTCAATGGTTATGGGAGACACTGCCCAGCTGATGATGCTCGTTGCCTGTGTCATGATATCCAATCCTGATGATATTCATCATGAATAATTGTATATATTATAGGACATACACTTAGAACACATTTTGGAAAACGATATCAAGCAAAGTTACAGCACCACTGTTCTAAGTGATAGGCTTAGAACATGTTCTAAGCCTATCACTTAGAACAGATAACCATACACTTAGAACATGTTCAACACTTCCAGACATGAACAACAATATATATGTATAATATATATATACTATGTATGTATATATATTTAATATTGTATAGTTATGTGCGGGTAAATTTATTGATGCCGTTTTCCAAATGGTGTTCAAAGCCTACGTCCTTCAGCTGGACTCAATGGATATATTGTTTATTTATACATGTAGATGGACATTGGGGTAGGGGTCCCTTTGGACCTTTGCAGATCCACGTATATATACACAGAAACAAGAAAAAAGTAGGATGGGATTGGAATGAACATTCAGATGGCACCCCAAACAAATGGGGTTCAAATTCTCTGTTGGTGGGAAGTTAACACACGTTGGTGGCCTCCCTAGGTGGCGAACCATACACTTAGANAACAAATGGGGTTCAAATTCTCTGTTGGTGGGAAGTTAACACACGTTGGTGGCCTCCCTAGGTGGCGAACCATACACTTAGAACACTTCAAAAATGGGGAAACATCAATATTCAAGTTGGTGACAGTGTTTTGTACACATGTTTTCCGTTCTTCCAGTGGCAAACCACAACTAAACCAAACTAAACCCATCTCAAAAATATCGATCTTGAATGGGAAATTAAACCATATTTCTGGTTGATGTTGGTGGCCTCCCTAGGTGGCGAGCCACACACTTAGAATACTTCAAACATGGGAAAATCAATACTCAAATTGGAGAGAATGGTTGATACACATGTTCTCCTTCCCCCGGGACGTNGGTGGCGAGCCACACACTTAGAATACTTCAAACATGGGAAAATCAATACTCAAATTGGAGAGAATGGTTGATACACATGTTCTCCTTCCCCCGGGACGTCAACAACTACTAAACCGATGTCAAAAAAGTAACTCTTGAAAGGAAACTTCAGCACATTTTTTGGGTGATGTTGGTGGCCTCCCTAGGTGGCGAACCGCACACTTAGAACACTTCCAAAAAGAGAAAATCAATACTCAAGTTGGTGAGAATATTTGATACACATGCTGTCCTTCTCCAAGAAGGGTCAACAACAGTAAACCCATGTCAGAATTGTAGAAAAAATGTGCATT
>BGPT01001058.1:40139-86924 GCA_003297045.1 Symbiodinium sp. clade C Y103
ACGGGAAAATCAATAATCAAGTTGGAGAGAATGGTTGATACACATGTTCTCCTTCCCCCGGGACATCAACAACAACTAAACCCATGTCAAAAAGTAACTTTTTAAAAGAAAACTTAGCACATTTTTTGGGTGATGTTGGTGGCCTTCCTAGGTGGACCACACACTGGTAACACTTCCCCCCAGGACGTCAACAACAACTAAAAGAANGAAAACTTAGCACATTTTTTGGGTGATGTTGGTGGCCTTCCTAGGTGGACCACACACTGGTAACACTTCCCCCCAGGACGTCAACAACAACTAAAAGAATCTCAACCACATTTCTGGGTGCTGTTGGTAGCCTCCCTAGGGAGCGAACCACACACTTAGAACACTTGACGCATTGGCAAAATTCAATTTTCAAGTTGGTGACAGTGTTTGATACACATGTTCTGATACACATGTTCTCCTTCCCCCTGGGGGGGTCAACAACAATTAAACCCATCTCAAAAGTATCNTGGTGACAGTGTTTGATACACATGTTCTGATACACATGTTCTCCTTCCCCCTGGGGGGGTCAACAACAATTAAACCCATCTCAAAAGTATCTATATATTGGAGCAAGGAAATTAACACATTTTCGGGTGGTGCTGGGGGCTTTCCCAGGTGGCGAACCACACACTTAGAACACTTCCAAAAAGAGAAATTCAATACTGAAGTTGATGAGAATATTCGATACACATGCTGTCAAGAGGGGTCAACAAGAGTCAACTCATGTCAAGATTGTAAATACATATTGAATGAGATATTTAAAAAGAGAGAGAGAGAGGACACCTGACAAATTTCTGGGTGATGTTGGGTGGCCTCCCTAGTTGGCGAACCGCACACTTAGAACACTTGAAAAATTGGCAAAATTCAATCTTCAAGTTGGTGACACTGTTTGATACATACACATGTTCTCCTTCCCCCTGGGGGGTCAACAGCAATTAAACCCATCTCAAAAGTATCTATATATTTGAGCAAGGAAATTAACACATTTTCGGGTGGTGCTGGGGGCTTTCCTAGGTGGCGAACCACACACTTAGAACACTTCAAAAACGGGAAAATCAATAGTCAAGTTGNGGAAATTAACACATTTTCGGGTGGTGCTGGGGGCTTTCCTAGGTGGCGAACCACACACTTAGAACACTTCAAAAACGGGAAAATCAATAGTCAAGTTGGCGAGAATGGTTGATACACATGTTCTCCTTCCCCCGGGACATCAACAACAACTAAACCCATGTCAAAAAAGAAACTTTTAAAAGGCAACTTCAGCATATTTCTGTGTGATGTTGGCGGCCTCCCTAGGTGGCGAACCACACACTTAGAACACTTCCAATAAGGGACATGGACTACTCAAGCTGGTNCTTCAGCATATTTCTGTGTGATGTTGGCGGCCTCCCTAGGTGGCGAACCACACACTTAGAACACTTCCAATAAGGGACATGGACTACTCAAGCTGGTAAGAATATTTGATACACATGCTCTCCTTTCCCCAGAGAGTCAACAACAGTAAACCTATCTGAATTTTGTCCATACATATTGAATNACTACTCAAGCTGGTAAGAATATTTGATACACATGCTCTCCTTTCCCCAGAGAGTCAACAACAGTAAACCTATCTGAATTTTGTCCATACATATTGAATGAAATAGATACAAAAAAAAGATGGAGAGCGAGAAATGGCACCATAAAAAAAAAAAACAGCGAGAGAGAGAGAGAACGAAATGGCACCCGTCAGGTGACCAACAACCAAACTCATCAGTCTTTTACTATATACATATACATATTACATATTCTAGAACATNGAAATGGCACCCGTCAGGTGACCAACAACCAAACTCATCAGTCTTTTACTATATACATATACATATTACATATTCTAGAACATTATATATAATTAAGTTATGTATAATATATATATATGTATATACATGTATTCTAATTGTATGACATGAGCACTATATGTATATATATATATATAAATTATTCGATATAAGATGTGTTCTAAGCCTATCCCTTAGAACATGTTCTAAGACCCCCATGTGTTCTAAGCCTATCCCTTAGAACATGTTCTAAGCCTACACTAAGAACACCAACTGGGTCACGACAGATGTGTTCTAAGTGTTGAGTAAAAAAAAATGGAAAATTTTAGGTGTTCTAAGTGTATGTCCCTAAGTATACATAGACTAAAAACAAGGGGCTCTTGTTGCATTGCAGGGGCAACTCCTTTCCGGGCATTTTCAGCCAGCCAGCCAAAACCAAAAAACCAGCCAGCCATCCAGCCAAAACGGCAAACCCGGTAGAATCAGCCAGCCAGCTAAAGCCCAAAACTCAGCCAACCAGCCGAAACCAAAGAACCAGCCAGCCATCCAGCCAAAACGGCAAACCCGGCGGAATCAGCCTGCTGGCTCAGCCAGCCAGCCAATCAGCCAAAATCCGATTTCGGCGGCCTGCGGATTGGAACCCGGCTGCTTGTTGCGCTTGCTGTGTTGCCTTCTTCATTGACCCACCAAGCGGTTGGGAAACAGTTCCAGGTTCAGCCCTGGCTTCCCCCCCTGGCAGGAGAAACTGATGAGTCTGCGGACTGCGGTTCCATCACAGCGGAAGCGAAAGGCAGAAGGTGACGTGGGCAGAGCTGAGGCCAAGAGTTTTAGGGCCGGCGCTTGAATGCAGATTGGACATGCTGATTTGGGGATGGGCCGAAATTGATAGTGTTGGAAATTTCAGATTTTGGAAACGTGCTCATAGATTTAATAGAAAATGACACCATTTCTGGGTGCCTATTTTTATCCCAAACCTATTTAATTCTTTATCATGGAGGACCAAGGGCCACTGAGCCTGAGGGAGCTGGGAGAGGCGGCAACGGTCCCTAGCTATCCTCCAACAGACCCGAGCAAGCTACAGAAGCAGAAGCCAACTTACTTAGTTGCCAGATTTGCGTGCAAAAAAAGTATGTCCGAAAGCTCAGCTCAAAGCGGAAAATCTTCCTACGGGATGTGGATCCCATTTATAACTGTCCAAAAAGCAACGTTGCAGAACGTTTTCACATGCTAGAACATACCCAGCTATGGATAACCCCAGTAAACAATCATCATCAATTATCAGATTGATGAATGTGTAGTTGCCAATTGAGATGCGCAATCCAAGTAGCAGCTGCAGTCTGCGCGTCAGCAAAGCCGCTTGCAGGTGCCTTGCAACTGCGCGTGGCCTCCCAGTCTCAAGAGTGAGGCTTCCGAGTCGGAGACGGGCGGAAACAGGCATTGCTGTGTGTTGCATCAATTGCTGAAGGTGTTCCCGAGTCTGCAGGTTTTTGTCCATGGTCTCTCATCTCAAACCATGATGAACTCTTGAAGATTGTATAAACGACCAACAGACTTCTCCAGGATAACCTCGCAACAGAAAGGGTTAGAGGGATTCCTCCGAATTCCTCGTGTGTTCGAAGCCACCTTTGGGTCAAGTTTTTGCAGAGATCATCCTACCGGTCCTATCCTGCACCTTGGGCTGAAATTCTGCTTCAGGGAAGGGAGTTGGGAGTAGTGCTCGCAAGAGATTATTGGGAAGATGTGGCAGGCTCGCAGGCCTATCACATAGGTTTCAGATGGTGCCAGGGAAACTCAGCGTCATCGTGCGATTGAGAAAGGTTCAGCATGACGATCATTACCGGAAGGCTGGGAATAGATTTGGAACATTTTGGAACATATTGAAATGTACCCTGGGCCACCCGACGCAATTTGAAAACCAATGAGCTGTTTCAGAGTTTCAGAACCTATCATTTGTCAGTCTTTTCCAATGAAACTATGAGCTATCGTGGTCTTCCCACAGTCTTTTCGCCAGGCAAAAGAAGGCAAATCGTCTTCAAGACTCGAAGGCTAGCAGTAAATTCTGGCGACTCACGTTGATAGCCGGCTATCCCTAGATCTTTGGTCCTCCCACTGGTCGTAATAGCTTACATCTTCAGTTCAGCCACACTTCTTCTTTCAAACCCGAGCTCACTGACATGGTGGTGGAAGTTCCGTTTGCACCACCTGAGGTCCTTTGGCACCCATGGAGCGCGCCAACCAGCTGGCGGAGACTTCCCTGAAGGAGGCCATGGCGGAGCTTTCGAAGAAGCTGGGCCTCTTCGAACGCGTCCGCCACGTTTGCCAATCCGTGGAGATTCCGTTGCCCGGAGTGGTGGTTGTTGGGGAACAGTCCGCTGGGAAGTCGTCGTTGTTGGAAAACATCTCTGGGATTCAGTTCCCCAGGGCGCAGAACACTTGCACAAGGATGCCGTGCGTGCTGACATTGCTGACCGATCCGACGGTGGAAGAGTCCTTCGCGGAGGTGTCGATGGATTCCAGTTTTGCCGATGTTTCCTGGATCAAGTCGACAGTTCCGTTGGAAAGATTGGAAAGCTTGTGACGCAGCATGATAAAGCCACATGGGGGGCAAGTTCTCTGAGGAAGCCACCAACTGCCATTGCCAAAGGGGAGTTTGGGAGACAAGTTCCAGAAACCATACTTTGAGTAATCTTCGAGTGGTTGCCAATTTTCATTGGGATGGTCTACGTTGGTTTGTTGGAGGGAGTTCTTTGCAGCCAAGGCAGAGAAATGCACCGTGCCGCAAGTTGAACAGCAGATCAAACTTCTGACGGACAAACATGCGACCGGCGACCAGTTCATCTCAAGCCAGGCCTGTTTGATGCAATGTGTTTGGCCATGTTGGTCAGATGCTGGATTCCTGCATTTCTGGATGATGCCCCACTTGAGAAGATTTGATCCTTCTGTGTTCGACGAATTTTGCATCAGGATTGTGCTTTGGGCTGCAGCTGTGATTTGAAAATCCCACTGGGGTGGGTCTCTTGCCGGTGCCTGAAGGCTCTGTACGTTCGCGTGGTTCGCAAGGAGGGGCCCCAACTGTCCCTGATCGATCTTCCTGGCGTCACGCACAACGCCGATCAGATGCAGAACATCCACGAGGCCAGGAGGAAGTGATTTCCGAGGATAGAAACAGCGTGGTATGAAGCAGTCATGCTTGCTGGGAAGAAGATTGTTGATATTTAGATACTGTCAGCAAGTTCTCCAATGTATTTCTCTCATCTCTCAACCTTGCCACATTGACTTGCTACATGATAAGGCCATAACATGTCATAACCCGCTGTTGCCATCTTTTCCCCATTGTGTTCCAGTCTTCTGCATACTTGTCAGTTGCAGGTCACTGTAAAGCTGGTTGAGGAATACATCAAGCCGGAAGAGATGGTGATTCTTTGCGTCATTCCCGCCATGTCGGACTTTGGCAATGCCGAGGTCAGCTGGTTTTGGTTCGGGTTAGGAACATTGGGAGCAGTTCGGGGTTCGTTTCGGCCTGAGCCTGAGTGTTGGCATACCATCTATCATAATGCTGTCTAAAAGTCTAAAATCCATTCTTTTCACTCAGGAGTCCGAAGTAGCTACGAAACCTTCCTAGATGCTACAAAACGACCCCACAAATCCCCAGTAGCCGTAGCCTTTCTTGAGGTGGTGAAGCTGGCGCGGAAGTACGNGGCGCGGAAGTACGATCCGGACGGCATCCGCACCTTGGGCGTGGTGACTAAGTGCGATGATGCCGCCAATGCTGAAGCGTCCGACGTGGTGGAGAAGGCATTTGCCTTATCCGGAGACAACGGATGTGCCGAATTGCTATGGACAAACTATGGGGCACCAATCTAAAAGAACAGACCATTTTGAGTATGAAAATGTTTTGAAAGAGCTAAAGCACGCAAGTGGATGGAAATTGGGGAGATGCAATCCTGATCGATACCAGCCATGCTCACATGTAGGGGGGCGGTGTGGATTGACTTCTCCCGCTTTCAGATGTTTGCTTTTGTGTCAAAGTGCTGATCTCCTGACGCGTTGCTTCTTTTTGCAGGTTTTGATGTCGCGACCCTCCGATGTTCGCCTTGAATTGGGTTTTCACTGCGTGGTGAACCGATCGCAGAAGAACATCGATGAGCAAATGAGTCGCGAAGCACTTTGGGCCAAGGAAAAGGAGATCTTTACCAAGAACGATCGCATGAAGAGGTTGCCGGAGAAGAACTGGGGCACCTTGCGATTGATGGAGAAAGTCGCAAAGATCCAAGAAGCCCGTGTGGACGAATGTCTCCCCAAAATCAAGGAAGCAGTCCGANAAAGTCGCAAAGATCCAAGAAGCCCGTGTGGACGAATGTCTCCCCAAAATCAAGGAAGCAGTCCGAAGGAAGACCGGCGAACTTCGGGAGGAATTGCGTCGTTTGCCGGCCCAAGCAGAGACTGAGGCGGATCAATTCCGTCTCTTCAACGGAATTCTTGCCCGGATCAGAGATGATTTGGTGCGCCGGATCCGGGCCGAGTTCATGAGTGCTCAGTCTTCGGACCGGGAACTGACAATTGCTCCGATTGTCGCTTCCATGGTTCAGAAGTTCAGGAAGGAGCTGCTGTCCCGAAATCCTGATTGGTTGGGAGAAGCTATGATTGAAGAGGTGGATGACACGGTGCGCACCTTCGTGCAAGGCTACACCGTGGACAATCTCACCGGTCCGCAGGTCTTTATCAACCTCATCAAGCAGACCTTCATCGATGAAGGGCTGTTGAAAGACAGCGTTCATGGTTTGGTCACAGATGTTGGTGAGCACCTTCGCAATGTGGTGATGCATGTCATTGGACAGTACTCAAACATCAATGGCATCCTTTCCAACCGTTTGGATGCCAAGGCCGAGGAATGCATCGACCAACTCACCGTCAAAGCCCAAGATGTATGCGGGATGCTGGCAGAAGCCCAGCAAGTCACCTCAACGACGCATGGAGCGTACATGGTGAAGCTGACCCAGTTCCGAAAGTCGTGGTTTCAGGAGGCCGCTGAAAGTGTGGCGAACCTTGCCAAGGCTCTCGTTTTGGGAGTAGAAGTGCTAAGTGGTGAAGGGCAGAGCGAGCTACCGGAAGAGTTCTTGAGCTTGGTGAAGCAAGCGCAAGAAGAACCGGAGAAACTCGCAACTCTGGAGATTTGTGCTTCGTTGCACGTCTACACCGGGCTAATGATTGAGGGCTTCGTGGAGATGTCGGCGAAACTCGTCAAATTCAACATGGTTGAGCGGCTGGCGGACAAGCTGGAGGAGATCTGGAGAGAGGAGTTGGGTGGAAGTACATTGTCCGAACTTTTTCCGAAAGATGACACCATAGTCCGTCAGCAGGAAGACCTCAAGGAGAAGATCCAGGTGCTTATGGAATTCAAGGCAAGGGGAGGGGTGTTTTTTTTTTTCCGGGTGTCAGGGGCTGTCCTGCACACTGCAGAAATGGAGTCCTTGATTCCTTGATGTAAACCAGCGTCGTACCCTTACATCATCTTTCATTCCTACTTTTCTTCCTTTGTCACCCCTAGCAGGAGCAGATGATGACATTGCGCACCGCCGTGGTGCCGCTGCAGAAAGGCAAGCGGACCATCACCGAAAAGGCCCAAGCAAGGGCCGATGCTAAGGCAGAGGAAGTCGCAGCAGCTGCAAACACCCAGACAGCTCAGGCCATCGCTTCAGCTGCAGATGGGACCGCCAAAAAGTCAGAGTCCTTCGTGTGGGATTTTGCCAAGGAGGTGGAGGGCACGACATTCAAGAAGGGCGAGAGCATCGAAAGCGAGAAGTTTACCCTGCTGGGTGTGCCAGATCTGCAGCTAAGCTTGTATCCACAGGGGAGCGAGAAAGCCACAGAAGGCCACATGTCCATGTTCCTCACTGCCCCTCAAGGCTGGCAGATCAAGTACCAGGCAACCTGTGGGGATGTGGTGAAGACGACGGAGATGCACAGTTTCGAAGGAAACGGCCACAAGTGGGGATGGGCAAGCTTTGCTCCCATCGGCACCAAGATTGCTGTCGAGCTCCTTGAGGCCGTTCCAACACAGGCAAAGGCCTAGTTCACCACATGATGCCAGAAGAGTCTCTGAGGGATTCGTCTTGAGAAAGGGTTGCGCCTTTTGATCGGATCCCATGTTTTTGCATTTTAACGATTTAGCCGATGGCTTGACTTGGACGTGAGGGAGCTTGGAGAGGCTACAATAGTCCCTGGCTATCCTCTAACATACCCAAGGAGGCTGCAGTCAGAAACCGTCAGAAACCTGTTAGAATTGCTTTGGACGTGGTGCAAAAAAAGGCATGTGTAGCAGAAGTTCAATCCGATAAGCAGCTGATGTGAAGGCAGAGCAGCATGAAGTGAGATCTTTCGTTAAGGAATGTTCACATACCTAGCAAGCTTCACCACCAAAGCAGTCTTTCCCAGGCACCGAGTTTAGGGCCCAGCTTCTGCACCTGCCGTCGATGGATGCCATGAAATGCTACAGGCTCAGCATTGCTTTCAATCAGGAGCATGTGATCTCAACCCGAAGTGCTGTGGTTCTTGATTGGCTTTTGCGTTTCTTTCTTTGACTTGGTCAGTATATGTTGGTATGAATTAGGTGCAGCTGGAAAATACAACCAACACTGTTTCAATGGAGTACTTGTCGAGGGTGTCTTGATAATTTTGTCCCTCCCACGCCGCTGATTGCATTTCTCCAGCAATGATGCGTCTAAATGCTGCGCGGTTCTTTTCGTTTCAACTCACTCTTGCACACGATTGACAATATTATGCAGTGGGTGTATGCTCGTAATTTCTTTGGCTTGCCTGTCCTTTGCTGGGAAGTGGAGGGTCCTCATCATGCTTGTGGCTGACTTGGTTGATTTTTTTCATTCCGCACTTGTGCTTCTTCCCAAACTCTCCCCAAGTCATTCCGCAAAAGATTGAGATCGCTTTCATATCTTAAGCGCGGGCGCTCCCAATGTTGTTGTCCGCCATTGATTCTCGAATTCCACCCGCGTCTCTGCAGCGCAGCTTGAGCTCAGGTGTCATTTGCACACTTGTTAATTGGTTGAAAAGGGTGGCACCAGAATTTGTTCAAAGCATGTTGGATATTGATATATTGTCTGAAAACGATAGCAGAAATATTCTTTCCAGACGGACGCATTTTGCAATTGAGCAATGGTTCAATCCTTTTATTTTAAATGGTGTGAGCGAATTATGGGATATATGGGATCCCCTACTGTATGTGCTTCTAGTTGTTGCCCGCAAACAGCGCTTTGGATTTCACCCATGGCGGACAGCAGCTCCTGTCTGTCCAGCCTCACCAGCGTCTTCCATGACCTGCTGGGTGAAGGCGCGGCCAAAGAGGTGGCGGCTGATTGGCAACTGCAGCAGGCCACCAGGAGCCATGGCGTTGCTCGGTGGCGTTGGGTGCGTGGCACCTGTTGTCCCAGGGACTTTTGTCATGGGACAATCACTGAAGTGGGAACTATACGATCTTTTTCTCCCCCAATATGCATGGGGGCATTTTGGGTGTGAGGATGTCCCCCATAGTATATACCAGAATTCGATGTCCGCCATTCGGCAAGAAGTTGGATTGGTCTTGCAGGAGGTGGCAGATTTTCCGTAGGATCTGTAGTCCTTTGCTGCTTGATGCGATCAGTTTTTCACCACTCGGCTTTGGATCTGCTGTCCTATGCTTCAAATTTACGAGTCTCCCATGTTTAAACTGTTTAAACGCATGGGCTAGAGATCCACAGCCGCTTTCTCCCCTTGCCCAAGCTTAACTGCACTCGTCCCTCCTCCATGTGCCTTTGCCGAGGTGATAATTGTGGGGCAGCAATCCCGCGAGAGCAACAAGGATGAGGGACGACTCTTCAGCAAGACCTTCATCCGTCGAGTGGGTCCGAACGAAGCTCAAAGGGCCTTAGCTGAGTATGGCCGGAAGCACCAGATGGCTGATGCGCAGCTTGAGGTGCTTCGCGACCAGCTTGCTTCTGCCATGCTGACGCTGCCCATCTGGCATTGTGTAGTGGATGCCCTCGACAGACCAAAGATGCTGGGGGTCTCCATTTTCTTCATGCAAAATATGGATGAGTTGACTGAGCTGGCAAGGGATTGTCTCATCGAATTCCTGACGGAAGACAACCCGGACGAGCTGCAGGAAGGCATTCGAAATCCGCAGTTTCAGATGTGGGCGAAACAGTGGTATTTGCAGTCCATGGACCTATCCGATGAGAGAAGCATTAGGTACATCTGCAGGCTTGCAAGGTGCAACGTGTTGTTTCACTGCATCAGAAATGGATTTCACGAGTGCTGTCGCTTGCTGCTCGATGAGTACAGCGACCTGACAGCCAAAGAGCGATGGCTGGTGTTGGCGGAGCCCCTGAAAGTTCTTCCAAAGTTTCAGGCCAACAGTATCCACGAAGCAGCTTACTGTGGATCTGCCCGATGCTTGAGGGTCCTGGTCGAGTATGCGAAACGCCACAACTTGGATTGGAAGGACGGCTTGGGCCATTTTGTTTTCTTTTAGCCATGGGTCCAAAACGTAGGTGGTTTCAGCAGATCCAACAACTTGAAATATACTGTACATGGATGCAAATAGATGTCGCATGCGGCATGTTACATGTATATTTCAGGAATTAAGGTGGGCTGAGGCCCTTTTTTTGAGCCATATCCATGAACGGGGTGACAGCAAAGGCTGCCTCATTGGACGCATGCTGCTCCTCAGGATCTGAAAGACTCCACGGATCGGACGGCCTTGGCTCTGGCTGAGGACCAAAGGAAGCGAGGCAAAGAGGGCGCTGTGGGCGCCTCAGATGCGACAAAAAGGTGGGCGATTTGCCTCAACCGCTGGCTTTGGTGCTACCACGTGCTGATACATCATATAGTCATAAGATGTCATAAGCAGATTGTGGAATTCATGCAATATTGATATCATTGTGCCGAAGACATGACCATGCACGCACAAAGTCCTGAACTTGACCGATTTTTGTTGCATACCAACGGGTCGCTCTCAGGTTGAATGCTGCCACTTACTGCGACTGGAATACGGAGAGAGCGCAAATGACCTTGGGACATTTGACAGTTCATTTGCCTTCGAAGGCATTCTCATCGTCGATGTGGAAAACCCATCTATGGAGAAGCGTCGATACAAATATCCCTTGCCGGCCGAATGCTCCTGGGCACATCTAGCTGCAACTTGTGGCAAGGCCATGCAGGAAGTCTGGCAGCATGGTGAGATGGGAAGGATTGCAGTTCTGTTGGTTTCTCAGCACATCTATGGTGTCGATACTGATGCAATCCATACATTTTTCCGATTCTGCAGAAATGCCTGGAGCTTGGGGTTTTCGAAGTGCCGCTTTCTGGAACCCCAAGCTTCGTTGCTGGTGCTTGATGCGGTAAAGGAGCTACTGGCTGACAGCAACATGCCGAAGTGGGAGAGGTGGGGGATGCATTGGAATCACATTGTGTAGTGCAAGGAAGGTTTAACTAGAAATCATATTTGCTGAGACGGAAATAGTTGTTCCATCTTTCCCTTGCATCTCACCCACGCCACTACGGATTGTCCATCCTGGGAGGTTGTACGTTTTCCAACCCATGAGTTGCATGAAAGAGGAGAAAGGCGATCCTGTGTGGCTGGAGGAGCAAAAGAAATGTGACAGCCAGTGCTTCATCCAGAAGGTGAATGGCCTTTGCAAACTCATTGTCAGCAAGCCTCATTTGCCCTTGTGGCGGTGCGACCGGCTTCATCCATCCTGGTACATGGATTACGATCCTGGCTTGGGCGCTTGTTTCCAAGCAGCTTTGGATGTGAAGAGTTGCGTCCGTTTGCTCCAATCTCCAGCTGAAAAGCCCATCTACCGCCCCTTCTGGCCCCGTTTGTTGGCTGTGGACCGCCGTTGGCTCAACCGCCTGCGGATGCTTTCGGATTGCACCTTGACGGACCCCTGGCAGGCCGTGGACCCCTGCGCACGGCCCTGCTTGGTGCGCTGCGCGAAACTGTGGCTCTGGGCGCTGTGTCCGCAGGGTGATCCGAGTTTCTGGGTGCACAGCCGGTTGTTGCAGAGGCAGCAGCTGGAGGAGCTGTGCTCTGAAGTGGACAGTGGATTGGTGGGCTTGCTGTTGATGTCCAAGTTAATGCCTGGATTGCAGCAGGACTGGAGTGCTTTTGGGGGTGGCCAAGTCTTGTCTGACCGCAGAGTGCTTGCTTTTCCGGCCTTCTCAGGCATTCAGGCCTCAGGGGTCGTTTCTTCTTTCACCCAAATCTTTTCGTGATTTCTATTTCAAAGATACGGGTTATTTGAGAGTGAATCTAGAACCAACTTAGAGGCCAAGCAGACCCTATCTTGAAATTTGCCAACAATTCTCGGGGTATCCTTTGATGAAGACCAGACTTGAACCACAGAAAATGGAAGCAACGCGCAAAAACATGAGTTTGAACCAGCAATTCACTAGATTCTAGCTCAAGAACAAGGATCATGGGCTGGCCAACAAGCAAGGATTCAGTTGTCATCAACTTTATGTGGTTGTTTACCGAACAGAATTCAATTAGCTGTTAGGACTTGACGCAACCAAAGATGGTAACATCTGATGCAAACCATGGATGGAAGATCAATGTTGAGGGGATTTGAAGTCCGCCTGGCAGGACCTGAACGACATCCTTCCGCCGCCGGTCCGCTCGTGGCTGCCCGCCACCGCCCGGGTCTTGGCTGCGGCAGATGCTGCAGCAGCAGCGCAGGGCGAGGTGAAGCCAGTGAAGTTGGTGGAGGGTAAAGGCAAGGGCAAGGGCAAAGGAAAGAGGAAACTTTGATCACAACCTGGGGGGCCTTCTTTTTATATAATCCTTCCCGAATTTGTGGGTAGTTGGACTACGCAAAATAGCAGCAAAGGTTTGAATCATTGTGAATCCACCCAAAACATCCTGAACTGGTGGTTTAGCATGGTACACGGTGCACCTGTAACATCCTGTAACAAATTATACAAAATGGTTGGTCGTGTTTTTGTACTAAAGCTCCCAGTTCTTCTGTTCAAACGGTTTTGGGCCCTGGCCAGAGCTGAGGAAAGTTTGCAAACCAGGGACCCAGAAGGGTTGACGAAACATCAAAACATTGAAGATCTTTAGAACAATCATCATGCGATGGTCCCAACCGTTGGATCCTTCACAATGTTTTGTTGCAATTTGTGACTGTTTTCAGCCTTGACCCTTTGGGCCCCAAGAAGCAAACGGCTAGAGGATTGGGTCCTTATTCTGCCAGATGCACATTGCCATCTGCCAGATGTGCCTCAACATTGTCTCGTTTCGCTTGCACAGTGGCGAAAGCGCGGACAAGCTGTCAGAAAAAAGAACAGGAAAGGAACATCGCTAGCTTTGGACTGAGACAATCATCTACTATAAAGGGACATGTTCTTTCCAGTGGTTTTCTACTTAGGAATCAGAAAAACACACATGTTCTGAATCAATTTCAGGTTGACTCTGTTTCAACATGAATTTGCTTAATTTGGCCTTAAGGATATCATCAATATCCTTAATTCAGGCGTATTTCCAGAAGTGCCACATCCATGTGTTTTCACAGAAAATGAGTCCTCATGGCACTAATCGGGCCTTAATTCAGGGTTATTTCCAAATCGGAAATAAGGCATTATTAAGGTCTTAAGAAGACCTTATTTCTTAGCCGGGCCTTAATTCAGGGTTATCTCATAGGGCGGGGGGTTGGAGGGGGGGGGTAGCAATTTATGATGGTAGCTTTTTTGGTGCGGTGAAGGAACAAACGTTGCAAACACCAGTGAATGTCAAGTGCAGGAAGATACCTGGCGTTGAAAGCTCTTGCCGTCAAACAATGACAGTCCTGCGATGCACTCCTTTTCTTTGAGCGGAAAAGATTGGAAATTCAATAAATTGTGCCTGAGCACGCGCGAGGCTCCCTCAGTGCAGTGTGCAGCACCTTTGTTCTATTTCGGGCGTTGAGCTGAGACTGGAAAGAGGTGGTTGCAGATAGGGGCATGCCATCCTGCATGGGGGCCAGGCTATCTTGGGAGTCTAAGTAGAGAACAAGTACGCCCAAAGAAACCGCGGTGCTCTTCCAGTGGAGTTGTTGCGATTGGAGTGTTCCAAGGTTTCATTCCAAGAATCCGAGAATTGTATAGAATTGTGGCATTTAGGCTTCAAGGGATTTTCTCACCCCGACGTCTTGCTTCCTGACCATGCTAGTTGACAATGGATGATAATGGATCAAACACCAACATAGCAAATGGATGTTCATCCCCCAAAATATAGTACTGAAATGTATTGAATAGGTTTGGTTCATCTTTAGGCCGGGGGCCATTCTTGAGATGGCGGCCTTACCTGCTGTCCGCCATGGCAGCGGTCTTCATGTCCCAAAGCGTGCGACAGCAGTTGGCAGCTCTTCACCGCCATGTCCCACCTGGACCCAACCAGGCCAGGTCTTCGGGTCCATTGAACCACGACACCATAGATGGGTTGCTTTTTCTGGTCCCTCCAGCCTGAAGCACGACTTTTTCCTGCCTTGCTTTGCCTCCCGTGAACTGCGGTGGTTGTGCTCCAGGCAGGTGCACTCTGTTGGCCACTGCTGTTGCGATTCGTTGCCGCGGCCGCACAGTGGCAAGGACGGGAGTTTGAACCGAGCTCTGGATCCGGGGCTGGTTGATGGCTTTGCGGTTCGGATATACTAGGGCACAACGGCATTGATTCTTGCAAACTGTTGGCATTCCTATCTAGCGGCTACTGGCAGGCAGACACCAGAGTCACAGCACTTCTTCTACGTAAGTCATAAAAAAAGAAATGGTCTGCAGGACTGCCGCAAAGACTAAGTCTGCGACAGTCAAGCCAAAGGGTGTATCTGTGCGGGGCCCTGGCTTTTTCAATGATCTCGAAGAAGGGATAGCGCAGTACTCCCTTCCTGTTCCCATTAAACATCCCCCAAAACAATGGGTGTCGGCAGATGTTTTTACACATTTTTTGGAACAGTATGGAATAGTTTAGGGGTGTTCAATGTTAGGGCGTGGGTTGTTTGCAATTTGAGCCGTGCGTCCTGAGGCCGAAAAAGCGCTGATGACAACACAGGCAGAGGTTTCGAAGAAGTTGGACATGTTCGAAAGTGTTCGCCATGTCTGCCAATCCGTTGAGATTCCGCTGCCTGGAGTTGTGGTGGTTGGGGAACAGTCGGCTGGCAAATCATCCCTTCTGGAAAACATCTCTGGGATTCAGTTCCCCAGGGCGCAGAACACTTGCACAAGGATGCCGTGCGTGCTATCGCTGCTCACTGATCCCACAGTCAAGGAATCCCACGCAATGGTTTCCATCGACCCAGGTTTTGCTGATGATCCTTGTGCTTTGCAAGGCAAACATATTGTTCTTTCATCAGTGTGCACCAGAGAAGCTTTTTTTCTGGGCCATAGGTTGGTGGAAGCATCGACGAATATATATATATATATAACTATATATAGAGTTAATTCTGTTGAGCTATTTTGCATGCAGCCAAGGCAAAAAGATGCACCGTGCCGAAAGTTGGAGAACAAATTGAACAGCTGACTGAAAAATATGCAAGTGGCGACCAGTTCATCTCAAACAAGGTATCCGTGCTGCAAAGCTGGGGTGTGTTGGTTGCTGAATAGTTTCAACTTCATTGAAACCATCTACAGGTTGGATGTTGGATTTGTGACACATGTTACTCACATAAGAGCTGGGCACGATCACACGCACACATGGCATCCAGGCTCTTCTCATACAACTTTGTGGTTGCTTTTGGCCCCTAAGGCTATGTACATTCGCGTTATTCGCAAGGAAGGGCCTCAGCTGAGTCTGATTGATCTTCCTGGTGTCACACACAATGCCGATCAGATGGATGATATCCATGAGGCTGGAGATGAAAGTTGACGGAACGTTGACAGCAAGAGTCCTTGTCGGAATGGTCAAAATTATGCTACTATAAGGGATGATGTGGGTGTTTCCTCAAACTGAGCTACCCCCAAACATTGATTTCCCCACCGCAACATACCGCAACTGATCAATTTGGGATGAACAAATTGGATCTCCCACTTTAAGAAACCATTAGACGTGGCTGCTGGAGACCTGCCATTTGAGATGCTGGTAAGCCTCGTTTGTGGGCACCAGGTCACCGTAAAGCTGGTTGAGAAATACATCGAGCCCGAAGAGATGGTGATTCTTTGTGTGATCCCTGCCATGTCGGACTTTGGCAATGCGGAGGCAGGGTGTGGTTCTTCTCAGGTGCATGTCGCAAGGATTTGCATACAGTCTGCTCAAGTTCTTTGGATTTCAGTGGATTTTGTCTTTTGTGAGTAGAAGTGTTCAAACATGTTCAAAAACAATCTCATTTGCTGCCGTGCAGGTGGTGAAATTGGCCCGCAAGTACGATCCAGATGGCATCCGAACTTTGGGCGTCGTGACCAAGTGCGATGATGCCGCCAATGCTGAAGCTTCTGATATTGTCGAGAAGGTGCATTGTTTTTTCCCGCTTCCCATGTGCAGTGTTGGATGTGGTTGTAGGTTCAATCGTGTTCAATCTGAATGGAACGAAGAAGGTTAAAAACACTCGGTCTCAGCGGTCTCAGGTCTTATCTTGATTCTCAAGCCACTTTCTTGCTCCCCACAGCAGTTCACTGTTTGCCTCCGGGCTTGGCGATAGCATGCCATAGCCGACACCGCTGGCCCTGGACCCTTTGAATCATAAATCTGCAGCATTGCGAACCTGGAAACTTAGTGAAACTTGGACATCTAGAGATAGCAGCCTTGGAAGCCCAATCTCGAAATCCTGGAGCTCTAGAACTTCACAACCCTCCAACCCCAAGAAAAGCGCGCAAAAGAAACGTTGGATGTTCCCACTGGGGGCAAGCATGAACAAGTATAAATTCAAAATAAATTACATATAATATAGTAATAATAAACATGCCAAACATATCTCACAAGCTGATCTTACTTGTATGTAATGCACGTGAAAAAATGGTTCCAAATATCATCTTCTGTCCAGGCGGAGATACAATTTTCAGCCTTTTGCCAACTGTTGATGCTGTGAATCGATGAAACAGTTTCTTTTTCAAACATGTGGCCGAAACATTGCGAAATCATGTTTGGCGCAAAACCGAGAAGACATGGTGCAATCCGCAGTCTGAACAAAATGGATTATGTATTACAAAGAGACTTTCTCTTGCCTCCCCTGCTGTTGGGTTGCAAAGCTCGCTTAATCTTTTGTTGTGGTTTTGCCTTCCCAGGTTTTGATGTCGCGACCCTCCGATGTTCGTCTGGAATTGGGTTTTCACTGCGTCGTGAACCGCTCACAGACCAACATAGATGAGGGCATGAGTCGCGAAGACCTTTGGGCCAAGGAAAAGGACATCTTTACCACGAACGAGCGCATGAAAAGGTTGCCAGAGAAGAACTGGGGCACTTTGCGTTTGATGGAAAAAATCGCCAAGATTCAGGAAGCCCGTGTCGATGAATGTCTCCCGAAGATCAAGGAATCAGTACGAAGGAAGATGGGCGAATTGCAGGCAGAATTGCGTGAGTTGCCCCCTCAACCGGAGACAGAGGAAGATAGGTCTAGGCTCTTAAACAGAACTGTATCACAGATCCGAGATGATTTGGCTTGCCGAATCCGAGCGGAGTTCATGTCTGCTGAGCCTTCTGATCGAGACTTGACCATTGCTCCAATTGTTGCTTCAATGGTTCAGAACTTCAAGAGGGAGCTGCTGAAGAAAAATCCAAATTGGTTGGGAGAAGCTATGATTGATGAGGTGGATGACACCGTGCAGACCTTTGTGACCGGCTACACCGTGGACAATCTAACAGGTCCCCAAGTCTTTATCAACCTCATCAAGCAGACCTTCATCGATGAAGGGCTGTTGAAAGACAGCGTTCATGGCTTGGTCACAGATGTTGGTGAGCACCTTTGGAAGGTGGTGATGCATGTCATTGAAGTCCACGCAAACAACTATGGCATCCTTTCCAACCGTCTGGATGCCAGGGCTGAGGAATGCATTGACCAACTCACAGTCAAAACCCGAGATGTATGTGAGATGCTTGCAGAGGCTCAGCAAATCACCTCGACAACGCATGGGGCATACATGGTGAAACTGACCCAGTTCCAAAAGTCTTGGTCTCAGGATCTCAAGGATGAGGGGGAAGAAACTGTTGCCAAAGCTCTCCAGGGAGCTGAAGGACAAGTCTGTGAGGTACCAGCAGAGTTCCTGAGCTTAGTCAAGGAAGCCCAAGAAGAGCCGCGCAAACTCGCAACAATTGAAATTTGTGCTTCGTTACACATCTACACTGGGCTGATGATTGAGGGGTTTGTTGACACATCCGCGAAATTTGTCAAGTTAATCATGGTTGAGAAGCTGGCAGACCAGCTGGAAGCAATTTGGAGAGAGGATTTGGGAGCGCTGGATGAACTTTTCCCCACGGATCAGGCACTGGCACTGGTTCTGAAAAAGGAAGACCTCAGCACGAAAATCGACGAGTTGTCCAGCTTCAAGGCGGGTGAGTTGGGCGCTCATTTTGTCCTGAGAAATCATCTTTCAAGAACAAGCCACAAAGATCCCAAACTCTTCAAGTGAACTGTTTTCTATGTTGTAAGCTCCTAAGCCTTCTGTGCTCCCAATGTCACAGGTGAAGCTGATGAGTCTGCGACCTGCAGCCTTGCCGGCTAAGAGACGAAAGCGGACGCTTTCTGCGAACGCCCAAAGAAGGGCAAGAAATGTTTTTACATGGAATTTTGCCAAAGACATGGAGAGGAAAGTGTTCAAAAGGGGCAATCAAATCTGGAGCGAGAAGTTCACCCTATTGGGCGTGCCAAATCTGCAGCTGATCTTGTATCCGAAGGGATGCAGAAACAACAAAAAGGGCTACATGTCTTTGTACCTGTATGCCCCCGAAGGGTGGCAGATCAAGTACCAAGCAACCTATGGGGGTGTGGTGAAGACACAAGATCTGGCCATCTACGACGGAGACACATGGAGGGGATTTGACGACTTTGCTCCTGTTGATGATGGGACCACCAAGATTGCAGTGGAGCTCCTTGAGGCCATTCCACCAGAGGCAAATGCCTAGGTCGCCACATGCAGTCAAGGGATTCATCTTGGAAAGGGTTAGGCGTTTGGATCGGATCCCATCCTTTTGTACTGAACGATTCAGCACTTCGCGTGACGCTTCACTATCAATGAAGACCTGCACTGTGGCACTATGGTTGGGATTCAAAAACTGAGCTCCTGTAACCGGCAAGACCACCCAAGATTGCAGTGGAGCTCCTTCAGGCCATTGCGCCATATGCAAACACCCAGTTTGCAGAGTCTGGAAGGATTTGTGTTGGAAAGTCTTGTTGCTGGGTGCAACTGTTTCGCTAAGCGGAGGCAAAAAAGGCCTTAACTTTGCACCACTGGGCTGGGAGACGGCCTCCACAACTTTGAATCCTGTGGTGATATTGTGCGTTTTGTGGGAGTTCAGGGAAGATGGACCACAACCATAGCCTGAAAATCATGAACTGCAACCCTCCAGTGTAGATGGTTTGTTTAGTGGTTTGTTCATCTTCAAGCCAGAACCTGAAGGAATAAGAGAGAGGCATGCAGCGCACATTCATCAGAGGGTTCGAAGTGTTCAGAGGTTGGAATAAGAGAATATTCGACAGAAACAACACAGAGATACGGCCAGGTATGTGTGGATGGCTCGATGTATTTTTTTGCACTTTAGAAGTCTTATATGAAGTGCCCTGATCTTGTCACATCAATTTTCCAGGTTTTGCGACTTTTAATGTCGGGAACTACTTTGAATATCGAACAACTTCAACCCCTTCAGCGGACCCCTTGGGACTGTCGTTGGTCACATCCACCGATTCCCCCAAGCCATCCCCCAAGCCGTTGCGCCAAGGCCGTTGGACGACAGAGGCACCAGGTGCCTGGGTTCAAGGTCGACTAAGATTCATGATGATTTCATGGACGAGGTGAAACCGGAACACAGTTCTGCATAGATCTCTGTAGATGAACAACATGGGCCTACTTTTATCTAGTATTCACTATTTCTATCTATCTATTTCTTATATTTCACTTCTCACCTGTTGCTGGGTGCCCCCGCATTTGTCCATGATGGGTTGAGCCATCCAGGTTCGATCATGGCCTCGCAGGCCTGTTTCGTCAGCGTCCACGCCTAGCTGCAGTGGATTCGGGCGAGTGCTGGTGATGAAAAGAGGATTGATGCATCGATGTGTATAAGATGGCGGAGAAGGATCCCCCATTGAAACTAGACTAGATCAAGAAATGGTGGGTTTTGGTGAAGTAAGCATCTTTGAATTGTTAGATTCGAAGCACCTGCATCTTGGATTGTTAGGACGGCCTTCGAATTCTTTGAGAGTCTTCCAGTCTCCTCATGAAGAAACCAGCCCTTGGACATTTGCGAATCTTTCAGGAAGCATGAGTCTTGGAAGCCTCGCTTTGTTGTTTGTGGCAAATTGTTTCCACTGCGACTGAATGCACCCGCAGTCGCCAGGTCAGCTTAGTGACTTAGTGAGTTGAGTTATTGTAGTGAACATCGCCATGGGAGAAACCTTCCTAGATCCCCTCAGCATCCGCTTTTCTCAAGATACGATCTCGGAGCATTTCAAGGTCTGGGGCCGCACTTGTCCATTGGCTTTCTTGTGTTTTGTCTTAAATTTGCTATGATTGTGGTGACTTGGCGCTACTTGCATACTGCATTTCCCGGAGTTTGGAAATGACTCATAGTTCGAGTGTAGCTCCAGCATCTCGCAAAAAAGCGTTTGGTCATACCATGTCCAAGTCATAGCTCAGTTACCATCTTAGAATTCATCAGACTTCCAACTTCAGGGATCAGCCCAGCTACGATTTTGAACCAGGATGATCCTGAGTTGTCAATCTTTGAGACTTTTGAGAAGATCACGGCCGGAATGCAGAAACGCGAAGTGCCCATGATGCACGTGGTGAGACGCAGAGATGGCCAGTTGGTTACCCTGGACAACCGCAGGCTGGCGGTCTACAAGATGGCAAGACGTGCTGGTGCCTGTGGGAATGTCAAGGTCATGCTGGTGGCTTGCTGCAGACGTTTGGAGGGGATGAGTGAAAATTGGGCACCTTGAAATTGGGATAACACTGGATGAAATATGATGAAATGGGATGGCTTACTATTTCTGAGAGTTGCCTGGGTCTGTAGCGCTTTCAGGTTTGACCGTTGCTATCTGAAGTTTTGTTTTTTGCCGGCAAGCCGTGTGGGGTGACGTTATGAATGACACTGAATTGTTAATTCGACTGACCATGCACACGGCGCAGCTCCAAACAGTGAGTCACACTTGCGTCCAGTGGTATTTGGTAAGAACTGCTTGCAGTTGTTTTCCTTTTCGACTGGCCACTGGCCACGCAGGTGCCCATGGAGAAAGTGAAGAATGAACTGCGCCACAAATCGGATTCAAAGGTGGATGGATTGTCAGTGAAAGTTCGTGGAACTGATCGCATCATCCATGCCGACGGCAGCGTCACAAGAGGACCAGCCCTCTCAGACGGGCAGCGACAACATCGTGCAGATACAGGAATCTTGCTCGGGGTGAAGCATCTATATAGTGGTTCAGCTGATGGATTGGGGTACAGTAAT
This sequence comes from Symbiodinium sp. clade C Y103, assembly GCA_003297045.1. Classification (NCBI taxonomy): domain Eukaryota; class Dinophyceae; order Suessiales; family Symbiodiniaceae; genus Cladocopium; species Cladocopium sp. clade C. Next base: position 61,596 of record BGPT01001058.1, read on the forward strand.
GGATCGGTGATTTAATGCTGGAATAGGCAAAAACTAGTGGGTTCCAAGATGTTCGACTTTCCAACACTTCAGCCTCAAATTATGAACCCGGTTCCGGTTCAGCAGCAGATTTGCAGGATGAGTTGCAGCTAAGTTTGCCAGTGAGGGCTGGGCATCTGAGGAGGGCATTGGAGTCCGGAGCAGCTTGCTGTCATCTCGCAGGGAATTGTCGACTTTGAGGTTGTGGTCAAGGCGGTGTTGGGTGCGTCGGCAAAGCTGATGATCCTTAGTCTTTGATGTCTTTGTATATCTTTGTATGTCTTTGATTCTTGATGGTTGTCGCAGTCCTGAAATGAGAATGGGTCAAGCATGGGGTAAGAATTGCACGACGCGTGTTTGACACAGTGATTCCTGTTCGACTGGTGGATGTGTACAGTACCCTCTCACTCCAAGGAAAGCCGGAAGCTTCATGAAGGGAACTGACATTGCCGGCGAGTCGGACATCGATGTGATGGTCTTTGGATGTGATCCAATTTCTGAACATAAATGGAACTCAATTGTGTCCGGCATCAGGCAAAGAGGCTACACCATAGACGGTGTCAACCCGCGGTGCATTCACGTAAAGATTGAACGGGCTGGGAACTGCTTGGTGACAATCGAATTTGATGTTGTTGCTCACCATCGACAAGGTTTTCCACCAAACAAAGAGCCTCAGAACCTGTTTCGAGATAACCGTGTGGCTGCTCGAGCAGTTCGGAACATCAAGTTGGATTTCAAGGAGTCAGGTGAGAAGGGTTTCAGTGGCAATGACATTGAGCAAGCAGTTCTGGATGTGCAACAGAAATGTTCACCTGGCCTTGGGATGTTGATTGATGCAGCCAAGGCTGAGCTGAAGAGTGGGAGGCTCCGAGCTCGAAAGCGCCCAGCCACAGCTGCACGGGAGAACAATGCAGCAGAGAGTACGACAGATTGGACCAAGTCTATTGGTGAGGGCAAGTTTCGAAAGGTCTTCAAGGGAGAGTACACCATCGGACCTCGGACTGGGCAAGCGCAAGTTTTGAAGGTCTTTAAAGACGGGACAGAAGCCTTTGAAGATTCCTTCTTTGCTCATGATGTCGCCTTGTGTGAGAAGTCCATCGAAATTGCAGATGCCTTCAACAAAATAAAAAAGTTCGGGTCCATGGTGCAGGTCTGCAAAGCTGAAATTTGGGTTCGCAAGAAGACCAAACAGCGTCTTTTGTCAGAGCCATTTCTGTCGAATTTTCAGAATTTCAATTCCAACAGCGGGTGGCAGGCTGCAGGTGAATGGTCCAATGCTTTGCAAAGCTTGAGCCATTTCTCCTATCACCACAGCCAGGGGGATTTGGTCCTCTGCGACCTGCAGGGTGCCATTGAAGATGATTGCGTTGTGTTGACGGATCCGGTTTTGAATTCCAAGGACAAGCGCTTTGGCCCCACGGATTTGGATCAAAAGGGCATTGAAAACTTCTTCCATCACCACACTTGTAGCAAATGGTGTGATCCTGCCTGGTCCAAACCGCGGACCACGAACAAACACTTTGTTCCTCAGGCTGGGACAACCATGATGTTGAACTGAATATGTGCATATTATTTGAACGTGGATTCTGTGAAAATGAGTTAATTCTACATTGTTTTTTGGATAGATGGCCATGCTTTTCTGGCGCTCCTCACTACAAAGGTGCAAGGGGAACAGCCAGAGTGCCTTGGCCAAGTAGTTTAGCGAGTTCTGTTGCATGCCTGAAAGGGTTTGCTCCAGAATGGACCGTTGCGCTCACATCCGGCAAGTTGAGAGCTTGAAAACTCGGACCGCGAACATGAACAGCTGGATTGGAGAGGTGATCAAGACCTGCAAGAACCAGAGTCACCAAGATGAGTCACTCAGAAATGCACAAAACAAAGACTAAGATATTACTAAGATGATCTTCCACGTGTCGTGGCCTTGTGAGAACCGCCTAATATTTCACGGTTCGGCCTCCAACAGCAGACTAAGCTCAAGCTCACGTCCTTTGGGGGACATGAGGCCTAGCTGGCAGTTGGGCAGGCCAGGTAGGGTGATTTCTTGGCATTTCGACTTTCTTGGAACAATCTTGGCATCTGATTATAAGGTCTGAACTCGATATGTAATATATGCCTCACTCAGTGACCATTGTCATCACGGACCCCACGATATCTGAAACAAAACTGTTTGCTCCTTGAAAACAGTTGGATCAGTTGGCGTATCTAAGTCAGAATCTGTAGGCGTATTCTGCCATGATTTGCCACGAGGTTCTGAGCCTTGGTTCCGTTACCGCCGTTGCCGCGTTGCTCAGGGGGTCAACCTTGTGACCTTGCCAGGTGGGGAAGATTGGCTTGGCATGATTGGCGTGCGAGGTAGGGCCTGCTGGTACCGCAATGTATCACAAGATATCACAAGAACATATGGCACTGGATACGGTCCATTCTTGCCCATGAATTGGGATGCTTTGCCGCACTGGAATTGAAAGAAGTGTTTGCCGTGCATTCCTGCCCATAGATGCGACCACTTTTCGCACAGTATGTTGTTGCTATTGATGGTCTCTACATGTCTCTACACTCGAGAGGGTTGCAAAACTTGCGCCCCACTGGGGGGCACTTTATCCCCCTGATTTTTGTAGCGTGCCAAAGGTTTGGCCACATTTGCGGCTTCTACGCAAGCATCTCACCTTTCAGGATGGACCTGGTGCATTTTGCATCGAGATGGACATAGCTTGGATGTGCCCTGAGCTCAGTTGGGTTAGAGGTCCGGTTGCATCAGGATTTGGTACTGACCCGCATGGGAAACAATGCCATTTCCTCCCCAGATGTTGCCACCCTGTAGCGTGGCATCCAGTCGCCAGCTGCATTTTCCCCTTTGCAATCTGTGACTTCCACCCCTGCGGCTTCGTCGGCAGTTGCTCAAGTGACAAGCAGTGTCCAAATCGTTCCGAACCTACATAACTTGTTCAGAATCGTTCCAATAGAGACTCTCAATGGCATGGATGGTGCTGTGGATGTTGCTGGTGAGTTCGGAATCCTTCCAGGATGTTGTGGGAAGCTGTGCCAACGAAACCTGTGACGAAGAGAATGCCATGGTCCAGTTGCTCAAGGCTCAAAGCTCAAGTTTGCCTGCCTGGATTCTAGGCGCGGCATGGCCAGTTTTGGGTATAGCTGGTTCGCAATCATCCGCGGGAGGATTATGGAAGATTCTGTTGAAGGGACGGCCTTGTAATGTTGTTTCGTGGGAACGCAAAGCCGAGTCAGGACGTATATTATATATATATATATATGTATTCATAATAATTCTGCTTGATTCATCGTGGGCCATCCTCCCAACAAAACACCTTCGTATGTAGTGGCAATCTTGGGAAAGTTTCGAGGCTGTTTTGGGAAGATGTTTTGCTTTTTAAAAAATCCTATTGCGCTAGAACAAACTCCCTGTCAGGAGGTACAGGACAAAGCTGCAAGGATGCTTGTGAAGCATTGGAGCCAGTGTCGGGCAGTTGCGACTTATCAACGATGCAGGACATTAATATCCCAGACCTCTTCCTGACATTTCAGAATCTTAACCCAGGCGGTTCTACCTTGCAGAACACAGACGCTTTTCCTTCAAATGCAGAGAAGAAGGCCGGAATCGAGTACACGCAAACGAACGTTGCTTTGGTGGGCCTTCAAACCACCCTCCACGTGGCCGCAGATCGAAGTTCCATGACTTGTGACGCAACACCTTCCAGTAACAATCGTAGGAGAATGTGCTATTGCACTACTGCCCAAAACAATGATGGGCTTGTTGATGGAGACCCACACGTTCACACTCTTCGTGGAGCACATTACACCTTGCTGCGGCATGGCCTTTTCAGGGCCTGGAGCTTCAAGAAAGGACAGACAGACTTGGAGCTGTTGGCTGCCTATGGAAAGCCCAGGTGGGCAGATGAAACGTGCTGAAACATGATGAAACATGATGAGACATGATGAGACATGATGAAACATGATGAAACACGATGAAACACGATAAAACATGATGAAGCACGATAATTAAAGCATGATAAAACATGATGAAACATGATGAAACATGTTTTTTTTTCACGCTCTTATTTTCCATCAAATAAGTCGCGCAGGGCTGCAGCATTGTGTTGTCACAATGGCCTCTTTGCACAGAGGGCTTTCTGGAGTCTTTGGGCGTAGCTTCGGATCAAAATTGTCTCAAGCAATCGATGGAGCTCTCATGGTGAATACAATTGGAAGGCAGGTTCAAAGCTTGTGCAAGGCAGGCTATGTTGCACCAAGGTCGGATGCATGCAAAACGTATCGCCCATATGCAGCAGACAGCGCATCGAAATCAAGATGGCTGGAAAAACCTCCGGACAAGAGCCGGTGCATTGCAAGAAATCGGGTATCCTGTGCAAAGCAGTGATGAAAACACCAACGCATTGAAGGTAAGCCACACATGGCATCTGAGCAGGGCGGCTTCCAAAGAAAACCATAGTCAAAGACTGCAGCATTCCAGTGAAAAATCCACAAAAGTAGTCCTTGCTTGAGACATCAGGTATCCTGAAAAGTAGATTGCAGCAAGCGCGCACAAAGCTGCAAGTGTCTTTGCTCACTGTGACATCAGGTATCCGTAGAGAAACATTCGAATCTGAAAAAGCGTTCATTGCATCATGCAGCCAATCTTGGCAAAAGCATGGAGGAAAATCAAAAGGTATCATGGCAGCTCAAAAGGCTGGTTCTGGAAAAGGAGACAATGCAAAACGCAATTTCATCTGCCGTCTGTGACTCACGGATCATTGCTCTGACTGCGCATCAGTTGCACAAGGTGTGCCATCGCATTGACATCAGGTGCAGTCTCTGGTAGCGGAGCTGGGGATGCAATCTTTGGCGCAGCAGGAGCCGCACGAGGCAGTGCAGCATTCTCAGGGACATGTTTGGCCACAGCCTGGCGCAGGGTGCGCAATCTCAGTCGGCCAGAATCAGGATCGCTCAAAGGTCTGTAAATGTCAACTTCGTCACGGCGGACCAGCCAGACCAATGTGATGTTGCAGCAAATCCACGCTGGCAATCCTGGCAGTTCATATATTTTGGGTTCAACATGATCGTCAGTGAGTGCCCAAAGCGTGTTTTTTGTGTGAAGGGCAGAATCATGTTCTGAGACCGTCAGGCGCAATGCTGCACGATAATGGCCTCCGGTCACATCGCCAATAAGGGCAAGCAGTGCAAGAGGAACATATTCCTGGGAAATCAAAGCTCCATTGGAGGTCTTCACAGGCAAAGTGCAGACATGGTCAGCATGCAGCCAGAAAGACAGCTTGACAACCTGGCCGTCACTGAGATCCATTACGATCAATGTGACGCACGACCAAATCTGGGGCATCCAACATGAAAGTATGCATGCCATAGGCCTGAGTCCACAGGTGAATCATGTCTTTCAAGCCAATACTGGTGACTTCACGATGAGGCACCTGTAGCAACAATGGAGCATGTTCATCACCAGTGTCATGCACCGTCCGCACATTTTCTGTGCCGTACGGCCGCTCCCATCGATGTGAGAAACATTTGGAACGCATCCAGCGCAAAACGCAAAGAGTAAACTCAGCAGCATCAGCCGGTAAATGGCCATGATTCCAATGCGCAAAGACCGCAGCAAAGCTATCAGTCAAATCCACTGGTTCAGAGCCAGCATGACTGAAGAGATGCCTGATTGCATCAGCGCTGACATTCCAATCCCCAGGGCAATAGTCATGCCTACCCAGAAGCGCCCACCAGAGACAAAGCATGGTGGCGTTTGCATAGCAGAAGTTTGCAACATTCCGCAACTTCATTTGGGTGAGCATGAGTTGCAGGTCCCCTTTCGCATCAAAAGTGATCACTTCAGTGCTCTCAGCTGGCGATCCAACTGTTGGGTCAAACTGCTGGGTTTGAGATTGGCCTGCTTGTATCTCAGGCCGATGAGGCTCCACACCGAGCTTCCCTGCAGTTGCATCAGCAGGCGCCAAACATCGTCGTCCCTGGGGTTCAATGTCAACCTCCATGGATAAACCTGAACTTCCGCATGTTGGGATGGCATCTGGTCGGAGGGAAGAGGCTTCAAGGTGTGGAAGGAGGTCACAAGCTGGCCATCTTTGCTGCTCTCGGCCAAGCCCTCCAGACATTTTCATCATGGCCTCCATCTTCTTGGGGGGATCCTTCGTCTGCACCATCTGCTGCTTGTGTGCATTCCACTCCTGAAAGGTCCAAGCTTTGTCCTCCAGCAGGATGCCCACCTTCTGTGCTTGGCGCACCATTGGGTCTGTGAGCTGAGCCGAGGCCAGGAGTTGAGCCCTCTGTAGCAGTGATTGAATCACCGTCTCCCAAAGCGCGCTGCGCAGAGATTGGGTGGCTTGTCCCTCCTCCGCCATTTGCTTCCAGCTGACCGTGGTCTGTACCAGATTCTGAAGCACACTTTCCTCGCGATTGTTGATGAAAAAGATCAGGCAGCAGGTGAGATTTTGTTGCCGGAGTTGAAGGTCCAATCTGAGGGCCAGTCTTCCGAGAGTTTGGACGACCTGTGGGTCAGATCGCTTCTTCGTCTTTTGGCCTGTCCTTTCCCTTTCCCCTGCCCTTGCTCTTGCCTTTCCCGGAGTTGCCGCCCTTCGGACGTTTGGCCGGTTGAGCATCTTTGGTCTCCATCTGGGGCTCCAAGACTTTGAGAGCTGATTTGTCCAGCAGCGGCCCCATAAGGCGAAACACGTCGCCAATTTGGGTCAGGGGCGGTTGCTCCATGAGCTCGTCCATGGCAGGGGTTGCTAAGCACCCAGGCAAGTTGATGCAAGATGGGACAGGTCACAAGATGCTGTTGCACTGAAATGTCTGCACAAGCTGCCATGCAGAGAGGGCAAGTAGGCTGCTGGGCACAACACTGGAAATATCCAATGACCATTGCAGCAAGGTTGGCTTGCAGCATGACTGCACTGTTGAGCGCCAGACTGTTTCGACCAGCCAAATGTTGAGCAAGGTCATCGTCCATGGCCTCAAATCCGCAGATCAGACATCTCGCTTTGAGCAGTGGCAAGGGGGAAGAATTCCACAAAGGAGCCAGCTGTTGTGAATGTGCAACTGAATGAAGCAAAGTGCAAAGATCCGCAGGAGCATGTGGCAGAATTTCACTGAGCTCCGCAACCTGCAAAGTGTAGGGCAGAAAAAGGCCAGGATAATTCCCTTCATCTCGTGCTCGAACATACTGCATGGCGATCTGACGCAAGAGAAGGCATTGATGTTCATTGCGCAGGGTACCCGGACATGGATTGCAGACACATCGATGAATGGTATGCACATACGCACTCAAGAATGAGGTGCGAGCAGTGGCGGCATGCCAAATGGCTGCATGGGTCATCTGCATGTGATTGGCCAATTGTGAAGCTCCTGTGAAGCGCATGCCACAAGTTTGGCAGTGACAAGTCCACTGCATCCGTCTATGCGGATCACTCAGCCATTCCATGAGTGTGCCAGTCTTGAGATGTTGCAGCAAGTCTGCATCAGGAGCAATCGGAGTCTGGCTGCGATTGGCAGAATCCACCTTCTGTAGCTGATCCCAATTGTCCAAGTAGACCCTGAAACAATCCTTAGACACTGTAGGCCCTCGATCACGACGAAGCTCACGTTCACCCCCCCCTGGGCGCCCATTGACGAAAGACTCAGCTTAACCACATTCCTATGGATGTGTTGGGCAAGTCCCACACTGTTGAGGAATCCCATGGGGAGGACCCTAGCCACTAGATGTCAAACTGATTGCACTTCCCCAAGACAATATGAATGCGCAGGCCATTCAGAGTGTCAAACTTGCGGTGACAATGACTGCACTGGGAAATACCATTGGTGCTATCACGCGCCAAAACAAAGTCATGCACAATGAGACGCCTAGTGCGTTTGCTGCTGAGATGAGCACCATCAGAGTCACCAGAGGCCCCTGCGGCTGAAGGCATTTCATGCAACAGAATCATGGCAGCCTAAACCATTGCCGGGCAAAGATGTTCATGTTGGAAAAGCTTATTGCAGTACTCACAGGGTGAGGTTGTGCCACAGCGCTTCAGAACAGTGCAGGCAGTCTGAAATAATCCATCTATGTCGTCAGGGTGTTGCTGGCGCATGTGAGAGTTCATCCGCTTCAAATTGCCAACATAGATGTTACACACCGTGCAGTGGGTGCAAAGCCATTGCTTCACTTCAACATCATTGCGAATGGCAGTCCGATCTTGGGCCGTGACAAGATTCAAGGCTCTGGCTCCCACAGCAGTTGCCCTAGCATTGGCAAAGAGTGGAGATGGTGAACTTGGTGCTGCAGGCGGCAGCACAGCAGCTGGCTCATCCAAAGGCTGTGCCGGAGCAGGTGCTTCAGCTGTCAATCTAGGTGGATCAAGCGCTGGCTGCTCAGGATCCGCTGCTTGCAGGTGTTGGTCCAGCTCCATCAACGCAACCTGTGCCAGGTTAGTGTCAAAGTGCAAAGCCATATGATGATGAAAGCGCTGCCAAGTAGAAAATTCAAGATTGCACAACTTGCAAAATGGCATGCCCCCCAAAGAGTCTGTGGCATCATTGACAGCTCGAAAACTATGCAAAGCACACGCCACATATGCATTCTGCGAGCTCGTACACTGCTGAAAGTGCGACTGCAAAGACAACACTGATGTTGAGCACACACATCAAGTGCTGAGTGAAAGGCCTGTTGGGTTGGCGCAAGTGCCACGGCCTGTTGCAGTAGATGGGCAATGGACTGTAGATGATGCCAATCATGAAGCAGCACAATATCACAAGCCGCAAGTGTGTGAGCACGTGTTGCAAGTCTAGCAATCATGCCTTCAACTCGGGTCAGAAGCAACTGCGCCGGGGACGGCCAGCCATGCTGAAGCAGAAAGTCAGAATGTGATTGTTCTGTGATCTGTGCAAAATTGCCCGCAAGTTGTCGTAACTGGCGCATGATTTCTGCTTGCAATGTAGTGAAAGTGGAAGGCATGAGTCCAACTGTGAAAATGCCATATGTCATCGCTGAAAAGACTGTGGCTTTCCAAAGTTGATATCTCTTCTGCAAAGGAATTTTGGAAGAACAGCTGAGCCAAACCCTCAATCGTCGAAAAATGTGGCGTCCAGCATTGATCCGATGGTCAACTGTGGCTTTCTGCAAATTCTGATACGTGATCTTCACGCCAAGGTATGTGACTTGAGACCATGGGAACATGTGCAACTAATCCATTGCCGTATGGAATCTTCAAGAAAACCCCCTCCGCAGTGCGCAAGATATGTCTGGATTGTATCAATGTGCTTTGGGAACCCGCCAATCTCAACAGCACTTCGGTCTTTTTGCAATGGATGCGCAGTCCAAGGTCAAGCACACATTGAAAGAAGGCGCCAAAACGGTCAATGGCAGTTTGAAGGTCCGTGGCATTTCTGATCAGCTGACACAAGTGCACATCGTCCGCAAAAATGGTCAGATGTTCACATAGCCAGAGTCGTGGCACTTGAAGACCATAGGTTTGCATCAGGTAGTACATCAGGCAGGTCCAAAGAGATGGAGCTGCAACGCAGCCCTGTCGTACCCCTTTGTTAGTGGGGATGACATCCTCACAATCATTGTGGTTGACAACGTGGCTGGTTTGAGAATGCCACGCACAAAAGAGGCTGATCAAAGGTTGTGGTACTTCAAGGAGTTGCAAAGCTTTCAGGATGGCACATCTGGGGGCCGTATCAAAGGCTTTTTCCAGGTCAACAAAAAGCTGAATGCCTCCAAAGCAAGCAAGTCGTGGGTCACCTTGGCGCTGATTTCGCAATGTATCCGCCTGAGATGTCAGGAGCTGTTTCACTGCATTGCAATGAGAAAGCACCCGGATCACTGCATCTTGCGTGTCTCGAGCATGCATGTATGCCATCTGTGGCAATGTGCAAAGGGTCGGAAAGGTGGCTCGTTGCAGGTGCTCAGTCAATATCTGCAGGATAGCTTTGCCCACCGGTTCCTGCATCGCCAATGCCCGCAAATTGCTTGGGCAGTTGGGCGGCCGATTGGGCTTGCCAATGAAGGCAAGCCAGCCGCGTTGCCACACAGCTGGGATGTGCGGCGGCCACACACTCCACCATTTCTGCAGTTCAGTGTAGACGATGGAGGCTATCTGCACAGCATTCAAGCGCCACATCAGGTTGGGTGGATATGGATACGCAACTGCTTTGACGATAGGAGCCTGTTGCAGTGCCAAGGCCAATTCCTGTTCAGCAAATGGAACGCCTGGTGGAATGGGATCACAATGCAACAGCATAGATGGTGCAATGGAATCATACCATGTACGCTGAACATAAGTCTTCAAAATGGCAAGTTCCTCTGCTGGAGAAGCAATGGCTCCCTGTGCAGTGCGCAGTCGAATACGACTACGTTGCTGTTTTGGTGAAAATTGGTTGATCAAGTGGTATAACCGAAAAAGGTCATTACGACTGGCTGCAACACCTGCCTGCTGCGTCAAGGCCTGAATCTTGGCAAGTTTACTCTGTGTGGCAACACCAGCTTGTTCTTTCCGTAACTGGTGAAAACGAGACCAACAACGCCAGGCAGTGAAGAAACTGGATAAACAGGGAGTATTCAGTGCGCGCAGGGTGCGCCAGTAGAGCCACTTGTTCTCAACATGCGTTTGAAAGGCTGTCTGTTCTGAGGCATGTTTCTGAAAGGCAGAACTGCGTGTCATGGCAAAAGCATGAAAAGACTCTGAGAGAACTTCATGCATGTGTTCAAGTGCATGGTCAACAGGCAAAGGCTCCAGAGAAGAATCAGCACTGGTGTGTTGTGTGTCATGCAGCTGCATCAATTTGGTTTGGGTGTCAGTGATCATCTCAGTCCAGCATGGATCCTGTACAAGGTGCATGTGTCGGCTCATCAGGCGATGTCTAAACGTGAATCTACGGTCTGAGGCTACAGGCTTATATGGAATCCAACAACGCACAAGGGTGGCCAACAGGGGAACATGACCCCCGCTCTCAGGAATCATTGGCATATCAAGCAGTTTCTTAGTGTCCTTGGACATACCATCGATTTGTCGCTGACGTCCACTGATGTAGTCAATGCGTGAAGTGGCCAGATTGCCCATGAAAGTTGGACCATCACGTTGATTCCATGTGTTCAAGGCACATAGATCATGGGTGTACAAGAGCCGTTCAAACTCACCTGAATCTTCGTGCTGAGCCCTAGTGATGCAAGAATGATCAAAGGTGTAGTACGAAGTGCCTGCAATGCCACCATGAGCATGAATTGACGTGTTAAAATCGCCAAGCATGGTGAACAAGTTTCTCCTGGGGAGATGTGCAAGGAGCTGGTCAAGCTGGCTCAGAAGGTGCTGTCGCCTTTGCCGATTTGCTCTACGGTGAGGCCATTGATACACACCTACAACATCAAAAGGTTTCAGGCCCATGTGAATCCGCAAGTGACACAATCGGCCAGCTACATGAGTTTGCCATGAAATCTTCGAGGCTGAGCAGAGGCGCTTGGAGACCATCAGCAAAACACCCGCATTGCCCGCTGAGTCACCGGTATGGACACAAGTCCAATTGGAAGTGAGCCACTCCAGATCAGTCTTCCAGCGTGTTTCAGAGAGGCAGATGATGTCCAGTGGTTGTTGATCAGCCCAATGCAAAAACTCAGCATAGCGGGCACTGCTGAGCCCGCTGGGATTCCATTGGAGAACCTTCAGCCGGTGTCGAGGGGAATGCACTGTACTCTGTCGCCAGGATGTAGAAGATCTTATCTGGGCTGACATTGCAGGGAGTTGTGTGGAAGCCACATCAATCTGAGTACTGCACGGGGCAACTGGGCAGGATGTGGACTGAGCCTGAAGACGAAGAGCTTCAGGAAAATCGCCATAGGCCAAACAGGCACCATGGTACCATGCATAACCGTGTTGTTGTGCTCTGCGAAAGGCACGCCGAAAGCTACGCTTCTTGACTCCACTTCGGCCAACGCCGTCCTGTTGCCCCAATCCATAAGGTTTCGCACCAATGCAGAGCAGACTATTAAGCACATTTCTGAGTGCTTCACCATGCTCCATGGTCAGCATGGAACCCTCACCCCAGCACCTGTTGATGAAAGCAAGTGGAAGGAGGCCAAGGCAAACACGCAAAGGTCTCAGCAGCCTCCAATAAGGCAAATAGGTGCCCCTGGACTTGGGACCAGGTTTGCGGTCTTGTCGGTCAGGGAAAGGAGAGTCCACGTGTTGAAATGATCGCACCAGCCAATAGGTGTTGGCCAGTCCCCTCGCCAAAAGTAAATGAAAATGTATTTTCAAAAAAGTGTAGATACGAACCAACTCAAGGGCAAAGCGTTGTGCCAGCAGGAGCGGTCGCTGAATGCAAATCCAGTTCTGAAAAATTAAAGGTGATGTGAACACCGCAAGACAAAATGGTGCTGCACTGTATACCACCAGGCAAATCAGGTGGAGGGCAAGGAAAATGATAAATTGTTGCCACTGCCAGGAAGTCTTTCGCACTGGAGATGGGTCAGGGTCAGTAAATCGTATTATGGACACAGCGCCCTGGCCAGACAGTGAGTGACGGAAGCCAACTCCGCAGTTTGGGGCTGTGTCACAAGCATGGTCCTCCAGGTGGGATTCGCTGAAGTGATCGAAGTGTAAAATACCCAGCACAAGATCTGTTGTCGTCACCAAAAATTCAACTTCAGTCGTGGTCACAAGAGAATTATACGAAAGGGATGGCACAATATGCTCAGCACCCAGGCCAGTCAGTGAACAACGGGGGCCAATTCCGCAGATGGATGCCAAGCCACCAATCAAATCTGACGCAGAAAAACATTGCTCAGGGTTAGCCAAATGATGCGCCCGCAAAAAAAGGGCACAGTTGCAAATGTTGAATGAATCAGATGTCTGAAATGAATAGGCAACTGAAATGGTCTGCTGCAGAGAGACAACTTCTTGGTCAGGCAGCTGCAATCGAGGGCCAACTCCGCAAGAGGAAACTGCGGCACAAAGACTGCAGCTCAAAGTCTCACTCAGCACTGGAAGCGTTGAATGGACTGAAAAATCAAGTGCTGTGAGGCTCAAAGTCAAATGCAGAAAATAATGAAGAATGTTCCAGAGAACCTTCGTTTTGTCAGCGGGGTTCCAACCCCAAATTCACGCGTGGCACGTGCAGCACCGATCAATGGCAAGGGAAACGAGACCTAAAACTGAAAAGCTGTGGACTACCCAGGGGGCTTGGCCGCAAAAGGGCTTATGAAACATGATGAAACATGATGAAACATGATGAGACATGATGAAACATGATGAGACATGATGAAACATGTTTTTTTCACGCTCCTTTTTATCCAAAAGTTTGCGCAGGGCAAAAACATTGCAAGTTGTGTGCAATGGCCCCTTATGTGAGGGGTCCTGAGGCTAGGATGGTTTCGCAGCTAGCTTGGTGTCTTCCAAGCTCTCTCCAGCAATCAGCTGATATGTCCTTGCTCTGAATGACATCAGGTATCGATGTAGAATGCTTCAAAGCGGCATGTGGTAGCGGAGCATAGCCAGCAAAGGACGAAGAATGGAAAGTCCTTGCAGTTGACATCCGGTATCCTGATGATAGAATTGACAAAGGTCTGACACAGGCAGTCATCAAAGAAATAATGTCCTTGCTCTCAGTGACATCAGGTATCCAAAGGCACGGAAATGCATTGAGTCAGGTGCCTCATGTAGCCTCTGTGGCAAAAACATGATGGAGAAATCTGCATCGGAAAAGAAAACCGTGCATCCAGAGTCCAAGCTTTCACATGCATCTGGAGCTCACATGAGCAGTGCGACAAAAAAGAGGAAAATGCATCACCGGTCGCAAGTAGGCATGTGTCCTTGCTCTGTCATTGACATCAGGAATCCGTAGAAAAAAAACAACGTGGTGCAACGTAGATTCAAACATGCAGTGAAGATCCATGCTGGGCGGCCAAAATGGCATTCAACCATGTGGCAAGTGGAACCTCATGGTGTCAAAATCTGGTTTCTGTGATTCGTCAGGGCTGACGCTTTTCCATCATACGCCACAAACTGGCCACAGAGCCATCAGGCTCAGGCACGGTGGCAGGCAAATCTGTTCCTGCTGCCACATGGTGAGTCTCCCTGTGCTCAGGTGCAGTGGCATGACAGGGAGAAGTCAGAATCTCTGGGCTTGTGACTGGCAGCGGCAGTGAACTTGGCGTCATGGGCAAAGCTCCATGCACCCGCATGCTCGTGGCAGCTCGTCTGAGGGCACGCAATCGCATCCAACCTGCGCCTGGACCTCTCAAGGGTCGAAAAATGTCGACTGCACACAACTTCACCAGGCAAATCAGTGTCAGGTTGCGGCATAACCATTCCGGCATTCCTGGGAGTTGGTGGATTTCTGGAATCTGATGATCATCTGTGAGTGCCCATAGTGTGTTCTGCGTATGCAGCAGTGAGTCCATCCCCAACTGTCAAACGCAAAGCAGCTCTGTAGTGCCCCCCAGTCAAATCCCCAAGGTGCGCAAGCATGGCAATTGGAAGGTAGTCCTGGCTGACCTGACTGCCATCATGCTGAACAATCGGAAAGGAACAAACATGATCCGCATGAAGCCAAAAATCCAATTTGTGAATGGATCCATCCAGTTGTTGGGCATTTCGATCAACGTGACACAACAGGATGTCTGGGGCTTCAAGCAAGGCAGCTTGCATTCCGTACTCCTGAGTCCAACGTGTAATCAGATCTTGCAGGCAGATGGAGGTGATTGAATGGCTCGGAACTTGCAAGAAGATTGGGGCATGAACATCACCCAAGTCATGCTGAACACGCTCATTTTCAATCTGGTAATAGCGTCCCCAGCGATGGGAGATGCATGACGTGTTCATCCAGCTCATGGCATAGTATGCAAATTCTGCAGCATCCGCCGGAAGAGTTCCATGATCCCACATTGTGAAAAATGTCTGAAAATGATCAGACAAGGCTTGTGGAGTGTCACTCAGCTGGCTGAAGAAGGCTTGCATAGTGGCTTTGCTGGATCCCCAAACCCCATACTGGTAACTGCTCCTGCTCAACACAGTCCACCAAAGGCAGCTCATGGTAGCATTGCAGTAACAGTAGTTGGCATCATTGCGCAGCCGCAGCTGCGTCAGCAAGATGAGCATATCTGTCCCTGTCCAGGAAGGTGATCATTTCAGCGCCTTCAGTTGAGACCCCAATTGCGCCGCCAAAGAGCTCGGCTTCAGGTTGGCCTGCTTGTAGCGGAGACCGATCAGATTCCAAACTGTGTTCCCCTGGAGCTGCAAGAGGATGTTCCACGGGTCGTCTTCCCTCGGACAGAGCTGCAGACGCCAAGGATAGACTTCCAGGCTCTTTTGATCTTCCATCTTCACATCGAGAGGCATCTGTTTCATGCTGTGGAAACTGGTGACCAAGCTGGGGTCCTTGCTGCTGTCCTCCAAGGCCGTGAGGTTGGCAAGCATGGCGGCCATGATTCGAGGCAGCTTGGCTGACTGCACCAATTTCTTGTGGTGAGGATTCCATTCCTGATATGGCCAGGTGCCATCCGGAAGGATAAAGCCCACACTTTTGGCCTTCGTCAGCAGTTCGTCCCCCTCCTTGGCGTTGTGGAGAATCTGCACCCGCTGGGAAAGACATGTGATGATTGTTTCCCACAGTGTGCTGCGAAGTGTCTTCTGCACCTTGCCCTGCCCCGCCAGCTGTTTCCATTCCGCTGTTGTCTGAATCAAGGTCGGTAAGATGCTTTCTTCGCGATTGTTGGTGAAACAAATCAGGCAGCAATTGAGGTTTTGTTGGCGCATCTGAAGATCGAGGCGCAACACTAGTTTGCCCAAGGTTTGCAGGGCTGTCTGCATGTCCGCTTCTTCGTCTTTTGCTCGGGTCTTGCCCTTGCCCTTGCCACCTCCTTTGCCCTTGGCTGAGTGAACTCCTTTTGGCCTTTTGGCCGGCTGGCTGTCCTGACTTTTCATCAGCGGGGCCAGCACTTTGAGGCTGCTTTTGCCGAGCAGCAGCCCGATGCTGAAAGACGTCGCCCATCTGTCCCAAGGGGGCCGCACTCATCATGTCGTCAAGCTCCGCCATGGCACGGCTTGCTCAGGGCCCAGGCAACTTGATGGAGAACTGGACAGGTGACAAGGTGCTGCCGCACTGAATCTCCAGCAAAAGTTGCAGCACAGAGCGGGCAGAGTTGAGAGATGTCATGGTGTTGGAAGTGATGCAGGAGCAAAGCAGCCAAATTGATCTGTAGCATCATTGCACCATTGAGTGTCAGGCTGTGCTTCTCTGACAAATGCTGGACCAGGAGATCTCCATGCGCCTCATGTCCGCAAAGCAAGCATCGATGGCTGAGCAAGGGCACGTGCGAAGAAGTCCAAAAGTCTGCCATGTTTGGTGTGGACAAGGTGTTGCACAACTGTTCACACATGTCTGCTGGCGCATGTGGCATCAGATTGCTGAGTTCAGCCGCTGTAATGGTGTACGGCATGAGCAAGCCCGGATAGTTGCCAGCATTGCGAGCTCGAACATACTGCATAGCAACTTGTCTCAGAATCAGGCACTGATGTTCTGGCCTAACAGTGCCAGGCGATGGATTGCACACACAGCGATGGATGGTGTGCACATACGCACTCAAGAAGGAAGCACATGTGGTGGCAGCATGCCAAATCTCTGTGTGAGCAACCTGCATGTGGTTGGTGAGTTGTGCAACTCCTGTGAAGCGGATGCCACAAGTCTGGCAGTGACAAGTCCACAGCATTCGTCTGTGTGCATCTTCGCCTAACCAGGCCATCAGGGTACCTGACTGGACTTGAGATGCTCAAGCAGCAAGGCATCAGGCGCAACTGGTGTCTGGCTTTTGTGGACATCAAACTGAGGACATTTGTCCAGTGCAATGTGCAATTTGAGGCCATTGAGGGTACCAAAGGCCCTTTGACAGTGATTGCAGGTGGGGTTGCCCTGTTGGCTATCTCTGGCAAGGACAAAGTCATTTACCACAAGCCTTCTGGTCCTCTTGGATGCTAGTTGAGCCGGACGTGCATTAGGGCCTCCAAGGTCGTCCGCAGCAGTGGGCATCTCATGGAGAAGGATCATTGCTGCCTGAATTGCAACTGGGCACAGGTGTTCATGCTGAAAAGGCTTGTAGCAGAATTCGCAAGGTGAAAGGGTTCCGCATCGCTTCAGCACAATGCCTGCAAGTTGAAAAAGGCCTTCAATGTGCTCCGCATGAGCTTGGCGCATGTGTGAGTTCATCCGTTTCAAATTGCCCACATACACATTGCAGACTACACAGTGGGTACAAAGCCATTGTTTGGCATCTTCATCATCCTTGATGCCTTGCTACTTTTGGGCCGTCACCAGGCTTAAGGCTCTTGCTCCAAGGTCTGTGGCGCGGGCAACATCAAACAGTGGGGACAATCCCTCCAGGGGCGCAGGAGCAGGAGATTGAGCGGCCTGTTGAGGCACTGCTGCACTGAGAGATTCTCTCTGGTTTGCGAACAGAAACTGGTTCTGACGCTTGCACATTTGATGATGCACTCAGGTGCCGGTCAAGATCCCGCATCGTTGCCTCGGAGCTGGCATGTTCGACGTGCAGGGCCATATGGCGTTTGAAAAGTTGCCATGTAGAAAAGGTCAATTCACAGTGTTTGCAATGTGGCATACCACCTACGGTATCTGATGCAAAGTTGATCTGCCGAAAATTCTTATGATTGTAATCATGCACCATACTCATGTGCAACTTCATGGCGCGGATGGTGGCAAAGGTACGTGGACAGAACAAACAAACATGTGGCTCGGCTGGGTTCAGAGCAGTGTGCAGCGCTTGTGTTGTGGGATCCGTCTCCATGGCCTGTTTGAGAAGCAGGACTCTGTCTTGGAAGTGACGCCAGTCATGCCTCAAAACTATGTCTGCTGAGTCAAGAGTCAAAAATCTTGATTCATTCCGCGCAATCATGCCTTCAACGCGTCTCAGGAGCAGCGTCGCAGGGCTAGGCCAGCGTCGATGACACAGGAATGCATGATGGCTGAGTGCAGTGATCCGTGAAAAATCTCCAGCAATGAGGCGCAATTGTCGCATGATTTCCATCTGGACAAGTGAAAAGCCTTTGGATGTCAGTCCCACCGTGAAGATACCATAAATCAAAGTTGGAAAGACAGTGGCATGCCAAAGTTGATAGCGCTTGTCAATGGGAATCTTGGACTTACTGCTGAGCCACAGCCGGAGTCTACGAAAGACATTTTTGCTGGCCTCAATGCGATGTGCAACTGTGGCTCGTGAGGCATTGTGATATGTAATCCGAGCACCAAGATATGTGACCTGTGATTTCATGGGTATGTATTCCGTCTGGCCATGTCCGTATGGAATGCACAAGTATGCTCCAGTATCAGTGCGCTGAATGAATTTGGACTGCACTCTCTCATGCCATGGCCCAGCCAGTCGCAGCATCACTTCTGTTTCTTGAAATTGATGGTAAGGGCTAGGGCCTGTGCACTGGTGAAAAAGTGTCCAAAGCGGGCTACTGCATCTGAAAGGCCTTCCGGATGATTTGACACAAGTGAATGTCATCCGCAAACACTGTCATGTAGGCTTGGATCCAAAGGTACATCAGGCAGGACCAAAGGGCTGGTGCTGCAACACATCCCTGCCTTACCCCCTTATTGGTCTTCAGGGTGTCTTGCATCTCATGGTGGGTCAATACATAGCTCGCGTGGCTGTGCCAGGCACAAAGCAAGCTGATCAGGGCCGGTGACACTTCCAGCTTGTGCAGAGCAGAGAAAATGTCTGAACGCGAAGCAGTATCAAAAGCTTTTTCCAAATCAACAAAGAGTTGGATGCCTCCATAGCAGGCAAGAGGCTGAACGCCAGCTTTCACATTGTGCAGGCTGGATTGTTGGGAAAAAATCATTTCCTGACGACAATTCAGCTGGCACAAAAGGCGGCCATTGACACCACCAGTTTTGCAAGTCAGCATATGCTATATCTGCAATGGCTCGGGCATTTTCACGCCACATCAAATTTGGCGGGAATGTTGAAGCAGCTGCCTTCAATGTTGGGAGTTTCGAGAGTGCTCTGGTCAATTCTTCAACAGAAAAGGGGTGAAAGGGAGGGGAAGCTGGGGAGCATCACTGTCAAACCATGTCTGAGTGACATAGGCACGGAGAATGGACATTTCCTCGACTGGAGAGGCTATGGCCCCATCATGTGATCGAAGTTGTATTCTGCTCTTGCGCTGCTTAGGAGTGAATTTGTTGATCACATGGTACAATCCAAACAAGTCATGTTTCATGGCAGCTTGGCTGGCACGCATGGTCAGGTCATTGAGCTTGTCCATCTTTCGTCTTTTGGCAGCTGCGGCCTGTGTGCGTTGCAAAGCATGAAACCGACTCCAGCATCTCCATGCATGAAACACATTGGTAAGAGATGCGATTGTCAGGCTGCGCATATGCTTCCAATACTGCCATTTGGTCTCAACCACCGCATACAGTTGATCTGGAGGTGCTGGCGTCCTGGCTGCAAGCAGTCCTGTGGTCTGCACAAAATCATGAAATGATTCTGAAAGCGCTGTGTGCATGCGATGCAAGGTGGCATCAGGAGGCTGTGAGCTTGGTGCAGAGGAAGAATGGAGTTGCAAGCTGTGAAGTTGATCTGTGTGAATTTGAGCCAATTGTTGTTGAGTGTGAGCAAGCATATCTATCCATGCCGGATCCTGAGCAATGTGCAATTGTCTACTGAGCATGCGATGTCGAAACGTGAAGCGTCGATCTGTTTCCGCAGATTTGTATGGAATCCAGCACTTCAACAATGTGGCTACTATCGGGGTGTGACCATTACTTGCAGGGATCATTGGCATGTCTCGGAGTTGGCGTGTGGCCTTTGCTTGCCCGTCCAGTTGTCTTTGTCTGCACATGATGAAATCAATACGAGAGGTGGAAATTGGGCCATGAAACGTGGGTCCGTCCTTTTGATTCCAAGCATTCAGCACACAAAGTTCATGAATATGCAAGACCTGGGCAAGTGCTCCAGAATCAGTGTGTTGGGCACCTTGCTGGGTGGTGCGCTGCCATGCGTAGCTGGAGGTTCCAGCTACACCACCTGAAGCTGAAACAGCCGTGTTGAAATCCCCTAGCAGTGCAAGCTGATTGCGTCGTGGCAAGGAGTCCAATAACTGACTCAACTGATTGAGAAAAGCTTGTCTCTTCGGTTTGTTGGCAGGATTGTGTGGCCATTGATAAATCCCGAGTACATGATAATGTCTCAAGCCCATATGCAACCGCACATGTAATAGCCGTCCCGCATGAACTGCAGCCCAAGAAATCTTCAAGGTCGGGCAGAGGCGTCGGGAGACCAAGATCAGAACGCCGGCATTACCTGATGGATGGCCCGTGTGGATACACGTCCATGATGAGGTCAGCCACTCCATGTCAGTTTTCCATCTGGTTTCTGAAAGGAAAATGATGTCTAAGGATTGGTGATCAAGCCATTGCATGAACTCCTGGTAACGGATGCTAGTCAAACCGCTAGGGTTCCACTGGAAAAGTTTCAATCTGTGTTTGTGGGAATGAAACTGATTGGAGGAAAGGCGCCCCACCGCAGGTGCTGAACACACGCTCTGCTGGACATGTTTGGAAGACTGCAATGCTGCTGAGAGTTCAGTACGAACAGTTTGGCAGAGGTGCACGGGGAACATTTCTGGGGTCCAGTTTTGTCCGCAATACCATGCATGGCCATGTTGGATGGATCTTCGACAGGCTCGTCGAAAGCTGCGCTTCCTAGTCTCACTATGGCTAAAGCCTACCTTCGGCCCCAACCCATGTCCTTTCGCAGTAGCAGTGGTCAAAGGTCGGAGTGTACGTGTTACTGCTTCTCTAGGCTCCATGGACAGCCTAGAACCCTCACCCCAGTGCCCATTTTGTGTGAAAATTGTCATGGCAACGAAACACAAGGTCACAATACGCCAAGGTTTATTGAAATGGGCACCCCTGGAATTGGGACAGGTGACAGTCACGCTGTTGAGTTGCTGAGCACACCCAAGCACAAAAAGCGTGCAGGGCCAATACAAAAGAAACGCCTGTAGCCAAAAGAAATCGCAGTGTCTGCTTTGCAAATCGTGGATCCAAAAGAGCAGCAATCTTCTCGAGGGCAAACCAAAATGCCAGCAGGAGAGAAATAGGCTCACGCTGCAATGGTGAGTGGTGTCGGCCAGGAAGCACTCGTGTGAAATGCGAAAAATTCAATCTGTGGCAGAAAAATGGATATGTCAAAAATCAAGGCCAGTGAGAAATGTAAGAGGCAGCCTACTCCTTTGTAAAATGGAATATTGCACGTCTGGAGCAGGGCCAAAGCAAAGCCAGTCAAAAGCAGCGCTGTGGCAATCAGGCTGCCAGCACTGGATGAAATGGCATACCGCTGGAATGTCAGCTCTGAGAGGAAGCTATCCCGCAGAATGTGTTCGCCAGTTGCAGTGATCAGGTGTTCTCCTGAGGACCGAAAGGCTCCTCGGGAAGATGCCTCACTCAGTGGTCGTTTATGGAGCAGACCAGCAAGGACAAAGTTCACCTGTAGAATTGTATCCAAGTCTGAAGATGTCTGTCGGCCAGAGTCCAAAAATATTTGTAATTGTAACGGCACTGTTGGTTGTCATGGCACCACCCCCTGGCCAGTCAGTTTACAACGGGAGCCAAATCCGCAGTTGGGAGTGGTGCAATTGCAAAAATCGCTGTGAGATCCTGAGGCAGCCAATAGGCAGGTACAAGAAACCTGCAAAGACTGCACGGGACGCCTGCCAGTGGCAAAATTCAAGCTTGTTGGCAACAGCGCGCGGTTTGAAATTTTGGTTTGTTGCTGCAACACTTCCCCCTGGCCAGTCAGCTGTTGTCGGAAGCCAAGTCCGCAGATTGGGGGAGTGTTGGTGTAAAGAATTGTCCAAAATAAATTGCAATCCACGTGATGCCAAAAATGCAAATGAAGCAAAGTCGCCCAATGTGTCACCTGTAAGTCCTGAACCAAAGGCAAAGCTGAAAAGTCCTGTAGCACCACTCCCTGGCCAGTCAGTGTGGGACGGATGCCAAGTCCGCAGTGTGCAGTGATGCTAGCACCAATAGTGCAATATGGCACCTGTGAAGAGTGGTCCAATGAAAAGTCCAGAGGCCACCTTGTAGTGCTCTGCCAATACCAGTGGTCCAAGATTTGCAATGAAGTTCTTCGTGGTGTCGCGTGGGTGTCCCCACCAAAAAGTGCTCACACTCAGCGCAGATCTAATGGTACAGGCAAACAATGACAAACAAAACGGCAGCTCTTTGACTGCCAAGGGGCTTGATGAAACATGATGAAACATGATGAAACATGATGAAATATGATGAAACATGATGAGACATGATGAGACATGATGAAACGATAGACATCCTTGGGCTACTTGCAGGTTTACCACGCAAGGGCTGCTTCTCAAGGAGAAGTCTGGCAAAACGATGGAAATGACCGCGAGGGACTGTGCATGGCACACACTTCGCGGAAACACATCGCCCACCCAGTTCGAGGTCCAGAGAGCTCGCAAGCACAAAGAGTTCAAAGATGTGTTCCTGCAGACCATCATTATGAAGCAAGAACACGGGAAGATCGCAAAGCTGGTCACCAAGTGCCGAAAGGGTAACCACTTAGACTTCAAGGTCAACATGTTTGAGAAGAGCGAACTTGTGCATGTCGGTGGCCAATTGGGGGCTGCTCCTGGCAGCATCAAGACAGGGAACCAGCTCGTCCTTCTTGGGCAGGACATGAGCATGAAAGCAGACTCTGAGTTCAAGGTCGGGAGGATGCACGTTGGCATGGTATGGTATTGTGTAGATTATTTCTCCAAAAGTGTCCAGGGTTGAAGGTTGCTGGGCCAAGCCACAGGCAAATCCCGCAAGTTCAGAAGTCCCGCAAATCCCGCAAATTCCTCAAGCCCCGCAAGGTGGACAAAACTTGGCAGTCCTTGGGAGGGAGTGAAGAGGCCGGCGTGGAGTTGGAAAGTAAGATGTCAGCCGAACCTGCTGAGATTTCGCTCCTTGGAGAGCCTTGCACCGAAGAGGCCACCACCATTTGTGCCAAGCATTTCCCGAAAGATGTCCATTCCGAGGCAGGGATGGACCAACTATGACCAAGGGTTCCAGAAGTTTCTTTTGACCCATATGAATCATGATGAATCCATATAAATCCATATGACTCATTTTCATATGAATCCAGAATACTAGTATCACAAAAGACCAACAGGGTTTCAACATTTATATATATATATATATATAGGTTTCCTTTTGTACAAAGGTCGGGGTTTTCACATTCATGTGTTCAATTGTTTTCACATGTTTTTTCATGGGGACCAGGTCTTCCTGAACTGTATCTTCGACACTTGCCGGGGCGGAGATGAAGCAGATGCTGCCACAGCAGCCGAGCTGATGTCAGCTTGAGATTGTCCGATTGTCCTTGGACTTCCCTTGGCTCATAAGAAGGAGCCAAAATTTCAAATTTTATATAAACCCTATAGGACATATCATGGGACTGATCCCGGCCATATGCGCCATTGCGGATTGCTTTCCAAAAGTGAGCTGGGTGATAAGGGGCATGCTGCCTGTGACTTTCTGATTGCCAGTATGCAATGTGAGTTCATTCCAGGGCGACCCTGCGAATCGTGGCCTTTTGGGCATTACCGCGGTGGCAGCCAGACACAAGTACGTCCTGGAGGCGTCTTGGACACTTGCTGGGTTTTCTTGTCATCACATGTGCCAGCTCTCATGACCAGTTTTCCGATCTCCAAATTCCAAAGTCCCCTCCTATGAGGTCAATATATGCTTCACCATTGAACCATTGGCCCCATTGGTCAGAATAAATTCCATGATCTGGCAGCTAGGTCAGAATCTGTGTGCGCCGTGTGGTCAGGCAAGGAAGATGGCATGGCTTGGCGTGCGAGGTGCGGTCTCGTGGTACCCAATCCAACCAGGACAGTGGGATGTACACGGACCATGGCTTCTGAATTGGGATAGCAGATTTTCATGAGGTGCCTGTGGCCAATTCCTGTTCATAGGAGTGGAACTTGTCGCACAGCATGTTTTTGGTTGTCTATCCATTGCGAAAAGTTGCACTTCTAACTTGTGCACCAAAGGCTTGAAGATTGAAGATGCAAAGGGTAGCCTCTTTCTGTTGGCCTTACACGGATGACGGAGATGGGATGCATTGTTTCATTGTCGAAATTGGCATTGTTTCGAATGATCGAATCCCTTAGCCTTAGCGCAAGAAATTACAATGGATTGGCCAGAAATACTACTTCGATGTCAGTGTGTGACTTGGGACGGCGTGGTACACCATGTTTGAGCCAAACTTACCTTCTGGTAATCAAACATGGCGATGGAGGATCCCCCATTTTGTGAATTTCTAGATGATTATTGCAACGTTCAGGTCTGCTGTTGGAGCCCCAAATGAAGCTGTCCAGGTTGGAATGGATGCAGCTATGTGGCAAGAAACCCACAGCGGCTCGGCTGGAGCAAAAGAGCCTGCGCGAGATGGTTGAAAAGAAATGGGAAAGAGATGGGTTTCTAGGAAAATTGTGAGAGAAAGCAACCTCAAGAGGTTTGGAATATCATTTTCCGCATCAAAAGATGGCAATGAATTGGTGTATATGGGTATACCTCAATTTTGGGGCAAACTCATTTAGATGAAGCGCAAGTGAAAGAGAATCCGACGGTGCAAAATGCAGATCATGGTCCGTGTCGCACTTCCGGTACTTAGTGGAGTGCTTTGACGACTTGCAAGTTCTGTCATGTATGGTTAACGGACACCTAGGGCGCCATCTCTTGATGCTCAATGTTCAAACTCACAGCAGCGATGACTTTCTGATATCCTATGTATGCTGTGCCTTCTGTGACCTATTTTATAATGAACAAATTTAAAATAGTACGAAATAGTAATGCTTTTATGAAAAGGGATTGTATTTGTTTAAGGGTCTATTTTTTTCTTTCGTATTGCAAAGATATTTTTTTGTATATTTTTTCAAAAATTTTGTAAAATTAAACCCACTGAAATTTGCGACTCTATTAAATATGGTCTATTACTTATGATAAATCGATTTAGATTATTTTGGTCTTATATATATACTAGGATTATTTTAAATAAAACCCTGAATATTTTAGAGAAACAATATATATGATTATATAATTTATAGAGGATAATTTTTTTATAAAAGAAAAAAATTATTGGATATTATTGAATATTTATTTTATTTTTTTTTTTTATATTATAAATATTTTGTATGGGAGGGGAGCATTGGAGAAATTTATGCGACATTTTTTCTTTAATAATATTTATATTTTAACTCATTTTTTTTATAG
>BGPT01001058.1:89335-152723 GCA_003297045.1 Symbiodinium sp. clade C Y103
CGAAGGGGTGGACGGAGGTGGACGGAGATGGGAAGGAAGGAAGCCGTGCAAATAGCTTGCGGAAAGCTTCGCCGGGAGGGAGCGATACGGAGGGGTGGAGGGAGGTGGACGGAGATGGGAAGGAAGGAAACCGTGCAAATAGCTTGGAAACCTTCGGCGAGAGGGAGCGATGCGGAGGGGTGGACGGAGGTGGACGGAAATGGGAAGGAAGGAAACCGTGCAAATAGCTTGCGGAAAGCTTCGCCGGGAGGGAGCCATACGGAATGGTGGACGGAGGTGGACGGAGATGAGAAGGAAGGAAGCCGTGCAAATAGCTTGCGGAAAGCCCTCCCGGAGAAAGCGATACGGAGGGGTGGACGGAGGTGGATGGAGATGGGATGGAAGGAAGCCGTGCAAATAGCTTGCGGAAAGCTTCGCCGGGAGGGAGCGATACGGAGGGGTGGACGGAGGTGGACGGAGATGGGAAGGAAGGAAGCCGNCCGTGCAAATAGCTTGCGGAAAGCTTCGCCGGGAGGGAGCGATACGGAGGGGTGGACGGAGGTGGACGGAGATGGGAAGGAAGGAAGCCGTGCAAATAGATTGCGGAAAGCTTAGCCGGGAGGAAGCGATACGGAGCGGTGGACGGAGGTGGACGAAGATGGGAAGGAAGGAAGTCGTGCAAATAGTTTGCGGAAAGCTTCGTCGAGAGGGAGCGATACGGAGCGGTTGACGGAGGTGGACGGAGATGGGAAGGAAGGAAACCGTGCAAATAGCTTGCAGAAAGATTCGCCGGGAGGGAGCGAGACGAAGGGGTGGACGGAGGTGGACGGAGATGGGAAGGAAGGAAGCCGTGCAAATAGCTTGCGGAAAGCTTCGCCGGGAGGGAGCGATACGGAGGGGTGGANTGGACGGAGGTGGACGGAGATGGGAAGGAAGGAAGCCGTGCAAATAGCTTGCGGAAAGCTTCGCCGGGAGGGAGCGATACGGAGGGGTGGACGGAGGTGATCGGAGATGAGAAGGAAGGAAGGTGTGCAAATAGCTTGCGGAAAGCCCTCCCGGAGAAAGCGATACGGAGGGGTGGACGGAGGTGGACGGAGATGGGAAGGAAGGAAGCCGTGCAAATAGCTTGCGGAAAGTTTCGCCGGGAGGGAGCGATACGGAGGGGTGGACGGAGGTGGACGGAGGTGGACGGATATGGGAAGGAAGGAAACCGTGCAAATAGCTTGCGGAAAGTTTCGCGGGAGGGAGCGATACGGAGGGGTGGATGGACGGAGGTGGACGGCAATGGGAAGGAAGGAATCTGTGCAAATAGCTTGCGGAAAGCTTCGGCGGGAGGAAGCGATACGGAATGGTGGACGGAGATGGGAAGGAAGGAAAGCGTGCAAATAGTTTGCGGAAAGCTTCGCCGGGAGGAAGCGAAATGGAATAGTGGACGGAGATGGGAAGCAAGGAAAGCGTGTAAATAGCTTGCGGAAAGTTTCGCCGGGAGGGTATGAAATTGTGGCTAGAATCCGTGGGAAGGGGTTAATGTAGAGTTGTTGGCACGAATTTTTCGGGTCAAATTGCAGGAACGCGATTGGCCCGAAACATTGTCTGCCCAAGATGGGTCAAACGGTGGGTCAAACGATTCTCAAATTTTGGGCAATGGTACGTGTACGGGCAAAATTTTATTCATTGGACGGGTTTTTAACTAGACATAAAGCCGTGGAAATGGCTTTTGGAGAGCTCAATGCAGAGCTGCTCGGGAGGATTTTCCAGGACAAATTTCATTATTGCGATTGTTCCGAAAAATTGTGTACCCAAAACTGGTCAAACGGTTCCAAGACCGGTCAAACGGTTTCCAAAGGCTGAAAAATGGGACGTGCACGGCAAAATATTTGTTGCTACAGGGGGGTTATTTTGCATAAAACCGTCGAAAGAAGTCGACCCTTCCCCAATTACGTCTCGACAACCGTGCTCAAAAAGCAGAAAAATGTCAGCAATGCGATTGTCCCGAAACATTGTGTGCCCAAGAGCGGGCAAACGGGGTTCAAATCTTGGGCAATGGGACATGCACGGGCAAAAATTTTATTCATTGGACGGGTTTTCAACCAGACATGAAGCCGTGGAAATGGCTTTNTGGGACATGCACGGGCAAAAATTTTATTCATTGGACGGGTTTTCAACCAGACATGAAGCCGTGGAAATGGCTTTGGGAGAGCTCAATGCAGAGCTGTTGTGGCGGATTTTTCAGGACAAATTTCATCATTGCGACTGTCCTGAAAGAATTATGGTTCTAAGATTGGTCACCTAGTTCCAAGATTGGTCAAATGGTGTCCAAAGGTTGAAAAGTGGGACATGCACGGCAAAACGTTTGTTGCTGCAGGAGGTTTATTTTGCATAAAACCGTGGAAAGAAGTCGTGGGAAGGGGTTAATGCAGAGCTGTTGGCACGAGCTTGTCGGGACAAATTACAGCAACGCGATTGTCCCGAAACATTGTGTGCCCAAGATGGGTCAAACGGTGGATCAAACGATTCTCAAATCTTGGGCAATGGGACATGCACGGGCAAAATTTTATNGCGATTGTCCCGAAACATTGTGTGCCCAAGATGGGTCAAACGGTGGATCAAACGATTCTCAAATCTTGGGCAATGGGACATGCACGGGCAAAATTTTATTCATTGGACGGGTTTTTAACTAGACATAAAGCCGTGGAAATGGCTTTTGGAGAGCTCAATGCAGAGCTGCTCGGGAGGGTTTTCCAGGACAAATTTCATTATTGCGATTGTTCCGAAAAATTGTGTACCCAAAACTGGTCAAACGGTTCCAAGACCGGTCAAACGGTTTCCAAAGGTTGAAAAATGGGACGTGCACGGCAAAATGTTTGTTGCTACAGGGGGGTTATTTTGCATAAAACCGTCGAAAGAAGTCGTGGGAAGGGGTTAATGCAGAGCTGTTGGCACGAGTTTTTCGAGAAAAATGNAAAGAAGTCGTGGGAAGGGGTTAATGCAGAGCTGTTGGCACGAGTTTTTCGAGAAAAATGTCAGCAATGCGATTGTCCCGAAACATTGTGTGCCCAAGATGGGTCAAACGGTGGATCAAACGATTCTCAAATCTTGGGCAATGGGACATGCACGGGCAAAATTTTATNACGGGCAAAATTTTGTTCATTGGACGGGTTTTCAACCAGACATAAAGCCGTGGAAATGGCTTTTGGAGAGCTCAATGCAGAGCTGCTCGGGAGGGTTTTCCAGGACAAATTTCATCATTGCGATTGTCCCGAAAAATTGTGTACCCAAAACTGGTCAAACGGTTCCAAGACCGGTCAAACGGTTTCCAAAGGCTGAAAAATGGGACGTGCACGGCAAAATGTTTGTTGCTGCAGGGGGGGTTATTTTGTATAAAACCGTGGAAAGAAGTCGTGGGAAGGGGTTAATGCAGAGCTGTTGGCACGAGTTTTTCGGGACAAATTTCAGCAATGCGATTGTCCCGAAACATTNAAGAAGTCGTGGGAAGGGGTTAATGCAGAGCTGTTGGCACGAGTTTTTCGAGAAAAATGTCAGCAATGCGATTGTCCCGAAACATTGTGTGCCCAAGAGTGGTCAAACGGTGTTCGAGTTTATAGGACATGCACGGGCAAAAATTTTATTCATTGGACGGGTTTTCAACCAGACATGAAGCCGTGGAAATGGCTTTGGGAGAGCTCAATGCAGAGCTGTTGGGNATGCACGGGCAAAAATTTTATTCATTGGACGGGTTTTCAACCAGACATGAAGCCGTGGAAATGGCTTTGGGAGAGCTCAATGCAGAGCTGTTGGGGCGGGTTTTTCAGGACAAATGTCATCATTTCGATTGTCCTGAAAGAATTGTGGACCCAAGATGGGTCAAACGGGTCCAAGACCGGTCAAACGGTTTCCAAAGGCTGAAAAATGGGACGTGCACGGCAAAATATTTGTTGCTGCAGGGGGGGTTATTTTGCATAAAACCGTGGAAAGAAGTCGTGGGAAGGGGTTAATGCAGAGCTGTTGACACGAATTTTTCGGAACAAATTTCAGCAATGCGATTGTCCCGAAATATTGTGTGCCCAAGAGCGGACAAACGGGGTTCAAATCTTGGGCAATGGGACATGCACGGGCAAAAATTTTATTCATTGGACGGGTTTTCAACCAGACATGAAGCCGTGGAAATGGCTTTNATGCACGGGCAAAAATTTTATTCATTGGACGGGTTTTCAACCAGACATGAAGCCGTGGAAATGGCTTTGGGAGAGCTCAATGCAGAGCTGTTGGGGCGGATTTTTCAGGACAAATTTCATCATTGCGATTGTCGCGACAAATTGCATACCATATATAATACTTTGCCATGTTGATAAACCTCAGTTCCGTCGAAAGTATATCGAAGACCTTCTCGTATAAGATAGAAAAAGCGTGTTGTGAGCCGTTTTGCTTTTGGGTTCTCTGGCCCACCTTGTCTTTATGTGTTTTTCCTTACAAAAAAATTCGTTGATTTAAAAAAATGTGGTAAATAGTATCGTAATCCAAAAATAGATATATATATATATATAGTTATATCGATAAATAATATATTAGCAATAGGAAGAAAATTAATATGATAATGATATATTAATATGATTAAATGAAAATTAAATATAATTATCCTCCTCCTCCTCTTCCTCTTGACATTCTATTTGATATCTTCTCTGATATATGCTCTGCCATTCGATCTGACATATATTTTGATATATATTCTGCCATTCTTTCTGCCATTCTTTCTGGCATTCTTTCTGGCATTTTATCTGGTATTCTATTTGGCATTGAATCTCCCATTTTATCTGACATATATTCTGATATATATTTTGATATATATTCTGATATTCTTTCTAATATTCTATTTAATATTCTATTTGATATTCTATCTGATATTCTATCTGGTATTCTATCTGGCATTCTCTCTGGCATTTTATCTGGCATTCTATCTGGAATTCTATCTGGTATTTTATTTGATATTCTATTTGGTAAATTTTCTGGTATCTTTTGATATTTTTTCTGATATTCTATCTGATATTTTATCTAATATATTTTTTGATATTTTATCTGGCATTCTATCTGACATATATTCTGATAATCTATCTGACATTCTTTCTGGCATTCTATCTGATATTCTTTCTGGTCTTCTATCTGGCATTCTTTCTGGCATTCTATCTGGCATTCTTTCTGGCATTTTATCTGGCATTTTATTTGGCATTTCTTGGTATTCTATCTGGCATTCTATCTGGTATTCTGTCTGGTATTCTATCTAAT
Organism: Symbiodinium sp. clade C Y103; assembly: GCA_003297045.1. Taxonomy (NCBI): domain Eukaryota; class Dinophyceae; order Suessiales; family Symbiodiniaceae; genus Cladocopium; species Cladocopium sp. clade C. The sequence continues at coordinate 94,595 of BGPT01001058.1, forward strand.
ATACCTTTTAATATTTTTTTCCGGTATTTATTCTGGCATTCTAATTGGCATTCTTTCTGGCATTCTATCTGGCAATTTATTTGGCATAACTTCTGGCATTCTATCTATCATTCTTTGTGGTAATTTCTCTTGCATATATATAGTGTATATAAGTTGAAATCCGGCAGTGTCCATTGCGATTTGGTAGTCTCGGTTCAAGTCCGGCAATCCCCACTCGGATCTAGGGTTCGCGGTTGAAGTCCGGTAGTGCCCACTGCGATCTGGAATTTGCGGTTGAAGCCCGGCAGTGCCCACTGCGATCTGGAACTCGCGGTTGAAGTCCGGCAGTGCCCACTGCGATCTTGGGCTCGCGGTTGAGGTCCGGCAATACCCACTGCGATCTGGAACTCGCGGTTGAAGCCCGGCAGTGCCCACTGGGATCTGGAGCTGGCAGATGAAGCCCAGCAGTGCCCACTGCGATCTGGAGCTGGCAGATGAAGTCCGGCATTGTCCACTGCGATCTGGAACTCGCGGTTGAAGCCCGGCAGTGCCCACTGGGATCTGGAGCTGGCAGATGAAGCCCGGCAGTGCCCAATGCGATCTGGAGCTGACAGATGAAGTCCGGCATTGTCCACTGCGCTCTGGAGCTGACAGATCTAGTCCGGCAGTAATCACTACGATCTGGAGTTGGCGAGGAGGCGGCGGAGTGGGCGGGCGATGCAACTCTTATAAAATCTAGTGGTCCTTATCTGGCAGGTGGGGAATAATATATTAAAAATATACAGAAAATTAATATGATAAATATTCTTAAATTAAGATGAAAATTATATATATTTTTTCTTAACTTAATTTATTTATTTTTCTGAGAAAGGTAACGTGGGAAATTTAGGAATTTAATTTCTATATTCTTTTGGTTAATAAATTAGTAGTAGTACTAATAGTAAGAGTAATAATATCACTAATAATCGCATTAGTAATAGTATTAGTATTAACATTAGTAGTACTAGTACTAATAATAGGATTAATAATAGTATTGGTAATAATATTAGTCGTATTATTAAAACTAGTAGTAGTGAAAGTGGTAGTGGTAGTAATAGTAATAGTAATAGTAATAGTAGTAGTAGAAAAAATGATAGTAGTAGTTATTGTAATTGTAGTAGTAGTAATGATAGCAATAGTTGTAGTTATAGTTATAGTTATAATTGTAGTTGTGGTCGTAGTAATAATAGTAATAGTATTCGTCGTCGTCGTCATCGTTGTCCAAAAAAACCTTTCCCCATATAAAATTTATAAATAAAATAGCATATCCGGAATAATAATTACCCCACATAAATCAAATATTTATTTAAAAAATAATAAATCAAAAATTAAACAAATCAAAAAATCTAGATCCCCAAATAAATTTCTACAAAATAAATGCTCACATATGTTTTTCCCATATAAAATAATTTAACCCTATCCCCCAATATCATTATATTATTTTACAAAAAAAATATTAAAAATTCATTTTTTCCTAATATAAATAATCATAATAATTTTCCTATTAATATCTTATTAATATATTATTAATATATTATTAATATATATTATTATTAATATATTATTAATATATTAGTCATATATTATTCATATATTATTCATATATTATTCATATATTATTCATATAATATTTTTATAATCAAAACGGCCAAAAAAATCCAATATTTATCAAATTTATATTTTATTATTCATTATATTAATTTCTTTCAAATTATTTAAAATCTAATTAAAATTATCCAATTATATATATATATAATTATCGCGCAAAATAATACGAGCGCGCGGGTTTACTCACAACAGTGGACTCATTTCCCCAACAACCGCATAGCACACCGCGAGCATGATCTCACAACAAAGGAGCAGATCTCGTCAGAATATTATGGCACACCGCCTCGGAACATTAGAAAAATTCTTCGTTATTCCATTTGGATTCTGTGATTCTGGCTGCGATCCACATAGTAGAATCAGAGCTTCAATTCTGGAAAACCGGAATGTCAAACTTGAAATTTATATTGGCACACCACTATGAGGTGCTTAGAGTCTGCCAACATCGTTTGCATTGTAACATCTTCATTCAGCTTGCAATTCTGCAGAAAAATCTGGAACTTGCACCTTGGAAATCTGCGATGGCAAATTTCAGATATATATTGGCACACCGCTAGTATTAGTGATCCGAATCTGCCAACACCGTTTGTATTGTAAGATCTTCATTCTGCTTGCATTTCTGCAGGAAGATCTGGAATTCGAATCCGGGAAATCTCTGATGTCAAATTTCAGAATTATATTGGCACACCGCTAGTATTGGTGGTCCGAATCTGTCAATATCGTTTGCACTGTAATATCTTTATTCTGCTTGCATTTCTGTAGGTAGATCTGGAACTCGAATCCGGGAAATTTCTGATATCAAATTTGAGGTTTATATTGGCATATCGCTAGTATTAGTGGTCCGAATCTGTCAACATCGTTTGCACTGTAATATCTTCATTCTGCTTCTATTTCTGCAGGCAAATCTGGAACTTGAATCTTGGAAAATTGTGATGCCAAATTTGAGATTTATATTGGCACATCGCTAGAATTGGTGGTCCGAATCTGCCAATATCGTTTGCACTGTAATATCTTCATTCTGCTTGCATTTCTGCAGGCAAATCTGGAACTTGAATCTTGGAAAATTGTGATGCCAAATTTGAGATTTATATTGGCAGACCACTAGAATTGGTGGTCCGAATCTGCCAAGATCGTTTGCACTGTAACATCTTCATTTAGCTTGCAATTCTCCAGGAAGATCTGCAACTTGCATCTTGGAAATCTGCGATGTCAAACTTCAGGTTTATATTGGTAAACCGCTAGAAATTGGTGATCCGAATCTGTCAAGATCGTTTGCATTGAAAGATCTTCATTCTGCTTGCAATTCTGCAGATAGATCTGGAACTTGCATCTTGGAAATCGGTCATATCAAATTTCAGGTTTATATTGGCACACCGCTAGGATTGGTAGTCCGAATCTGCCAACATTGTTTGCACTGCATCTTCATTCAACTTGCAATTCTAAAGGTAGATCTGGAATTTGCATCNATTTGCATCTTGGAAATCTGCGATGTCAAATCTAAAACTTATATTGGCACACCGCTATAAGGTGCTTAGAATCTGCCAATATCATTTGCACTGTAACATCTTCATTTTCCTTGTAATACTGCAGGTAGATCTAGAATTTGAATCTTGGAAATGTGCGATGTCAAACTTCAGGTTAATATTGGCACATCACTAATATTAGTGGTCCGAATCTGTCAACATCGTTTGCACTGTAATATCTTCATTCTGCTTCTATTTCTGCAGGCAAATCTAGAACTTGAATTTTGGAAAATTGTGATGCCAAATTTGAGATTTATATTGGCACACCACTAGAATTGGTGGTCCGAATCTGCCATTATCATTTGCATTGTAACATCTTCATTCAATTTGCAATTCTGCAGGAAGATCTGCAACTTGCATCTTGGAAATCTGCGATGACAAATTTCAGGTTTATATTGGGGTACCGCTAGAAATTGGTGATCCAAATCTATCAATATCATTTGCACTGTAACATCTTCATTCTGCTTGCAATTCTGCAGATAGATCTGGAACTTGCATCTTGGAAATCTGCCATGTCAAATTTCAGGTTTATACTGGCACACCGCTAGGATTGGTAGTCCGAATCTGCCAACATTGTTTGCACTGCATCTTCATTCAACTTGCAATTCTAAAGGTAGATCTGGAATTTGCATCNTGGCACACCGCTAGGATTGGTAGTCCGAATCTGCCAACATTGTTTGCACTGCATCTTCATTCAACTTGCAATTCTAAAGGTAGATCTGGAATTTGCATCTTGGAAATCTGCGATGTCAAATCTAAAACTTATATTGGCACACCGCTATAAGGTGCTTAGAATCTGCCAATATCATTTGCACTGTAACATNATTTGCATCTTGGAAATCTGCGATGTCAAATCTAAAACTTATATTGGCACACCGCTATAAGGTGCTTAGAATCTGCCAATATCATTTGCACTGTAACATTTTCATTCAGCTTGCAATTCTGCAGGTAAATCTGGAACTTACATCTTGGAAATCTGCCATGTCAAATTTCAGGTTTATATTGGCACACCGCTAGGATTGGTAGTCCGAATCTGCCAAGATCGTTTGCATTGTATCATCTTCAGTCAGCTTGCAATTCTAAAGGTAGATCTGGAATTTGAATCTTGGAAATCTGTGATATCAAATTTAAAGCTTATATTAGCACACCGCTATAAGGTATTTAAAGTCTGCCAACATCGTTTGCACTGTAATATCTTCATTCTGCTTCCAATTCTGCAGATAAAGCTGGGACTTAAATCTCGGAAACCCGCGACGTCAAATGGGATCCGAACGAGATCCGAATGAGATGCGAACGAGATCCGAACGAGATGCGAACGAGATACGAATGTGATCTGGACCCTTCTGGAAGTCATGCATCGAATCTTTGAGGCCCCTTTAGCTAACATTTCATAGGAAGCTGGCTTGCCAAGATGTTGACACGCTCCTCACAAGAAGCGTCTAAATACACTAGGCTTCAATCAACAGCCTATACCCCAGCAAATCCCAATGGCACAGAGCGCCATAACATCCATGACCAAGTTACGGCAAAGCCATAGTATGTGATCCTTCCGCAAGGCCCACCCGCTGGTATCAAATGAATTGAAAAAAAGGTACGAGCTTTGGAAATCGCGGGTCCTACTTTTCCTACTGGGACGCGGTGATTCGAAAGAGCAAGCAAGCAAGCAAGCAAGCAAACAAGCAAGCAAGAAAACAATCAAGCAAGAAAACAATCAAGCAGGAAGGTACATCCCAGCCAGCCAGCAAGCCAGCCAGCCAGCAGGCAGGCAAGCAAGCCAGCAAGCCCGCAAGCCCGCAAGCCAGCCAGCCAGCCAGACAGCCAGCCAGCCAGCAAGCCAGCCAGCCAGCCAGTATATAAATGAGTAAACGAGTAAACGGGTGAACGGGTAAAGCGGTCAAGGGGTCAAGGGGTAGACAAGTTAATTGTATCTGCAAAACAACCGCAAAATACCATAGTTGCCAATGTGCCATGCGGAATTGATTGCATTTCAGCATGAAAACGGAGCCTTCAGTAAGATTTAAATATACATCTTCGGGGACACTACCGCAAGGCACAAGGGTTTTCCACATATCTCAGCTCCATGGTTGGCTTTATTGTCAAAATCAATATGCCATGCAGTTTTGGCTACCGATCTTATAGAAACAATGTTCACCCACTACTTCTACCCATTACTTTAAAGAGGCTTCTACGCAAGGCACACCGGTTTTGCGACGAGATCTTTGCATCGCGACGAGTAAATCCAATTACCCAATATATAGTAAGGCTCGCCCAACGTTAGAATCGTAATCTTGGGCCGTGATAGTTTTCTTTAAATTTTACAGCGTCTTTCCTGTCATGTCCATTTATGTTTAGATACGCAAACTAGCACAAAGTCTCCATTCCGGTCTTAGGCCGCAATATTTTTCTTTGGAAATTATCGGACAATACATTCTTATATCCGCAATTACTCACATTATACTACCATTCAAACCATTCGTTTCGTGTCCAATTCACGGTAATATACAGTTTATAACATCTATATACAATATTTAAAGCATTTAAAGCAAATCTACATTCCCTTGCTAACCAGCAGTATTTTTCTACAAATTCTCACATCAAGTAACGTTCCTAACTAAGATGTCCATATATATTTCGAATGCACAAGCTCAACTAAAGCCTATAATTTTGGGAAAACAAGTTAGCCCTAAAAAGACTTTAAGCTCATCTAAGCTGATTGTTCTCCGTAGCCTAATGGAAAGCCTCTCAAGGCCAGCAGTGCTCCGCAGCGTTTGAAGTGAATAAATGTTTAAAGTTTGCAAATTGGACAGTAATGAGGAATTGGTTTTCGTTCATTTGGTCCTCTTTCAGAGTGATGTCTTATGACGGCTGTGCCTTTTGAAGTCTTTTGATGCTTCATGTTGCAGCCGTGCCGATGGAGTTTCCCAAGGTGGGTACTTTGCGCTCTCAGCCCCCAAGCAGATTTTGGAGACGGAGGAGGATGTATATCACATCACCGACTAAAGAAGTTTCAAGCTCCCGTATATGGCCCGAAGTTCTTTGGCGGCAGAGTCCCAAATTGCAGGATGCGTTGCAAAAGCGACAATTTTTGCGCTCTGAACATCTCATGAAGCCGGACCTCAACTTGGCCGACCTGCTCCAGCCAAAATCAATCAACGATAGTTACTGATGCAAAATCGGTCTATGACATCTACCACAAGGAATCTGTATTTTCTGTGGATCGACGCTCTGGATTTGTAATCCGCGTCGGAACGGAGCTAATAGTCTGGGAGGAAAACTACGATGGGTGTCTTCAAAATACCAATTGGCTAATAGCCTCACCAAAACTCCCACCAAACAGAGCCTCGCTGATCGACTTCGACAGGACAAGGTGAAGTTCCTTTATGACTCTGAATATGTGGCCAAAAAGGAGCCACTCGCTGACCAACAAGCTGAGATCGAATCTTCAAAACCATTGCCCATTTCCCGATGCCGAGATCGAAATTTCAAAGTATCCCAAATTTTCCAAGCTCTCCGAGATTCCTAAATAGATTGCCGTCCCTGATGAGTCTGAAGCTTTTATGAATGACCCGGTGTCTGCATCCAATGAAGCTCATATGTATGAGGAGTTTCCTGGAATCAACGACTCCCCGGCCGGCCGATGAGCCCGCTTTTGCCAAGGAATGCTTGTTCAGTCTGAAGCGATGATTGAGTATGTCAATGCCGCGGGCCATGGCGCTTCGACCAACAAGGCCACGACGGAGCTGTTAAAGTATGCGTTCACGACCTTTTTTCCTGTGGCTGAGAGCGCGCCTGTGTGTTTCACAACTGGGAACGACGCTGCAACGACGGGCGCTAACAACTGCTGGCTCTTGTCGCTTTTAGCGCTACTGTAGTCCTAACATGCGATTGTGCCATCCTTGCCTATCTCAGGATGCTACGGATATGCCAACAACGACAGGCTGACCTAAATCAAACCCGAATTCACCTACATCATATGCAGGAAGATTTGGCAGCCGCTGCTAGCCGAGCTGCGATTACACGAGCTGAGCACGGTGAATTGAACCACCGAGCCAACGTTCTTTCGGTGATGTATGGCGAGCTCAACAAAGCCTTTGTGAGGAGATCTGCTGGTTGTGAAAGAGCTCAACGAGCTTATCTGGAGATACGCAATACTGCAATTGAGCGCGAACGCGCCCTGCAGATTGCAACTCATGATTTGGCTGCAGGCTTTGAAGCCATTGCTGCCTTGCAGACCTATTTCCGAACTTGCCCTCAAGGAGATGAAGTCTTCAGTCTTCACGCAAGTTGGGTGAGAGATCTGGCACTTGGATGATGAGTGCGATGAGATCTGCGAACATGGTGGCGAAATCCGAATCCTGCGTCCCTGTGCTATCTGCAACCGGAAGAATCTGCGAGAGGGTGATCTGGATGAAGAGCCTGTTGCTCGTTTTGACGAGCGTGGTGTCCGAGTGGTTGATCCGCCAGCTTGGATGGAGTTCTAACTGATTCCAACTATGTAGATTTCCCTCCGTGTGAGTTGCATGTCCTTGCAACATGTCACATGACCATCCAGCTGGGTTCTTGTCACCTTTGATCATATCATGGCCCTTTTCCGGCCCAATTGCCCCCTTTCAATCCTCCTAGGGGAGGGAAACTTGGCCAAAGCGTTGCTACGCCTCGCCTGTGAAAAGGCGCTTTCGCTTGTGCCCCTGCAGCACTTCGTGAGGTTGCAGGCAGTGCTGTTTGGAACCATGTGATCTAACACTTTGCATATCGATCTATTGGTTTATTGATCCTTCGATTCATTGGTTGATTGATGTATTCAATTAATTGTGCATGGATTCTTGCATGTATTGTCTTTGGCGTCTCAACAACCACTTGCTCATTCGTTGATGCACCTCACCCCCTTCAACACTTGGTTGCTTCTGCATCTCAAAAAAACTATAAACCATCTTCTTCCTATAGTCATTTCCTCTTCTCGAAACGTCCGCCCCGGCGCGTGCCGGGCACTACCTACAATGTTTTGTACGCAGGAATTGACTTGAATCATCATGACTTTCTATGAACTCCCACAAAAATTTTCTTGTTTTGATATGTACCCATAAGATTTTAGAAGAGATGCATCAGCGAGGCTCTTTAAAGCGATTTTTAGGGAATCCAGATGTCAAAGATTTTCCGCTAATAGCTCTTTGCGATGACAAAATGAAAGGGGCTTTACAATACTGCGCAAGCAATCAAATAGTGACCTTGAGCTTTGATGAATTGGCGGCTGGAGGTGCAATGATCATTCACGACTTGAAGTTGTTTTGCTAACCTCGGATCTGTTTATGTCGTAGCACGCTATTTGCAGCAACGTGGACCAGCAGGAGGATGAAAATTCAAAGTTGGCAAGGGGTAACTCGAAATAATGGCATTCAAACATACTTACATACCAAATAATTTTGGGAAAATCGAGGGTTTCAATCCCGGCCGGATATTTTCAAGAAAAAGAGAATTGCAAAGCAACACAGCTATTCTTTTACATTGGTTCGGAATTCAAATTATTTGAAGAAATAGAGACTATGGCCTGAAACTCCGCGTAATCATGAATATCGGAAGAATTAGAAGAATATATAATTTTAATTAAAAAGAGGATTCTAGCGTTCAATCGGACAAAACATGAAAATACAATTATTATCAATTTCCATCAACATCTATCCATGCCTATTTATCTCAATTTGTATCTGTCCCTCAATTCATTTTCTTTTTAATTAAAGTATTTTTATTCTTCTGTCAACAGAATCAATCTATACACGCTGAGGCATTTCAATAACCCGTTGATCCTCTTGGGGCCGTCGAGGTCGTCGTTGCCATCTGTGATAGGCAAACCTCGGATCTCTGTGGCTTTCATCCAAGGCCCTGTAGCAACCTACCCTGCGATCAAGAGACAGGATGGCACCCACAGCCAGCAGCAGAATAGCAACAATTCTGAAGACTCCAACCTGGGGGCAGCGCAGCTGTGCGTGGTCTTGAAACGAGAGTGACGATGCATGCCGCACCCTCAAACCATGATCGAGAAAGCTGCTTCCACAACAATTAATAACTCGCGCAAAAGCGTGATTCTTTCATAATCTATCCATATTTTCCAATAGTATGATGAGGTTGATTAGGTTGATGAGGTTGATTTTGTTGTTGATGATGAGGATGATGATGATCATCATCATCATCATCATCATCATCATCATCATCATCATCATCATCATCATCATCATCATCATTCTGATCATCATCATGATCATGACGATGGTCATAATCCTGACCCTGATCCTGACAATGACAACAATGACACAATGGCGATCATGAGATTGATGATGATTGACATTCACAGAATTCTCATGATGGTAATAGTCGGTTGTGATCTTAAGACATCTTAAGCTTTCGAAGAGAATGATCATAAGCACGGCGATAGAACGAGCGTGAATAAGAGTGAAATATGAAATTGAACAATGCAATCGCTCCCTCAAATCCACCATTTAAGCAGAGCAACATCAAATTTCACAGGTGTTTTCTTTTTGGATTCATCATTTTCAGCCACAGTGGTGGATGGATCCGGAGCCATGGTGGTTGAATCCTCAGCTGCTTCCGTTGAAGTGCTTGGGGCGGTAGTCTCTGGACGCTCGCAGGCTTCAAAGCGGCCCAGTAGCGTCCTCACGGCCAGGGTTGGGGAAGGAGCAAAATGGCTCATTCCTGACATTTTCCTATGGATAAAATGACAAAGGGTGGGCTACCATAGTCACTCCACCAATCTTTGACCCCGCAGTTTGCCACCTTTGAAAGGAGCGGCTTTCCAAAACTGCCGGCTTTCGATTTTCAGCGAGAGGTAATGTCCACAGGGGTCCTGCGCACATCCTCTCCCAAGCTGGTGAGGGTTGTCATCAGCTCGCCATCCTTGAAGACAGAGGAGTGACCAGCAAAGGTCAGCAAGCCTCGGAGTTAGATTTTCGCGTGGGCGTTCTGTTGTTACTTAAAGGGGCCTCAAGAGTTGGAGTGTGTTGCAGAAAGGGGGCTGCCGAACAGCGGTGAAACGAGTGAATTTGGGATATCACCACGCAAGATTTCGATCCGGTTCATTGCCAATTGATATGCAAATTGGTGTAAACAAAGACTTGCAAGAACATGGGGAACCGATGAAGCACCAGCGGACTGAGCAAAAGTTCCTTTTTGAATTCCCGCGTCCGTCCTACAGCAATCCTGGCACAGTCCATCATTTGACTGGTTGACTTATGAAACAAAAAGGACTGGCTGGTGGTTTCAAGTCATTCCAAAAACAGCAGTCATGCAGACAGGTGTGGAATTATCATCGGAATGATGTGAACACGTGATAAAATCTGCTCGAGACAGCCCATACGCCTATACTGAAGAACCAAATCAATACAAATTAATCATATCATATTATACACTCAACATTTGACTCGTGAGCAAACAATTGATCACCAGCTTGCAGAGGGAGAAGGAGAAAGCCTGGACCACCCAAAACCCAGAGATAAAGATGCGCCCGAGATTCGGCCATTGCGAAAGGCATCTGATCTCAACACAACCCGCCCTTGCTTCGAATCTCCAGCTTCACGATTCTTCAGTTTGTCCTTCCGGACCCAGGGTCTTCTGAGCGGCTTTCTGCATTTCTGGATGCAAAATGATGCAAAATATGGGCAGTCTTGCCAGGAAATGATGGGCAATACTTTCCCAGTTCTGCTAGTTTGGGTTGGTTCAACAAGTTTTTTTTCATCCCTGTTCGCCAGTCAGCTTCGGAGGTTTGCTTGTTTTGATTCCAAGTTTTAATGAAACACCGTTCTATGTAAGTCCAACCTTTGACTTTCTGGGGAATGTCCGCTGATACCTTTCTTTCCTTTCTTGGACATGTAACAAAATATATTGCATAGCTCCCCATTGACTCCCCCTTCAGCCCATGGCACGTAGTTTTCCGAGAACGATGTGCTGGCATTCTCCCAGCCGGGCTTTCCGCCTGGCAGTGTCATGGTTGGAAGCTTTGGAGACCATGTGCCGTTTTCTGGCGTAGATCTACTCTTACAGACGCAGTTCCATAGAGCCACCAACATGGGATGGTTGTCAGAGGGTGGCTTGAGAAAGGTTGAGACCGGGCCTTCAATGCTCACGTAGACCAACTCATTTGCCAAGTCTCTCCTCAGTGGTTCCAAGTGAGGGGAAGTTGCTTCATCAGCCTTTAGCTCCTTTGGGGTTGGCGCAAGAATCCCCCCAAGTTCTTTGCATTGAAGCTTCATGAGCTTTGGGAAGGTTCTAGTTTACAACATGCCCAGAGTTGATCCGAAAAAGAAGGCATCATGAGGATCTGTACCTCTAGGTACATCCCTCCAAGCGCCTGCATGTGCATGTCTGTCTGCAAGTCAATCTGTCTGTCCGTGTATCTATCCATCTACTGTTCTGATCCAATCAAACCCAATTCGGTCTTCTCCAATTTCATCTATCTATTTTATCCATCTTATATATCTTACCCTCAAGGTTGGACATTTGCCCAAAGTTTCATTGGGGGTGTACTAAGTGCAGGTCTATTTTGGGGTTGATTTCCTGTTTATTTGGGATTTCTTTAGGGTTTCTTTGGAGTTGGTTTGGGGGTTGAAAAGGTGTGTTCAGGGTTTATTTAGAGTTTCTCTAGGTCTTTTTGGTGTTATTTACTGTTTATTTAGGTTTATTCTATATAGTTGTTCGAGGGAATTTGAGGTTTACTGTATTTACGGTATGTAGGGTCGATTTAGTTATTTAGTGTTTATTCAGTTCTATTTTAGGGATGGGCGAATTTGGTGCTTTTTGGCTTCATGGTTTGCGCAGGGCCTTAGTTTAAGGCTCCAAGTGCTGCAAGTCACAGAGAATGTATTTAAGGCACAGTTCAAGAGGTGATTTTGGGGCCGCCTTAGGTGCAAAAAAATGCGACGAGGCGGAAGCACTTTATCGTAATTATTACCTACTTTTCTTTCATGATCTTTCTATCTCTCTATTTCAATCCGATCAACTCAATCATGTCTCCTCTGACCTATCTTATCCATAGGTCTCTATGTACCTACAGTACAGTAGCCCATACACGCTGTCCACCGAATCTATCCAATCGATCAATTAAATTAAAGAAAGCAAACAGAATACAAAGTGTCTAAAATATATATGTACATGTTTAATCATGTTTATGCAAAATGTATGAGATGCATACTTTCTGGTAAAACATGTATGTGCTCACCTAATACGTCCATACACGCATATTTATATAATATGCATGAGATACATACCTTGTGCTAAAACATATACGTGCACACCTAATACGTCAATACGCTCATCATGTTCTTCCATGCCACGGTAGCCCTAGTAATTTGAAACTAATATACAGTAGAAGTGCCAAACTGCCCGTCATTGCTCCCATTTCCCAGACTAAAAACAAGCCGACCGCCTGTGACCAGGTCAGAACACAGCCAAGCGTCGAAAGGATCAGTTGCAGCAAAACATCAGTGCCACATTTATCATTATCCTGAGATGGGCCAATTGAGTTTGTCTCAAACCTTGTATACATATGTATATATATATACATATAATCCTTGATTAATATATAACACATATATATATATATATATGATTATATATGCAAGAAGTATGGCAATCTTGATATCTTAGTTGGGAAAAATGATGTATCAAACCATGGGATGATGGCTTGGGTTCCAACGTTTGAGCAATTGACCCCATCGCCAAGCTGCTGACGTGCCAGTGATGATCTTGTGGCATTTCTCGTCTTTCGGGCGACTGGATTCTTTCAGCCTGTGCTGAAAAGGCTGCAAAAATGGACCGCAAACGTTACTCAGTATGAAATACGCATCGTAATAGCATCGTAATACTTGTCTCTGCATTTCATTGACCAAGGTGGATACGGTTCAAGCAAGTTCAAGCTAGTGGGCACTTTAGAGGGAAACATTTGCCAAAGTTGGTGGCCATCTCCGCTTGACAAGACCAAGTGCACGTTGATATTAGCATTCTAATCTGAACGCCATCGTTGGACAAAAAAACAATAGAGTCTCTTGAGAATCATTGTCTTGGAAGCAACATCTCAGGAAAAGTTCAGATACTGTAATAGATAGTGACCATCAATAGCTACTATAGCTTTCCATTTATGACCATTACACAACCCATAGTTTTGCTGGCTATAAGTTATCAAATAGATTATACCCACGTATCTGGAAAAATTATGTGATTCATCAAGCTCAAATGCTCGGCCATTTAGGGATACTTGCACTAATCCAATTCCCATCATCTATGTCGTGACGTTGCGATGGCTTTGGTCCTGAACAAATTTATCCAGATGATCAATTTGTCTATGCATCCCATCATATCCCCATTAAAAGGGTTTGTCTAAAAATTTGGGTACTCCGTTCCATTAAATCTTTCGTTCATCATCATTTTGACCCCAAAATGGCCATGAAGAAAACGTAAGCACCAGTTTCGGGCAAACCTAAATCTCCAGTAGTGGTGCGTGAAATTCAAGTTTAAGAAAAACCATGAATCATATCCACATTACACTGTGGTGATTTAACATAGCCATGGAAAATGGCTAATTTTGTAGGTGAAGTTTCCCATTAAAACCTCCACTTATAGGGGATTCTCCATGAATTCCTCAATGACTTGGTTAGGATTCCCCATGATTCCCAGTTCGTTGCTGATACCCCAAGATCATCCAGATATTGATAGCTGTTATCTCATTATATGTTTGTATACATATAGACAAATGTTCACATAGAATCACATATATACATATATTTACACACATACATGTATACATAAACACAAGAAAGCAATTACATCCCCATGATATCCCCATGATTGTTGATGAAATCCCACTAAATCCTATTAAATCCCAATACATGCCAACTTCCCCATTGGTAGATGGTCATTGTTCTCCACTATATTTCCAAGATATCATGGATATAATCCCATATTGATGGTTAATAATAGTCATTATCTCAATATATCCCCAGGATATTCCCACTGTATCCCCATTGTCCGATATTCCCACTCTATCCCATATTGATATCTAATAATCATTTAATGCTATTGACCTATTATATATATATATACATATATATATATATATACATATATATATACATATATATATATATACATATATATATATACATATATATATACATATATATATACATATATATATATATATACATATATATATATATACATATATATATATATATATATCCCAATATTCCCCACATATTCCCATTACATGTCCCATATTGATGGTGAATTCCCATGGCAGATGCAACAACTCGCAGCGCCCAGCCACTGAACCAGCTGGTCTTGGCTTTCACAGCTCCATAGCGACTGGTCGAACCTCGCAGGCATGCGGGTTTGCACACGTCGCGAGGTTGGGAGAGATGTGTCTTCTCGTTGAAATCTAACCTTGGGGGCTGAAAGATGAAAAGGGTGTGACCAGAAAGATGAACAAAAATCATAAGCACACACATGGTATTAATTTCTAACTAGGTACACGGCTCACAGGCGGCCGTGAGGAAATCAGCTCATTGAACTGAGGATGTTAGCGAAAACATGGGGTTTCAACAAGCTAAAGGCTGGTATGAACCAATCGATATTGGTAGTGGATCTAGTGAATGGTCCCTGAAAAAACGTCTCTATGTGGCATTTCTTCAGTGCCAGACAAAAAAATCTACGAAGAGAAGGGCATGCAACATCCAAATCAGTGTTGCTGACCACACAAACCACGACATAAGGTCCCTCTGATGATTGGCAGTTTCAACCTCCCTGAATTTTGCCCCAAGGGGATCATTATCCCAGGACCATAAGGATGGAAAGACAACACAATTGAATGGACCCATGAATTATATTGTTTGTACATATTTATATACATACACCCATACACAATTGTGTGCATATATCACCATTAGTGATTAATGACATAGCCAATGTCTGCTGGTGCCTTTTTGTTGGTCAACTCACAATGTATCGTGGCTGGTTCAAACAACAACTCAAACACTTGATGGCCAGGCACTTCGAGTCACAATCAGGAGCTTTTGATGCTCTGTTTCCTCGCCGTTATCATCCAACCGATCAACAAATTGAGCTTTCCATCAATGGGGGATCCCCAATAGCTGGATTTATAATGGAAAATCCATCTATAAATGGATGATTTAGGGGTACCCCCATTCTAGGAAACCTCCAAATCTGAGATGAAACCTAATGATGGGAAACCCGACATGCGATAGCATCACGGATTATAAGTTGGACCAACAAAAATCACCGGACAACTAGGTTTGGCTTGGAAAACACGTAAAGATGTATTAAAGTTATTGAAGTCACAATGTGCTAAGAACATCTAAGAACATGTTAAGAGGTTCCGAGCCAACACGGGGTAATTTCTCTGAATCTTGACACAATCCTCCTCCAACTTGCCATGTATCGGACCATCATTTGGACGCTTTGGACGCACCTCATGGCTGCGGGCTACACTTCGTGTATTGTGATTCTCACACGAAAAGAGCTGGTATAGCCGGACGGTCATCTTACCATTCACAGTATGCTATATTGTATAGACTCATAGTATATGTATGTATATACTTATGTATGTATTCAATACAGATATATATGCTGGTCATGAACCATCCCCCGCAACACCCCACAACAAGTGCCGCGGATGATCTCGTTGATGCCGAGTTTCCAATGATGCAAGTCATGAATTCCAGCTGCTTCTCCACCGTCTTCTCAGTGTCTGTGGATGCCTGTGCAGTGAGATGTCACCCATGAAATTCTCTAACTCTTTTCTGTCATGTCAAACCAAACAAGACTTCTCCAGCATCCTTTCCAAGGGGTTGCCTACGGTTTTCTCAAAATCTGCAAACCTTTTCCATTCCCAAGTTTGAAAACCTCATTCCCACTTTTTACTCGCGACAATTTTGGGATATCACCTTATGTTTCTGATTTGTTCTGGTGAAATGTCATGTTTTTGCTTGTGAAACTATCAAACTTTGCTGGTTCCCCCATGGTTTGCCCGTGTCATCGCCTGGATGTTCTGGAAGATGTCCTCCAGAAACGGCACCCGTCCGCCCAAGCCAAAGGCATCCAGCGTGATGCCTTTGCGGAAGATGTCCCAGCTGGATTCCTGGGCAACGCTTTTATTTAAGTGAGGAATTTGGAGACGGTTTCTCAGATCCAAGTAATTGATTGGAACATTCAGGATACTTTATGGTGATTTATATATCATCATGGATTATTTATGATGATGTGTGATGATTCATCATGATTTGGGATCATTTACGATGATTTATGATGTCGTTGATGATTCATGAGGATTTACGAGCGCTTAAGACGCTTTGAGGGAGTGCGGTTGTCTTGTCTGTGACGGTTTGTTTGTGATGATCTTTGATTGCTTCAGCAATCTCAATCTTCCGATAAGATTTCCGCCTCAAAGTTTAAGTGGTGTCTTCCTTGATTCAAACGGTATTTCGATGTGTCACGCAACGCTCAGCTATCCGAGGGATGTTTGGGCGTCAGTGAAGAAAGCGGCAAAAAAGAATTGATGGCAATGCTGCTGAAACCATCCTCCAAACTAACTTTGAAACCTAGCCTTCATCATCACCCACTGAAGTTTCACAGGAAACTGGAAAAAAAAACATTTGCAAAATGCTTTTTAGATTGGATTTCAGGGAGTCCATTGCTTAAATTTCAATCAACATCAGCTCGTTGGTATGCTAAACCTATCGCAGCTTCCAAGCCAAGAAGCTGACCAGCCTGCCCACCAATACCCGAAGACGTTCAAGTTCACCGAGGCAAATCTGGCAACCAAGGGAATCACATGAAACACCGATTTCCCAAACCACGGAATGCGCCCAGTTTGGTCGAAGTCGAAACACTGGGGTTGACTTCCAAGATTTTCTCTGGATCACATTCGTCAACTGAAGCCCTTCTTGTTTTACGTCTGCAGGCCACTGAGAACGATCCAATTGGAACCACACCACACCAAGTCCCAATGAAAGTGGCGGTTCCACCGGGAAAGTTATGATTGAACAATGCCGCATCAACCATCCGATACAAAAATATCAAAGTTTGCGGTAAAGATCCTGGTACCCTGGTCTTCCAGCGACAAAATGAAGGTAGAATGCTGAATCACCCTGTATAGGAAGGTGTGCTTATCGATTCTTAGGGTCACCATGATAAGAAAGTGTCCCAATCTTGACCACCAAACTCATCTCCCAGAAGCTGAAAGGACAATTCCTCTAAAAATTTCCCAACCGACCCAGGGGTCATCCGCGCCTCTGCCTGACCCCAGCAATGTGATCAGGCGTGTTCTTGGTATCCTTCCAGACGCCGATCTGGTCCAAGTACTTGGCGAAACTGCGGGCGTTGTTCACCTGCTGCTTGGTTAACCTTGGAGGGGAAGATATTTTGGAGGGATGGGATTGGGACCGCTTGTAATGTTTACATATCTACAGAATTCTATGTATATTAGTTATGTATTATATATATATATATGTATACAGAGAGAGAGAGAGAGATTTCAGAGATGTACTATCTACACATATTCAAAAAGAGATGGACCAAATCCAACTGCAGCTCAGCTCCGACTGCTCCACTGCAGTTGATTCTGACATTTCAAAGGCGCAAAACCTCTGTTCTTGTTCAAATCTTTATTTTCACTGCTTTTATCACCATTTTTGAGGATTTCCCAAAATGGTGGATCCCAAAAACCTGGAAAACCTATGGGTTTCAATACTCAAGTGGTCTAATGACTAGGATGATTTGGGCGTCATGACTTAGGAAACCCCCGGTTCTAGCTGCTTCAACAGCTGCAGCAGGTTGCTTGCCATCAAGCGGCTCAGCTTCGCTCAAGGCCTCCACATATTTCCCTTGAGCCTCGACCCCGGTGTAGATCAGCTCCTGAAAACGGATGCGTTCTTTGGGCATCCCAGCACAGGTGGTGAAGAAATATGAATAAGTAACATGGAAGTCGTGCCGTTGTGAACCCCGGGAAGAAAGTATGGAAACACATATATTTCATCACAAAATCATATATCTCTGGAAAGATCTGGGTGGTTCCTAAAATATGGGTACCCTAAATCATCCATTTAAATAGGACTTTTCATTATGAACGATCAATTTTTTGGGTACCCCCATTTATGGAAACCCACATCTTGGGATTTCCCGGGCAACTCCATGCTGCTGCCCCACCATTGTTTTAACATAGCCAAGCTTCAAAGCACCCGTCTGGCTGCAGCAGAAAGTCCTGCAATGCTCAACTGCTATCCTTGTGGATGTCATGGCTAGCCGGCGAGATGCGATAAATTAATCCAAGAAAACGAATAAATACCAGATTAGGAGTTACCCAGAGTTTGTGGATCTACTTTGTGAAGTTTCTGTGTCATTGTGACATGAACCGAATCGTCGCGCTCAACACTCAACTGATCTTCCTGCCCGACTGCGCTTTCCTAGGAAAAGTAAAACAGGATCAACCATGGAAGCTGAACCTGGCATGCACGCAGTCTAAGGATTTCTGGCAGGCAAATCAATTCAACGCGAAATCAATAAATCCATGGTACTGGCAAATCACTAAATCAACGAATCAGTGAGAGACAGTGATTCCTTTCAGTGATTCGCGCTCCAGAAAACAAGTGGAGCGCATTCGCTTCATTTGCAATGCCAACACTCCACTCCACCCCTCCGAAATGGGTTCCTCGGACTCACCATTCTGGAACTTCACGCCCACTCGCTTGGTACCTAGGAGTTTGCAAGGCCTGTTTGACTCGAGCTATTGTGGTCTTAACTACCCGCAATCACCCTGGCAGCCTCTTCAAGAGGGGTTTCAGGAACATCATCTACAAATGGTGGTGCCTTGCCACCTGCGAAGGTTTCTTGAGCTTCAGTGGGAGGGCAGGCTTTTCACAAAGATCAGTCACAGCTGGGTTTCCCCCGAGAGTTTTGTGATTTCCTATTGGATTTTGGCAGGTCACCCCACGGGTTTGCGCCTGAAAATCGGTAACCCGGTATCCACCCTGTTTCTGGATGGCTTACTATTACAAATGACCAACAAATCTGTGGTCTTGAAGGCTATACTATCATTTTCAACCCATCATCCGCGCAAAGAAATGCATTCTGCAGCATGCTGCAGCCGAGAAACCGGTCGACATGATTTTGCCCACTCTGTCCTCATTCCCAGCGCTGCCGTGCAGAATCCGGTCATCCGGTCTTCCGATCATCCAGTCAGTCATCGGGGGGTTGTCTTCTACTAAAGGCTGTTCGCACCTTGTGCTCTCACCTTTTTGCTCTGGCGGCGAGATAGATGGATAAGATAACCTAAGATATGATAAGATCAGATATGATAAGATGATATAAGATACAAGTGACGTAAGACCAGCTATCATACGATAAGATTGGATTAGAATTAGAAGAGATACAATATACTATATGCATATATAATCATACAAATAAGTGTCAACAGGGTCACAAACGCCCAAAAAACCATGCGCCTAGAGATACCTTACACATATTTTGTCGTATTTATAGTAATAATAAGATGATGTTTCAGACGGATATCGGATAGTCATGTGCCAAGACTCACGCTCATCTTTCACTTCAGCCATACCGGTGACTTCACCCTTACAAACCTCAGCGCATCTTGGGATTTGTAGCGGCAGAAGTTGATACGATTGCCATCTTCGGGAAGAAACAGTGTTCTGCTTTGAGGACTCGAAATGTGTATATATATATATATGTATAAATGTATATAATATTATATATATATATATAATTATATATATAAATATGTATACGTGCCAATCCTCCTGATCCCCAAAAATCATGGAATGATCCGCAAATTCCAAGCGATGACACTGATGACACTTGCTGCTGGGACACCCTGGGATCTGGAGCAGAGAAGGATGGGAAGCGATTCTTGCCTTCAAAGACGCGCATGCTCAGTGGAGACTTTGCCACTGGGTACCTTGGATCTGCATGGATCTGCCCATTTTGGATCCCCCAAAATTCATCATATCAGTCAAAAAAAATCTCCACCAATCCCAGGATGGTGAATTTCCAAACTCTGCAAGACTCAAAGGATGCTAACACTATCAATAGGTTTAATACGAATCAGGCAAAGCCACGAATTCACTGCGTGTTTCCCATTTTTTAGGCATGTCAGTCCACTGTCACTTCCTCCCAAGGCACCGTGTCTTCAGATCTTCCGTCTGCCAGCTCAACGCCTGTGTTGCTTGGGTCAGCCGCAGCGAGACGCTGCTTGATGGTTGTAAACCCAAAGGATTCTCGTGGATGATCATGGAGTACCCTGAGTGGGTAAATGCGGATCATGCAAACCAAATATAGTCATATCGACACTGAACCAAGAAGCTTCACGACTAGAGATGAATGACGGGTGGGACTTTGGCATAGGTTCCAACCCTTTGAATTCATGACACGTCCACAGGGAATTGTCCTGACCTTTGCAACGTAGGAAAAGGTCCCAATGTGGTCCAGTAGGACATGTCTTTCAGGTGCCTTCTCGTCTATGACACCATTCCAGATCCACATGAGCATGTAGAGGTAGAATGGCAAGGAGTGGTACCTCGCTTCTCAAGAAAGCTCGTGAGGTGGTTCTAGGACTGTTTCACAGTCAACCAAAAAAGGAAAGTAACATGAAGCGACCACTCACCCTCAAAGATGTCTCAACATGTGTCAACCATATCAACCTGGTTCCTCCCAGTAAGCCTCTTTGCAATGGGCAGAACTCCACACGATCGTCCAACCTCACCAAACAAAAAGCACAAGGTGGGGCGCAATACAACCTGCTCTGTGTGCTGCTTCTCAACCTGATGGCAAATTGGATCGCTGGAGGAAACCATGTCCAGCTACAGCGGTGGCTATGTACCCAGAAAATTCGAAGATTGGTGAAAAGTACAGCAACATGTTCGGGGCAAAATGCAAATGTCTACATATTTCTATAGGTACCAGTAATTATAGTATATTATATACATATATATATATATATGGACGCATCAAAAACCGCCAGTAACTTCGGCTCCTCCCCAAGGCCACTTCTCTGCCAGGCCACAGCAACGACGCCATCCAAAATCCCGGCATCTTCCTGGTCCAATTTTTCGATGGCCTCTTTGTGCCGTTGGATCCTGAGGCGATTCGAGGCTGGAGATCAACACAGCGATGAGCCCGGTCGTGACTTCGACGGTGTTGGCGCTTCAATCCTTCAATCTGCGACTTCCACTCTAGATACCTTCAGATTATCTGAGATATCTCAAGATATCTCAAGATATCTCAAGATATCTCAAGATGGGAGCCCAAACATGCACCGGAAATTTCGCCCAGCGTCTCCAGGTAGGGCCCAATCTCTGCTGCACACAGCACAGATGCGAAGCTTGAAACGATGATCCGCAGCGCCATGGCTCGGGTGGATGGATCTTCGGTGGAAATCTGCCCAGCGGGGTGATGCAAACCTTAAATTGATCTGCCAGTCTGATACTGGGGGCCATACACCCTCCCAAACCAAGTCTCACTCGTATGCACTTTATTCTCTGATCTTTTTCTTCTTTAAAATTCCATAGAACTTGGCGTGCAGTTGACTCTGTGTGTGAAGTTATGATGGTCCGCTACACTCTGTCCTATGGCCGTGGATGCCTGTCTATTCCTCCAAAATGGCTACCAGTCCCACTTCCTTGTCACAAGCGCTGAATTGTTTCGAGCGGTTCTCTATCTTTGAATTCCAGCAACTACTTTGATGCCCTGTAAAGCAGGTGCAGTTGCCATTTGATTAGGGCTTTGGTAGCTGGTAGTTTCTACAAAGTCAAAGTTGGCTCCAAACACATCGAAACAGCCTCAAACACCCCAACCCTAGGGGCCTTTCCAACAATCTGCCAGTTTTTTGGGTGTCGGATTCTCAGGGTCACAACTCACAGTGAACCTCAGATATCCCCAGAGATATTCCCCATATTCCCCATCCCGGATGTTTCTCGTGCTCAGTCTGCTCATTGCTCGTGCTGCCGCCATTGTTTCTTCAGTCTCTTGCTCAGCTCCGCAGCTCCAACGAAAGATCCTGGGTTTTCGAAACTTGACGACTGTATATATAGGACTGAGCTTTCCTTGCCTAACAGCTTCTGACCCCCCCCCCCGCAGCCCAAAAAAAAAGTGGTTTGCCAGGATGTTCGGTTCCCAGGCTGACCCTCAACTTGTGTCTCCAAAAACTGTGAGCCTTCAAGCTAGTTGAAGATTCAAGGACTTTTGGTGAAATCCTGGAAAAAAACAATCTCTCCCCCAGAACCGAACTGCGGATATTGAATCCCCCCAACACCTCATGGACCCTTCCCCTACCCCCTGTCTTGATTCCAGCTCAGCATCTTCGCCCCTCGTCCCAAAAAGGTGCAGGGCGCGTTCACCTCTTTGGGGCATCGGCAGAAGTGCTGATGCACCTCAGAGGCCAGGAGGGCTTGGGGAGATCCCATGGGAATGGGTGAGTCGAACCCTTGGGGCGACCGAATGGCTGGTGAGTTTGAGGATCTAACCCATCCAATGTTTCGCAAAAAGACTGTGATTTACAGTGGCAACATTCACCCAAGTTGCCCAAGTTCCATCTCCATCCAAGCTGCATAAGGCAAGCTATCAAACTCGTAGCATTCTTTGGCCTGGAAGCCACCGCCCAAGGGCATCTTCAAACATCGAACAAAATGTGTCACCTCACAGTACCAAACAGTTCCAACTTTCAGTTGCCTTACATCAACAATAAGATATAGTAACTATATAGTATCTATCATCTGTGCATGTACATACATACACGTATAAACTATATCTGATTCCTATGAACTTTGACTTTCAAATGTACCCAAGACCTACAATTTACGCCTCAAAACTCCATTTCTACTCTTGTTAGAACTCGTTTTTTTCTGGTTTTTCCAATGACGAAGAGGCCACGGCTTGAGCCGTTGCCACCAGGTGCCTCCAGCATCACCCACAACTGCACGGCCCGGATGGCAGCATCGCCCCAGCGGTAGAGCCACCAGCCGCCCCACGAGTCAATCCAGTCCTCAGGTGCTGGCGAAGTGAAGGAAAATGTGGGACATCTATAGGAACACGTGGGAGAATTTGTGGGAAACTCCGTAGGAAATGCCTCAGAAAATCGGAAAATCTATGAATCATCTACAGGAAAAATATGGGAAAATCATGGTTTCCTAAACTTTCCTATGGTTCAACGGAAAATCTACAGCAAACCATGGAGTTCGCCAGCATGTATGGGGGCTTCCTGCAGCCCCTTCAACCAATTCTGGGATGGAACGACCAAACATGAGGATGTTGGAATCTGATGGTCCTTGTCCTTTTGTTTGAAGACTGAATGCCAGAATTGAAGAACCTGGGACCAAATCCGCGACTCATCATAGAATCACTTCTTTGGGCATGTATATCCCTTTGCATTACTCTATTTTGTACCTCAGAATGGATATGATTGCAAGCAGTGGTTTCTCCTTCCCGACATGCGGCATATATTGACGCCTCTTGGAAGGGCCCTACTCCAAGTCGGACGGCAGGACAGCTTGGGTGCCCGGGCCGTAAACCTCCGCAGAGCGTCTGTGCGGAAGCTGTTGATGTGCAGAATCATCATGTCCTGCTCAAGTTCTGAGAAGTTCAAAGATCGAAGCATACATCTTCACCCGGTTGAGAGTCTAGGAAATCACTGTTTTTGCACTGGTCTCCAGCAAAAAGGCCCTTGAACCAATTCCACCACGTCCCTCCAAAGCTTTCAGACTCTAGTCTGCCATTCTCACCAGGAGGCTTAAGGATAAAAAGATTGAGCCATCCACTGCAATCAAGAAAATCCCAACCATGGTCTCAATCTGCAGGTGATCGCCACCTCTCCGAACTCTTTAACAAATTGCAAAAAGTAGATCAGACTAGAACCCAAGGCTCTGTATCTCCACAAACCCTGGGAACGTTTTGAGCCTTTTGCAAACTTGTTTATTGATCTGTTAATTGTAAAGTTTGGACATCTCTATGGGGCATACCCCAGAAAACCTCCCCCATCCGTCGATCCGTCGATCCGTCGATCCATTCCCAGGGTCCGTCAAGGGCACATGGCCCTTCCAGGCTGGCGCGCCGAAGGGCAACACATGCCCGCGCTCCAGGGGGGAGTTCACCTCAGCCAATGGGGGACCAATCAGGTACCAACGGGGTATGACTGTCATGGTGTACTAAGTGTACTGATAGACCCATAAAATGATGTCAATTATTGAGCGTCAACCAACATCATCTAATATCCAATTCTCTAAGGGTAATTCTGGGCCATGGACACGGTGCTGATCATCGTGAGATACGCATGGGCGTCTGGAGATTGAAGAACTAGATGCAACTGAAACAGACTCATCTTGGCGAGACGGCCGTCTGTTTGAGCAGGGAGTCTCGAGGGAGAAAGGCTTTCCAATCAACAAAATGGATTGGATGTAATGAGTATCTTCAGGCATGAGCCCCATTTCCATGGGCACATGGAAGCCCAGAAATCCATAGAAATCCGCGATTTGCGGTCTGATTTCAGGAAGGCCAACTCTAGTGGGCGAGGCATTTTTTGGACATGGCTGAAGAAGACAATACAACTAAACAACTAAATCATACTAGATCTACGTTGTTAATTCGTGGGTCAGATCAAATTTACTCCCCAACCAACACTCATCAGCGCTGGCTCTAGCGAGCGGCTGATAGGATCCGCTCAAAGTAGGTGTTCTGCGACGTCTCGCTGAAGCCTTCCTGGTGCAGCACCGTCTAAGTGTTGCTTATGTTGGGGTCGTTGAATCCCTAGATCTAGTCATTTACTGGGGCACTCCACCTACCCAAGAATCAATCATTGCAACAAATGATTTCACCATACTAAATCCTCATGTTTTTCTCTGGTGATCACCCACTTTTTGGTGCGCTACCCCCCCATCCCCCAACAGCAGTCCCCATCAGCAGCAGCCACGCTCCTCAAAGGCCCTGTCGCTGTTCAGCACGCCGCCCTCATCTTGGGCCATCGCCGCGGGCGGTCGGTCTTTGCCTTGGCTCCAAGGTGTGCGCCCAGCACCCAAAGGAGAATCAACAGCATCAAGCAATCATGAAGTAGGAAGTCATACTGGGTCATGGTACAGGAGTTGTTGTTGGTTATTATAATCATGATCATATTTGGAAGACTCAGCATCGTAGAGGTCGTAATAAACAATATGTAAACAATAATCAGAACATATCATAACAATGATAATAAGGAATAATAATATATAACAATAACAGATATCGTTATCATCCTCACCATCATCACTGCACATACCAAGCTTCTCCGCTGCCATCAGTTCCCTAAATTTTCCTCCACCAAGGTGCTTCCACCCAGTTCGGCAGCCTCAAACAGCAGCGCGATGTCAAACAAGTTCTTGATCACCGGCGCGTCCTGCACCGCCGTGGAAAATGGTGACTTAGTTGATCCAGTGTCAGCGGAAGGCAAGGAAGCAGTGTACCGAACGAAAGGGGTGGTTTTTGAGCAAGGTGACTTTGCTGGTGAATTACTATATATATATGTGTGTGTGTGTGTGTGTGTGTCTGTGTGTGTGTGTGTATCCTCTGAATAGAGGTAAAACTTCTACTTGCTGCGTGGCTTCCTTTTTATTTTTGTGAAATTCCTTAGTGTTATGTTCAGCAGNCGATTTGCCTATCCAGTCCAACGAAGCTATGGCATTTCGGTGGATGAGTGGTCTGATCAACCACTTGTACCTGCTTCATTTCCATTTTACCGTTATGGCCTGGGGCTAAGCCAAGAACCCCTATCCGAATCATTTTATTTGCCCTGCATGGTTTCCGCAATCTGATTTCCTCAATTTTGGATTATTTTCACTGCGAGACAATGACTGGAGCTTCGATTACACTAATGCTTCGATGGATCATGGTATGTCATGCTCAATCCTTCTTCCATGNATCCTTCTTCCATGTCTGCTCAGGATTACTGGAGTGTTGTTGCACGTCGAATGCACTCTAGATACAAAATTCATAGCGATGTTTCTGTACAAGTGTGTGTTCATGATCCAATGCATTGCATATGATTTATATATGTATTCATTGTCTATGTATATATTAAGTATATCATATTACTTATATATATTATTATATATTACATATCATATTACATATATTCCATCTAGTTATATAATTCAACAATTATATGATTATATGTGTATATTTACTAAATTATATACTCATCATTTTCCATGATTTGCGATGAATCCAACCCTCGCGTCCACAGCTCAAGTACAGGCCGTTTTCGACAGCTGAGAAATCTGGGAATTTGAATTGTCGTAAAACAAAGATTTAAAAAAAAAATACATATTTCCCGTTCAAGATCATCAATTAGGGTCAAGATGAAAAGTGGTACCCACCCGATTTCAGAAAAATGGCATCAGGCTTCGGTTGTTGGCTCCTCTCGGCCCACGTGGGTGTAGCCGAAGATGGCGTTTTGACGTTGCATCGTCATGGCAAAATCTTCTTCGACTTCACCTTACACGGAATCCCAGGAATGGGGTGCTGATCGTTGATCATCCGCAGGATTACAAAAACCACTTGATCTAAGCAAAGGCGGTTCGATTGTGGAACGTGTACACGGAATCATTGAGCTGTTGACCCTTCATGGCGCCAAAGATTTTCCACCAATTCAAACTCACTAGTCAGGGCAGTGGTACATATCTCAACCCCAGCAGGAATATGTTCATATGACATATTATGTGTAATAGATTGTAATAGAGTCGGCATGTTCACCTACCGCGACTTGAGTCTTGACCCACGCAATCTTCCATCATCTTGTTTGGAGGGCGGCACCCAAGCGCAAGAGTAGCCGCCGAACCCACGCAATCTTCCACCAGATGACCGGTGAAATAAGAATCGGAGTCCAGCCATAGCATCCAATCCTAAGTGCTGCACAATACTGAACAATATCCGTGAAGGAAGGGTCCCTCACATTTATGGAAGCCACAAATGGTATCAAATGATATCAAAATAGTCAAATGATCTTCTGTACCCCTTCGTTTCATGGTTCATGCAAAATTCTGGGTCTGCACACGGGAACAGGGATAGTAAATTTATTCTGAGGATGGCTGCACTTGAGACGCACCCCGAAACCTTCTCAAGACCCCTTGAAACTTTGGTCGGGGTGGGTTTGGACTGTCATCAACTTGACTTGCATGAAGATAACTTACCAAGGAGGTACACCTCTGCAACCACAAACTGTACCAATATCACACACGGCTGACCAAGGATAACGGAGTGAACACTTCCATTCGAGCAGTTGCTCAAAACCAAAGCCCGTCCGGTGGCCACTCCAACCAAAAATCATCCCTGCAACAGTAACGAACACAAAAATGGGTTTGCAGTTTAAAAATGTTTAATACAGTACCATATTGCAATCCGATTATTCCCGTTACCCTCTTGTAAGCAACCATTGCATGAAAGAACCCATGTCTAGATTATTCGCTTGATGAACATGGTCAATTTCCATTGCCATGTTTGTTTTACTGCACGGTACCGCCTGATAAGCAAACACAGCAATGGAAAATCCACCATTTACAAATGTTTTTTTCTCATGAAAACCTCCTTTTATAACTGATTTTGATGCCATGTTGGATAACCGAATGGTTAACCACCCGAATTTGTTGTTCGACCTATCTCCCCACATCTCAGCCATGCCCAAGTTTCAAAGCCCTGCAGCGCAGGTTGATCTAGGACAAAGGTGGCCTTGAATCGGCCTCAGCAACGCAAATTCGGTGAGAATCGCCCCGTTGAAGCGTACAAACATTGTGGGTTTACCTGGAAATGTGGTACTTCTACCCTAATCAAAACCATGTGAAACATGATTTTCTCAACCATGATCGGCTGTAGTTTTTAAAAATATCCACCAGTCGAATTTAGGATGCGCGTGTTCTTTCCAAAAAAACAAACCAAACTGCGCGTTCGGTCCATAAATCAGATATGATATGTCAAGAAAAAACAGAATTGCCCACATCATATCCAACTGTTCGCCAAAAAGATCCGAATCATCAACATGTTACAGATTCATTCCATATCCTCCGGTAATCAAACCTGGCAATTGAAAATCCCCGAACTAAATGGAGCTGTCTGGCTGGCAAATCATCGAACTAAATGGGGAGCCATGCGACTAACTATGAATGCGTCTGCCTTGCGCCTGCTTGCATCAATCATGGGTTCTTCCAATAGCGGGCCCGACAAACGGCACGCTACGACACGGGGGAGGATGCTGCCGGGGCGCCCCACCCCGGCCCCCGTATGGGTGCCAGTCTTTCATCAGTTCACCGATATCATCCAAAAAATATTATATATCCCCATACCATCATTTACCACCATTTTGATGACATCGGATGGTAAATCACCATCAAAATCCCACTAAATCATCATTAAATCCTCTCAAAATCCCATAACATCCCATCAAAATCACATTAAAATCCCATCATAATCACATCAAAATCAAATTAAAATCACATTCAAATCCGATTAAAATCACATGAAAATCACATGAATTCAACTCAACCATTAAACCTATGGGTTTTTCTTCCCCCATCCACCGAGCCACACATGAGACGATAGCTCTCGGACACCATAGCCTGGATCAATCTCCCAGGGCCCGTCGGCAGCCTTCCGGGCTTCCTTGGCTACAGGGATCATATGGGATAATACTGGATAATCTCATGACGGTTTTCATGGATGTTCATGTACTGACAATATCAGCTGGCTATAATCAGCACTTGGTGGTTCATCCCAGTTAGTGGGGTATAACCCCACCCCTTAGACCAGGCCGCTGGAAGTAGCGATCCACGTCGGCGAACCACACGCGATTCTCCGAGGAGCGCCGGATCTCCGCCACCTGCCCAGCGTGGCAGCGGCAAAGATGGGCCGGATGGCCATGGATCAATGGATGGTGGCAAAATGTACAGGAAACCATGGGAAACCCCTGTATTTGATGGTAAAACCATGGTTTCCGGGTAAGGTTGTTCCCAAGAAAACCAATCCAATGAATGGATTCACCCGGAAGAACATGGGAGGAGCAAAATATGGTGATTGTCATGGATCATCAAGCGAGGTTGGATGATTTCCAAGCTTTCAGCTTTTTAAGATGGGGATCTTGACGAGGAACCAGATGACCAACAAACATGGGATCTTTACGAAGAGTGTTTCCGGCACACAGACTCTGGTGCGATGTGAGAGAGAGTGACAGTAGCTTAGTAAACATCATGTTTTCCTTCTGCTAATACTCCACTTCAAGCCCTCTTTGTCGTAGAACTTCGCTTCATCCCTCGTCACCTGTCGGGAGGATAGACCTTGGTGAAAGATCAGAACTGGATGGTCGAAGCGAGAATTGAACTTCTCCCACCAGTTCCTTGGCCACACGAGCTGCACGGTGAGCTGCACGAGCTGTGGTGGAGCCCCCTTCACTTACCAACTGGTGGTCCCACTCCCCCTGCTGCGTGATGTTTGAATGGATGAGCAACTGCTAACCATAGATCTGTTCAATCGCTGTTTCGAAGAGAGTTGAACTTATAAGTTATGTCCCAAATGTGGCCCTCATGGACCACAACCCCAACGGTAAAAGTGTATATGGATCGAAACTTAAGACCGATGGAGCCGCAGCACTCCCCGGGTGATCTATACATCTGCGGCAAAACTTACCATCGTTGCGGTATCCAGTTCCGACCTATTTGATACCTGCCAATAGATATCATCAACCACATATCATTTGATGAAGTCTTAACTCGTCTTAAATCATCTTAAATCCATTTCACCAGTTGAAGAAACATTTTTTCCACGGCTATGTTAAATAACCAGAGGGTAAATCATCTTAAATCCATTTCACCAGGTAAAGAAACATTTCAAACCCCCATTTTTGCGAGATCTTTGTTGGTGCCAAGGACTTGATCCACAAGGTCCACCCAAGCTTCGACAGCACGAAGTGCAGCTCGTGCAGCCGATGCTGCGAGGCCATCGTCACGATCACCGTGCCGCCGTCGATGCCTTCGGCCAGGTCGTTCGCGTCGCGGAGGCCTTGGAGGATGTGAAAGGAAACAGCTTTTCCCATAAAATACATTGAAATATCATGAAATATCACAGTTATCCATACTTATCCTAGGTGTTCATTGAATTCTGTTTCCTTCATCAAGTTCCAGGAGGTTTTGCAGCACCAGATTTTCTGTTGGAAGCATCAATTGAGAGACACTTATGCAATTTGAACCACGCCCCGGAGCAGCACCTAACCAACGTTCACAGCACCACCCCGTCCCAAACGCTGCGCCTAGTTCCGGCCGGTCGCAGATGGCTCCCCGCCAGGGAGGAAAGCACTCCTGGGTTTTGAGTGCCGGAAACGGAAAAACAACCAAAAATCGACAAGAATCCAAGCAGAAGCACCTTCCAAATCCCAACTCACTGACCTTCCAAGCTTTGAATGCTTTGATCCCAGGCACACAGAAGCCTTGCTCCAGCAAACAGTGGCCGCGATTGTCAATGGCATGTTGACCTGAGCATGGCCCAAGATGAATTTGAGCGTTTGAAATCCGAAGCTGAAACCATACATGTAACCTATCGAAATTGGTGAGTTTGATTTTGAATGAATCTCTATAGTTCACAGCCATATGCATGTGGGATGGAAGTCCAGATTTCAAAAGCTCAGGGAGGCAACTCCACAATCTTCAGGTGTGCACCCACATTAAAGTGAACCTGAAATGTCTGGCATGTTGGAAATCGTTTCCCTACAAAACCACTCTGTTTGCACCGGCCATGGTTTGGTAGAAGTTTGGTTCAAATCCTCCTGGTTCATCATCTTCAGCAGGTCAACGAGTCAACAGCTACAGATACGATGCAATGAACACTAACGTGGAGAACTCCAGAATTGCATAAAATTGCAAAGTATATGAGTGTTGAATAATCATCCCGCCCCATTTTGATATTTTTGGTTTCTATGTCAGGTTTAAAGATGTTTCAAGCAGAGTACCTTTAAAACACACTGATTCCCCTGCAGCTGTGTGACGCCCTGGGATGTGTGGCCAGTTTGCAGGATCGGGGACCTGCCGCTGCCAGTTTCGTCAGGTCGTGGGAACTGAAAATTCCATCACTTTCACCAGGATAGGGGGAGAGTTTATCAGATTTTATCAGCTTATCCTTTTCCTTTCAGGATCCTTCAGTCCCTTTTTTCAGGAATTCATGAGCCAACCACAACCTTCCAGGCCTTCCTTCCAGGATCTTCCAGGCCGAGCCAGGCCCCGATCCGCCGCACCTTGTGTTGCATGGCCCGAGGGCTTTGACAGGTCGGCTGCTCATAGAGGTGCCTGGCAGGGCCAATGGTTGTCCCGCAGATTTTCCTTCGGGAGCTGATGTGGGAAAATAACTCAACATATGTCCAGAATGTATAAAATCCCCAACATGTTCCCTGTTCCAACATAATCGGAAAAAAATAAGTATCTTCAATCTTCAATATTCTTCAATACATCTTGCCGCAATGGGTTTTGCAATGTTTCTCCTCCCCCAATTCGGCACATCGCCAATCTTTGGCGCCTCTTTTCCGGCGGCAGCTTCTTGGCCAACTGATCCGGTGCCATCTGCGGCAAGTCCAGGGACTCGGCCGAAACAGTTCTGATGGCTTTGGAAGATGGTGGTACTGTTGAATTTCTGGTCATTTATCTAGTGGTTTATATGGGGTTGTCTGAGAATAGGGTATCCCCAATTCCCATGGATTATCATCATTTTCCCTATTCAAATGGCCATTTGGGGGTATACCCCATTTTCAGACACACCCATATGTGAAATGTCCAATTTCCAGCACCAATACTTTGGAAGAGCTGGTGAAGAGCTGGTGGGTCTGTGGTTTGGATAAATATGCACGCAGTGCCCGAGGCTTGCCGTCATCCCCATCTAATGGTTGATGTTTAAAGAACCCTCAACAACCATCGAACCAGTTGGTACCATCTCAGACCAAACTATCAACCATCCTTTCCGGCTTTTACCTCCCAATGTTGGTCTGCCGGTATCCGCATTTTAGATGGTGAATCTCGCGTGTTTGTATCACATACAACATTGTTGCAATTGCCTACAATGTCGCTGATAAACCATGACAAACCCAATACAGTAGTAAACCTCCAAGTGGGGATGGTTGAAATTCAACCAAATTCTGCTGCCTTCGGCGATTTATGATTCTGGGCCGATCCCACCTTGCCAATCCCCTTGCTCCCAATAGGAAACATCCCTGAGAACCGTTGGTTTAGTGTTGGGTCAAACGATTTTGCAGGCCCATTGAAGGGGAAATTGGGGGATGTGTTTAAACTATATAATAAGTTCTTGGATCAAGCCCACCATTGTCAATGACTGGCTACCCTCCAGCGAATTAACGCTACATGGAAAAATCCACCGTGAATTTATATAGATCACATGTCCGAACGGGTTTCCTCATGGTCGCTTTCCATAGATCTTTCTGTATTTGGGCTGGAGAGTAAGCCACCTTTTTTTCCCACTAAGATCCCAGTACATCCCATCAAAATCCCATTTCCCCATGTCAAAATCCCATGAAATCCAGATTTTTGAAGGTAAACCCATAGTAAATCCCTACAAATTTCCCAACCATCTGCAGCCACTGCGCCATGTAGTCGCTGCAGGGCCACTCCGCATCTCCCAGCGACTCGGCCTGTGTTCTTTGAAAGATTTCGACGTTGAGAAGGGTAAAACACATCCCTTCGTCCCCAGATCCACTTCAAAACGTCAGGAATCTGAATGGCATGTATAGATAAATGATGATAAATGCGATCAAGCCAAAGTCATTCAGAAGTCCCAGCAAACAAATTCAACGTCACACCGCCAACGCGCAAACTGTCAACCAAGTTTCCTTCTCCCACTCTTCTATATAATGCAAAAGGAACTGCAACTGGCAAACTTCCTACCAGCAACTTGCCTGATTACTCTTTGATCTCTCCATTGATCTCTGAATCTCAGGCTGTAGATCACTCGGTTCCCAGCCTCCTCCAAGATGTTCACTCCGGACTTCATCAGGTGCAGCGTGCTGGACCTTAACCCATGGTGGCGACCATCCACTCACCATGCTTTCGTGATCATCGCTGGGCGATGCGAAACTCGGAATTCCTACATCTCAAACAGGGGGCAACCACAGCCTACAGCAACTTCCCATCCTCATCCCTAACCATCCCTAACCATCCCTAACCATCCCTAAGCTGACCACCAAGTCACACGCATCCAGCACCCCGGCGCCAGATCTCTTCAATGGAGCTGCAGGCCTCTCCATTGAGGTCCAAGGGATCGCAGAAGCGGTGGGCCTTGGCACTGGAACTGCTTTGGATTGCATATACCCTCCGGTCGTCAAACGTGGCAATTGAAAATCCACTACAAATATTGCGGTTTAATGGGAAAGTCACTATAAAATATGATAAATGATGGATTTTTCATTGCTACTTTTGATTACCGGAGGGTACTTACACGCAAGACCAACTGAAATTCAAACAACCGTTGGAGGTTTTAACTCCACTAAAAAAATGCAACTGTTGACTCAAATCCCTGTATTGACCATATCTCCGATCATATTCCACATGCATTAGTGGTACAGCCCTCGTTGATGGTTGATTCATTTCATTCTCGATTTCCTGTTCTACAAAACCCCACTTACGGTTGTTCAAAATCCCACCGTTTTTTGATGTTCAATGGTAGTATTTCAATTCTTGATGGTAAACTCCCCAAGTATCGTTAAATATGATCATATTCTAATATCCATTCATATTGATTTATATCATATCCCCACAAAATATTCCCATGTATTGCTGGTGAATTCCTCATACTCGACACATTCCTAGTGAAGTGCCTATGATTTCCGTATATTTCTGGTTGGTTAATCCATAGCTTAACCCATATTTACCCATGATATTCCCCTTTAAAATTCCCTTCCATTCATATATTTCTGGTGAATTTCCCCAGGATTTCCCATTTTTTCATCATTCAATCCCTGGTTTCCTACAGCCAACGTCGCTTCCAAACGTCGCCTTCCCGTTGCCTCCGAGGTGCTATCGACTTCTCCACGAAGATGGCCCTGGCGCCGTGCACGAAGAGAAGGACGTAGCGATCGCTGAGGAGATCCACGGTGCTCTGCAGGGAGCAATGCGTCAAGAAGAGCAAGCCTTGGAGGTCTCGGAGGATGGTGGTTTCTAAAAATGAAATTTCTCGGGGATATCGATGGGAAATGTAAATGGGAATATCCATGGAATACCTGATTCATTCCAATCCTGAGTTAATGTATGTTGATGTTCACATGACAGTGTTTTTGCTGGCTCATCCTGGGAATCCTGAGTGGGTTGTAGCCACAGTTGTAAGTAGGGTAAGTAGGGTGAGTCCCCCTATAGCCGGGGCTATAATCCACTCACTGACTGGGACGAGCGACCCTCTTTCTCGGGGTTTGGAATTGGAACATGGGACAAATGGACTTGCTGGAAAAATTGTTTTTCCATTCTTGTCTGTTGCATCGCATCCGTATGTTCCCTTGTTATACCAAATTACAATCCCATGAAAACAACATCTTGGTAGAGGATTGGATCAGCTGAGTTCAGGAAACAGTGTCATATGGGATCCACCCAATGCCCACTTACCATGCCCAATGACTTACCATATCTGACATATCTTACCATTTTTATGGGATTGACCCCATCAGCAAATGGGAGCCCAGTTGCGTTGCAGCTTGTGTTTGTCGGTCATCTCTTCAGCCACGAAGTGAAGCTCGAAACGGATCTTCCTCGGTGAGTTTTTGGATTTCTTGGGGATCCACCGTGGCTGGATGGTCCTTAAACCATCCACAACCATCCCACCATGAATGGGCGGGATTTCAACCATCCAGTCGTAGGTTTATCTTATGGGTTTACCACATTGACCAACAAAATGCAAGTCATTCGGCGTGTAGGTATCTTCAGGCCAGCAGTTGGGGGGTTATACACCAAATACAAGAAAGATCAAGCAAGAGGCTACGTGCGCGGCTACTGTTTGTATCTGTTTCTGGAGGAACACCAACACTACACTGGAGAAGCCCAGCGTCTCGTAGTTTGGGACCACTCGCGTGGGTGGCGCATACAGCGGATTGATCCTGGTGCCGACGGGGCAGATGCTTGCGGTAGGTTTCAACCTTCGAACTTGGGAACTCCAAAGTTCTTGGATGCACTGAGAGGTTCCTACTTCATCCGAGTGGCGGCACCACCAAGACATAGGCATTTCCTCGCACTGGAGGAATCATGTCCTTGGTGGCAGCTTCGCCGCAACATCCACCACTTTGCGATGCCATGAATGGCCAATGACTGGCCAAGATAGCAACAACAAGGGTTTTCCATAAATGGTGGTACCCCCAAATCATCCGTTTTTGTTTGGGATTTTCTATTCTAAACCATCCAGCTATTGGGATACCCCCATTGATGGAAAACCCAAACAACACAACCACTGCGCCGGGGCGCGGCCATGTCGAAGCAGTTGCCGGCTTGGGGAGAGACCACCACGACATCCGAAGTCTTCGGTGTCACTGTGATGCCACCGCCCTAGCCGTGGTCGATACTTGGGTGACCATCCCCATTCCAAGGAAGTGGTCAGCAAGCATATTTGACTCAGCAAAGCCAATCTTTAAAAAAATATTGGCTCGGGTAAGGATGGGTTTTCACAAAACGAGGTTGACTCATCACTTGCTACGTTGCTGGGGTGTTCTTCGAAGCCGGCCCATGCTTGTTTCGCACACTCATTGTGCATAAGACATCCCACAGCGGCACTGCACCTGCTTCGGGCTCAAAATGACCTGGCCACAAAGCGCCGCATTCAGAAATGGGCGGTGGACGTTCGGTTGCTAGGAGCCATACTGCCTTGAAGATTCTCTGCAAAAATATCCAAACGATTCTCAAGTCAAAGTCTGTCAAAAAGTCTGAAAATGCGGCTAGAAGCATTCGAAAGCAAAAAAAAACGTCTGCGCAATCACCTTGAGTGGGTCTGAAGTCGCAGAAACCAGCTATCCTCTTGTACAGTACTTGAGTTTGCTTCATGTCTTGTTGTATCTCGAAAGGTCTGCCCCAAACTGAGGGAAGAACCAAATAAACAAGTCAATTTCCACCCAAAAACATCTGAACTTCCCTGGTAGTTTGGTCCTTCAGAGCACCACCAGGCCTTGCCATACTTCTTGCTGGTGACCTTTCCCTCCTTGTCGAACTCTAAGCCTCTGGAGAGCTGAGGGTGGCGATGATATGAAAGCCAAGATGAGATGGCAACCAAAATGGCAACCAGAACGGCAGTCATATCGTTTTTTGTGAAAAGCGTTTGCAGCTGACAAGTTTATTGGATCATGAAACGCGTCCATTAGGTTCACAACTGCAAACCCAAGCTACGAAGATCCTCCTTTTTCCACAGCATATTTCAAGCACGTTCACTACCTCTACCTGATGCTAGCCTCTTGAAGTATGAACAGCACGTCTGGTTAAAGCATTACCCTCCAATTATGTCAAAAAATGGGGATAGCCCTGAACCCATCGGCTTACCTGCCCCCACCCACAAAGACCTTTGTATAACTGGTGTCCCAGGTGCGAAACGTGTCGTTGCCAGGGCTTTCCAGAATGCGGCCCTGGATGGAACCGATGGAAGTCACCTTGGTTCAAAGGAAGGAGGGTCAATGACCATCGGGATTGAGCATATTCTCAAAGGTTGTCAGCCATCCAAGTATGGCTGGGCATAGCCTGTGTAGATGATCAATCGATCAATCACCCATCCAATTCTCAAATGGGGCCATCGAAACCGAGTGCTCGTTGCCCTGCCGGTCATGGATCAACATTCTGGGCGTTGGGGTCAAAGCAAAACTACCCCTTTGATTGATACTCGAACATGGTAGTGCGATCCCCCATGTGCATCACAACTGATGTTCCTTGCTGAAACCTCCGGGTTTTTCCCGCTCCCCATGTTTGAAGTTCCATCAACGGGCAGCCACCGCTGACTTTTGTGAGCCAGGCAGCATTTTCCAGGTCGCTGATCATGGTGATGACATCCCAGGCGCCCTCTTCCAGGCAACGGCTGGGGTCGTGCAGCAGCGGGATGTCCTTGGCTAGTCTGGATTCGGAGGAGGACTAGGACCATGACCATGACGTTTCTATACCCACCAGGGCAAAACCCAACAAAACCTGCAAAGTCGACTTTCCCGAAATTTTATCCAGGCTGGTTCTGGACAAACTCCAATCAAACCAAGAATGATCGAATCCATACGAAACTCTGCGGAAACGGGAGGGGTTCCCAACAGTTTCCCACGTCCTTCATCAGGCCAGGCAACCGGCGACACCTCGCACTTCTCCTCCGTCATCATGTAGTAAGGCGCGGGCCGCAGTGTGGCGGCCACCCGGCTGCTGTCCTGCGGGGGTTCCTTGGAAAATGCTCGGAGATTAGGGATTCTCATGAAATTCATAGGGGTTCCAATGACTCATGGGGATTTCCAGTTCATGAATTGGATTATGATGATCTATCAATCTAAAGTTACCTAGAGTCATCAATCAATAAGGTATTCGAACACGGCTCAAACGGGTTTGGAATCTGAGAAAAGAACCAAAATCCACATCAGGGGGTTTGCCCAATCGTCAAAGTCATCTATAAAGATGGCCATCATTCTAACAGCATCAAATCAACTTGGCCCGCAACACCAAAAAAACATGGTATTACATACAGTACACACAAATATGTACACATGAACACGCGTGTGTACCCTCCAGTAAACTAACACAGCTCTGGAAAATGGCCATAGAAATAGTTGATTTTCCCAGTAAAAATGGTGATTTTCCATAGTTATGTAACAGTCTACCAGAGGGTAATACAGATTCATCAGCCAACAGAAAATCGGCGGTCCTCCAGCTTTCCAAGGATCTCGGGGAGCCAAATTTCACTGCTGGAGGATGCAACACCCTCCCACCTTGGTGCTAACTGACCTGGGGCAACCCTTTGTTGGAATAACTATTATATAAGGAACGCGCCACTCCTTTTGCTGCCTGCTGGGAAGTTGCACAAGCTTTGACCGGTTGTTGTTGGTCAAAGCGCCACAAAAGCATCCATGCGAGCTGGAAGATAGGGTGGGCTCCCAAGGGTGGGGGCTTGAGCCCCGGCAACACAGACATGTTGCATCCTTGTTGTCAAGGAACGCGCCACTCCTTTTGCTGCCTGCTGGGAAGTTGCACAAGCTTTGACCGGTTGTTGTTGGTCAAAGCGCCACAAAAGCATCCATCACCCCATACTTTCAGTCGTCTGCTCAAGACCACTTGCAGCTCGCAGGAGGAAAAACCATGAGCGTGTCGGGATTCCAGTCTCGAGGAAGAAAACTGTGCGCTCGAGAATGGAGGCATAGGCACCAGCACAAATTTGAATTCGTTCACGCGATCTTGGCCCCAGTTTCTCGGTGAAGGTGGCCACCTGTACCTCTTGGAGGTAAATCTCCATGACTCTCATACTGGCCCAACGGCCTCTCCTTCGAACAACATCTGGGCTTTCTGTCTGGTGTAAGAGCCATGTGGCTCCTCCTGGACGTAGGCTTCCTAGATCGAAGGGTGCCTGCCCGTGCTGCTTCTTCGAGGGCAGGGCAAGCGCCTCCAACAACTGAGCAAAACGTTTCCTCAGTGTCGAAGCCGAAAAAGGCCAGAGTGGTTCGCCAGGGTCACATCTTCCATACAGTGCTGTGAGGTAGGCAATGATGTCTACCTGGTCTATTCGGGCAGCTTGATGCTTTGCCATTCTCCCCCGTGTCTTCGGTTGACGGATCATCAGGAGAACGAAGGTGGTCCCAGGCACAGCATCGCATGGCAGTACCAGCTCTGCACGGCTGGCAGCCAGCACTTCGCCGATGCGAAGTATTCCTGCCCATCCAAGTAAGATCACTGCGGCCTCGTGGGCCCATCCCCATGTCAGCGCGATTGCCACCATAGCTGCCATCACACTGATCGGCATCGCAGGATGATGTTGGTGTGGCTCGTCTGCAAGCCACACAAAAGCCAGATCCCAGGCAGCTCCAAGCTGCCGTCGGATCAAAGGCCTCTCCACAGCTACGGCATTTA
Source organism: Symbiodinium sp. clade C Y103 (assembly GCA_003297045.1). NCBI lineage: Eukaryota > Dinophyceae > Suessiales > Symbiodiniaceae > Cladocopium > Cladocopium sp. clade C. Next base: position 133,878 of record BGPT01001058.1, read on the forward strand.
TCGTCTCAGCAAAGATCCCGTATGCATGTCCTGATGAATACAACTGCCGTCCATAGTCTATCAACAGGTCTGAAATGCGTTCCGGGTCAGGAGGTTTGGATTCGATGAGATACTGAAATGATGTCTGTTTCTCGCTCCAGAGCCATTGCTTAAACTTCTCCAGATAGATCTTCCTTCGGTCTCTCGTCTGCTCCTTGACTGCACGGGTGCAGACAAGCTGGTTCCCACTTCTGGCGGCCGCTCGAGCTCTTTCCGCGGCAGAGGTTGGCTGCAGTGGCATTGCATCTGTTTCTGGCCAGCAAAGAACCATGGCTAGCAACACCAGGATCCACCTAGTGATTCTTGGGGTACACCTAGAATATTTAGGGGGACCTTTACCGCACCCAGCCACTGACAAAGACAGGACACACCACAGGACAAGGCACACAAAGAGAGCCTGGCAAGTCCATAGGCTGAGCAAAGTCCAGGGAAAAGGCACGAGCGCAAATACGAAATGAGAGACCTGAGAAGCAGCGACAGAGAAAGTCCAAAAGTGAGATGAGCGAGCAGGGCTCTTTGAAAGCGAAGGCAAGGCCGAAAAGTCCAAAAATCCAAATCCATCGGATGGCTGAAGACAGACCAAGAACAGAGTCAGACGCACCCAATTCGAGGCAAAACGGCGGAGTCCAAAAAGGTTCAGGGAACGCAGAACATCAAGCGGAACACCAGCAGAGATCAATGAGTGATCCAATGGTTCTCGAAGGGGTTGGTCGCGAGTTGGATCATCAGCGCAATTCAGGCGCGTGGGTGAGTAGATCCAACCTGGGTACAAATCAGAGGCAATGCACACTGCACCAGCACGCTTCAAAAGGGGCTGCAAAGCACGGGAGGAAGATCTGCCCTTGCTTAAGGCACCTTTGCACACGGCCGAGTCCACCAAACTACAAAACCGAACAGATGCATGCTTCTTCCCAACTGAGACCAAATTTGACACAGCTGATGACATCTCGAGGACATTGATATGGCCTTTCCGCCTCCAGAACCAGGCCCGGACCACCTCCCAACAGGAAGAGAGCATCAGGTCGTTCGAAAGAACACTTTCATGGCCTGCAGGGTCAGGGACAACGGATTCTTTCGCAGCCAAGTCCAAGAGTGATTTCCTGAAAACCAACGCCAAATGATGAGCCAAACCATCGGTGTACACAGCAGAAGGGCGGGTGTAAGCCCCTTCGATTTTCACATGTGAGTGACCCCCAACACACCTGCAATCCAACATATCGGCATCAAGCATGGAAACTAGGAACCGGAATTCCTTCCTGTGGATTGACTGAAAACGGCATGAGGCCACAACAGCTTCCTGAAAGTCGGCTTCTCTAAGGCTAATCCATTCCGGAAGCCATGCCATCTTGCTCAAGCGGCTCTGCTCAAGGCCACAAGGGCGCCTACAGCGATGACCCACACGCAGCAAAACCAGAGAGCGAAAAGCCAACAGGTTGCCGTGGAATGTTTTTGGATTTTTCAAGTCGAATCCACGTGGTTCGCGGTATGACCGCACTGCCGGGTGTGCAGCAGGGGAAAAACTGGTGCAAGGAGGTTCAATCAGAAAACTTTTGAAGCGGTTCTCCTCAAGCATATATATCAGCCACTCAAAGAAACGGAGCGAGCCCAAATCATAGTGGCATGAATCTGACAAGTCCAAAGTAGGTGCACAGACAAAACCCATTGAGGATAAGGCAGCTGCAACCTTTCCGGCACCCCCACAAATCTCAACAAAGTCGAAGTAAAGCAGAGGCGCTTTCCACGGACCATTGCATCCAGGCCATGCATCAGCAAGCAATTCATCTTGATCAAATTCGCCAAGCTGGCGGAGCATCGCCCTGAAGGGATGATCTAATTGGGTATAGCTCCCTTTCTTATCTGCATCAAGCCACAAAGCTTCATGAACTGCCAAGTCGATGGGAGCCGTGACAATCGCCCCTTTATGGTTGGAAGCATCAGATGCAAAGAAGGATCCAAGGTAATCCACTGCAATGTTGCTCGCAATCAGGGGGGAAACTGCAGCCAACAAGGCAAGTTCCTGCGCAACGCTTCGGGTCAAAGCAAACATGGATGATGGGTCAGTTTGACACTTAGCAGAGAGAAGGAAAAGCCCATCAATCAACGAAGACCAAGCTTTCCGATATTGGAGGACAGAGACCCAATTTCCAGCAAGCCGCGCACAAACTCCAGCGGACAATCCAGGCAGAACAGATGCCCGCAGAGACAGAAGTGACAAAGCCAAACGCTTAGACAAGGGGGCCGCAACAGTCACGCAACCAAGTCCAACATTTTTCGGTGAGGAACGTATCTCAGCCCCTGCTGCTTTCACTGTGGTTTCACACACAATATCCTTCTCAGGTGAGCCAAGCAGGTTCTCATCATGATATGCTTTCCTCGCAATGTCAAGTCCATCAGCAGAGAAAGACGACTGGGCCGGCGAAGACAAACGGTCGACACTCAGGCAAAAATAGTCATCAATGACCAAGGCATCATAAGCCGACCCAACTGGAAAGTTCTTATGTCCTTCAATCCTGGTCGAAGCCGATAAAAGTCCATGATTCTGAAGGAGTACTTCGTGGCTTCTCAAAGCACATTCAACCCCCAAGTGATCCCCCTGGAACAATGACTTGAAGCATGGATAAACGGTTTCTGGCAAAGCACATGATTTCTTGGCCGGGCGGCCTTTCAAATGATCACCAACAACTTCACGCTTTTGGGGCCCCCCGCCAAGAGACGCACGCAGCAAATCCACAGCAGGAGATCCCCGGAAAAGTCCAATGGGGTAGGGGAACGGGAGCATGTTTGTCCTCGCACGCTGGTCGGTGACCTTTGCTTGATGATAGAAGTCCCGCCTGTCAGTGACGGAACCCCTGATGCAATGAGTGAACCTGGGGACACGCAACATGATCAATTGTTGGCCCTGCGGCAGGTTTTTCGAGGGGCCATCGACATGATACTCAGAGACGTTTGGAAGACGTCTGTCCCCTATCTGCCTGTCCTTATCAGGGCTTTTGAAGGCATTAAAAACCCGAGAAAAATATCCTGGCTTGAGAGGTGAATCTGCCAAATGGAGCAATCCCCTGGCATCCCACAACAACGCAAGCTTCAAGCATTCTTGGGGGTTTTCAGCACGGAAGCTGGGAACATCATCTGCAGGAAAGTCCAAACCATGCAGGAGGAACGCAGGTTCTTGGAAGGGCAACCATAGGGATCCATCCAGAAAGTCCGCCATAGGCCAAACACCCTCACCAACCAGTTTGAGCCTTGAGGAGTCCAACGACCGATATGGCAGCAACTCAGGAAAATCCATTGGGGAAAGTTCGGAACCGACAGGGTTAACCTTCCGACTCTCATCAGCAAGATATCCTCCACGCAAGTCCAGAGTTTCATCACAGAAGCGTTCAAGCTGAAACAGTTGAGCACCAAGCTCAGGTCCGGTTCTCCCAGGGCAAAGAGGGAACGAATCCTGGGGATCACCACACACGGCACAAAAAGTCCAAAGCCGAGAAAACACTGCATGCTGCTCAGCTGAAGGGGACCTCCTAAGCTCCTCCAAAGTTGGCCATCGACCTAAGAACATGAAATCCAAAACCAATGTCCAGATGTTCAAAAGACGGGTCCTGGCAAGAGTCCAAAGTCTGCGCTTGGAGAGCTTAGGGCCACTGCACTCAAAACAGTCCAAAGACGGAAGAGGCAATGGAAAGACCGTGGAAGCCGTCTCGGAAGATCGGCGCTTGACAGCAAAAGACATGGCGAGGCAAGAAGCAAACTTTGTGCGAGACCTCAAAATCCAGCGAGGCAGACAAATGGCCCACTGGGACAGGTTTATAGAACTAGTGAGGGGGTTTGACTCCAGCCCACCCTCACTCATGCCTCTTCCCCTTCCGCATTCGCCGCTTGCTGACTGTTGCGGCCGCCTCCCTTGGCTTTCTTCTTGGTGGAGGCCTTTGCTTTTGGGTTTCCGCTGCTTGGATTCTCTCCTCCGCCTGAGCCTGCAACGAAGGTCCCTTGCCGACCTGAGGATGTCAGCTCTTGCCTCTTCGTTGTGATCACATCGAGTTCCTTTATGTACGCAAGAGCCACTGTGACCCATTTTTGATCCGCTAATGGCGTGAAGGCTCGCGGCTTCCCCAGCACATTCATCGGCCGATTGGAGAAGACCGTTGCAGGGGGCTCTTCTTGTAAACACAGCAGGTTTGCCAGTTCGAACCGGCCTTGGTCCAGGGCAGCTTGATCTATGGCCACCGCCAACAAAGCTGTCTGATCCCGAGCTGCTTGGAGGTTCGATGATTGGTGGCAGTCCATGATCGACATGACCTGCTGTTGGAGGCACCCCAATTCGCGGACCCTCCCATATCCGCCGAATCGCTCCAAATAGCGAGTGCCGCATATGCCCCTGTCCAGAAGCTCTTGAGGTGAACCCTCGACACTGGCTGTTGGTTGCATTCTCCTTGCCATGGAACTGAGGACAGCCTGAAAGAACAGACCCTTCTGGGAGGCAAGTTCTGCTTGGAGTCGTGACCGACCCTGGGCTCCTCTGGTGCTTGCTGAAGCTGATCCACTGCTCAGTTCCAGCAAAGGATCGCTGCTCTGGTGAGCGATCTGGCTGACCAGAGCTGTCAGCGCTTGGGATTGGGCAAGCACTGCCTGGGCCAAATGGTCGGAGGAGATAGCGGGGTCTCCCCGAGGCTTCTCGTCTTCCAGTTCCTTCAGTTCTGGAGGCTGGAGCATAGGAGATCTCAACAGTCCCGCAGCTGAAGGTGCTGCTGTTCTGGGGGGAGTGCCAACCATGTGCGCCACTGTCATGGGCTGTGCGGCAGGGACTGGCAAGGAAGATGAGATAGGCTGGCGAAGGGCCACATGAGGTGTTTGATTCTGAAGGAGTGGAGCTGATGACTGCCGCTCGAGCTGCTTCTGTCTTCCAGCAAGATCCTCCATTGACTTCACCAAACCTGCATTCATCTTGAGCAATTGATCCACTGAGGCCGCCAAGCTTGCGACGGTGGGCTTCTTTCCTGCGGCGGAAGGCTTCTCGGGCCCATGCTGAACTCTTGCTTTTCTGCGTGTCACTGGAGGGGTAGCAGGTGCCTCTGGTCCGTCCTCCTCGGCAACCCCGGTCAAATCCTCCTCCTCGCCTTCCGCGGAAAAATACGGAAGTGCTGAACTCTCCGCTGCTGCTCCGGCGGTGACCCACTCCCGGGCTGCCGCTAATAAGTCCTGAGGAGCAGGGATAGCAAAAGGCTGATCCACATCGTAGGTGAAGGCATAAACTTCCCCATGAACAAGGGGCCTCATCTGTCCAACAACTTCTTCCGCCAGATCGACTACAACGACCGACACGGTAGTGCCTGTTGGAGACAAAACACCTTGCTCTAGCACCATTCCGGGCAACTCCAAAACTGTTGATGGTCCGACTAGGCCTGGCGGGGCATCTAAGTTTCCTGCAGCCAAAACTTCTTCTGGAATGAAACCCACAGGGACTCCTGCAAGGAAACCCCCTGGACGCTTTGAGATGACCAACCCAGCCACTTCCGGAACTCCATCGTCGTCGGACACCACTGGCCATTCGATCACATAGGGGGCCACATCTTGTTCTAGAGTCACCAACTCCTCCAAGCCAAGTCCACCTAGAGGAAGCTCTGGATCTGGAGCCAAAACTGAATCGTTCATGCTGAAACTTCAATCTCCTCCACCCCTGCCGATTGCAGGTAGATCCGTGCCTCAGTCTCGCTTGGGAAAGCCTGAGAAATGGAGTCTGAGGTCTCAAGGCGGCCAATGCAAGCCCAGTAGCCTGCTGAGGACTTGAAGATGGTTGGCTTGGAAAGTCCACGAGCCCGCAAGACTGCGTAGTAGCGGGACTTGAGATCAATGGGCTCAGTCCTGTCTGGACTATGGATGCGGTTTGCCCGCACTGCAGCAGCCCACTGCCCACACAACCAGGCTCGTTCCACACGTGCACGGCCGGACAGAGATGAGCCACACAACCTGGGACTAAATCCAAACAGGGCAGGAGGGCAAGTGCCGAAGGACCGACGGATCTGATCACGGGTTTCCAAAGGCCGAGACAAGACAGACCCACGAGGAGAGGAAGCACCAACCGAAGACAAAACCTCAAACTCCGAGGGAGCAGGAGACACAGGCTCAAAAGCAGCGACGTGGCTGAGCAGTTGAGTGGCCAGGCTGGAAGCCGAAGCAGGGGCTGTGATGCGCACTGAAAGTCCACCAGGCAATGAAACAGAAAGTTCAATGGTCCCGGGCTCGGCGGAAGGCCCTCGGCTCATGCAAGTAGGTGGCCAGCAAGCGAGCACGGGTGGAGGTGGATGTCGGCTGACGGGCCGTAGGGACAGAGGCAAAGTCCACAAGGGGAAAACCAAGTCCACAGAGCCAAAGGGACAGGCCAGCACAGCACAGAAATCCAACAAGCCAACCACAGAGGAGCACTAGGAGCAGCAGGGACACCGACGGCTGGGTGCAATATAGTGGGCAACCAATCCCCCAAAAGTTAGTAGAAAGACCCTCAAGAACTAGGCCAAGATATGCGGGAACGGGCATCGAGGGCTTGAGCCCCGGCAACACAGACATGTTGCATCCTTGTTGTCAGTGCCTTTAGTGTTCTTTTTTCTACGCTAGATGGGTATAGTTGTAAGTTATAAGTTGTGGGATTTGGTTGAAACCCCATTGAAAATTGAGTGAGTCGACTCGTTTACAACCGATCAGGCTCCTTTTTGTGCCCTTCCAAGTTTGGGTTCGTGTCTGCGTCAGGGCTGTCTGAACTTTGGAATGCTGCCCTGTATTTGTCTATGATGGATGAACCCAAGCTGAAGTCTTTTTTGGAAAGGTTGTGACTCAATATAACATAATAATATAAACATTTTGCTATAATACTACAATATAAAATCAAACCTGAGAAGACCAACGAATTTGGTGCACCACAAACTTCCAACCCGCAACCGCACCAGGCCCCCGCGCCAGAAAGCCTTGACGTAATCCTCCCCGCTGCAGTGCGGCAGCCTTGGCTGGACGGAAAATTGCCCCAATCAGCACACACCTCCGTTTTTATTGTCCATCATGAAACCATCCAAATTCTGCAATTATCGATTATCTATATCCATTTCTATCCATTTCTATCCGTATCTACCCGTATCTACCCATCATACATACATATATTTTACTAACTACTACAGTATCTCAGTAATCTCCAGGTTTACCGTCCCGGCGCTTCGCAGCACAACGCTTTTGTCGGGCTCATGGCCATAAAGTCGGAGCCCTGTGGGATCCACACGCCCGTGTGGCGGCTCAAGGCACCATCGAGGTGGAGGAAATTGTCCTTGGCAGAGCCATGGAAGGGGATGGAAAAATTTGGAAAAAAACGATGAAAATTTGGGATTTGAGCCACGAAAAGTGGTGAAAATTGGAGTTTTACCTTTGAGAATTGAAAATTGAAAGAGCTAGTAAAGTTGGAATTGACGTATGAAAATTGGGCGTTCCTATGTTTTACTGCTAGTCGTGTTCCCCAGACGTCCCAATGATCCCAATGTTTCTTTCCCCAGGCTTCATGGTTGAGGGACATTTCAGGGGCTGGCTTTGTTGACCAGCTTGTAAGCAAAATGCTCACTATGACAATGAACTCAAATTGAACGGTTTCACATTTATTCATAAGCTAACATTGAGATTATATGAGTGTTTCTTAAACTGGGGATGTCCTAAATCATCCATTCTTGTTTGGGATTGTCCATTATAAACCAACCGTTTTGGGGATACCCCATCCCCACCGGTCGCCATAGCCGCAATGAGGCGTAGCAGCTGCGTGGACCAGCGGAAGCTGAAACCCATCAGGGCCTCGGCTTAGCTTCGTTGAAGTCAGAAGCCGCGGGAGTGATTATCATACTACTTATGTTTTATGATGCATCATGATTCAAATAGTTGTACATGGTGTTTATCATGATTTTTCATGGTGATAATTTAATCGTTTTACTATGATTTGTATTTTCAAGTATTCAGAAGATTACAATGGTTTACTATCTTTATCATGACTTACTATGTTTATCATTAAGGACCGCCTAATTCGTCATTTTTAGCAAGTACACTTTTTCTTTCAGTTTACCATGATTGTCATGAATGAAGATTGAATAAGATTGATGTAGCATGATGTAGCAGTCCTTCATGATAATCATGGGTTCTTGAGAGAAATGTACCTATAATACTAATATTAATATGATCTGATATGCCAAATTAGAGGTTACTTAAAACAACACAATAATATATATATATAATCATATATATATAATCATATATATATACAATAATTATCTTTTGTAATTACACTTTTTTAGGTGATAGTAGGTGGGCAATGGAGAGATAGATAAGTTTCCGATAGTCTAGAAGCCACCATACACCATGGCGGTGGTCGCGCTGCTGGATGTCTGTACATGAGAACTACAGCAACCGAAGTCCAGCAGTTTGGTTTGCTCGGGTTTAGTTGGTGGTACAATTTGATTGCAGCCTAAAAATATTCCAAATAGAGAGAACATGGTGAACATAGGAGGGGCAATCATCCTCCGAAAAGTACTCAATACATATGGATACTGTACTTGATACTGCCAACCCCATGGCTGCCTTTGGCATGAAAAAAACTTAGCAAGTACCGCAAGATCTAGGAAGCTCCCTTGCAAGTCATCTCTGCTGGGAGAATCTCCCATTGGGGGCTTCAACCTAGGGTCATTGCCGCCAGGACTCCCTTCCGTCTTCAAACTCCATGGTCATCAGGTTCATCCCTCGATCAACCTCCAACCACACTTTGCCAATCACCTGGCCGACTCGCATCAAAATCACCGCGTGTACTGAAATCTATGCAGGACTACCTCCATATCCATATGTTTGATCACAATCGAATGTGGAGAAGACGTTTCCCTAAGATATCTTGGACTGGCAGAAGGGGTCTCACCGAACCACCCCATTGAAGTTGGCATTGTTGATGCAAACCGTTCAACGGCTGTTCCCTCCATCGCACCAATCAACCAAAGGGTTCAACTACCTCCCAGAACGCCAATGCATTCGCCAAAAAAAATAGAAACTTTGCATGTTTCCGCCATCTTTGGGTGGGTTTTCAGCCTCCTTCACCCTGAAATTTTGGGTCGAGAAATGGAACGATGCCCAAGCATTTTCATGGCTTCTCAGCTTCTCCCCTTAAATATATCTAGAAACCAAAGTAATCCCTCTAATCCTCTAAGAATCTCCAAAATCCTTTACACAGTTTTTGATCCATAGCCATGTCGCACCTTCTCGTTCTCAAGGATGGGAATGCTCAGCAGCGGCAGCTTCCGCGCACTGCGCATCTGACTCTGGAAGAGATTCATCGACCCCAGGCGCTCCGTCGGCCGCAGCAAGGGTTCCTCCGAGGTGTTTCTCCGTGAGAGTGGGTTGCTGGAGAGCTCCTCCAACACACCTGAAAAAGAACAAAAAAGAAGAAGAGAACCACAAAGGTAATGGTAAGGGGTAGTTCTTAGGTCTTCTTAGCGTTTAAAGTGGCTAGTTGTTTAAGTTTTTTGTCACTGAAATTGGATGGAAGGACAATAGCTTAAACAGCAACTCTTACATTGTCACTCATGAGTCAAGCGCTACAAAAGAAAAACTACCGCTCTGGATAGTTTCCCTGTCTTGTTGGAGTGACCCCCCACTTCACACCGGGAATTCGCCTTGTGATAGGTGCAATGTCCAACTTGATCCGACACAGCAAGTGTTTTCAACTAGTAACTAGAACTTCATAGCGCTCGCACTGTTTGAAATATTGTGGGCTCTCAATGGTCTTCCTACCCATACTCCTGAAGTGATGCGCTGAAATCTTCAACCTGCCCTTCAAATTCTACGGTTGTTTGTTTCAACCCATCCCCCAAAAAAATCATCCCATTCTCAGCACAAACCGTCCCAGGTTGGGCAGGTCTGGGGTTGGGTTGTCAGGAACAGCACCAGGCTCCCACCTGAAAAAAGCCTAGACACAACTGGCAGGCGCAAAGCCCATCGTCAGAATGGCCCGGGGCTGCTGCGGACGTAGCCCCAGGACCCTTGGGGTTGTCAGATCTTTCAGCTTGGAACCATTCAGAAAAAAAAGGCTGCTGGTTGAGCCACCCAAAAAATATGAAACGCTTCCCAAAGAGTTGGAAATCAAGATTGGAACCGCCAACCAGCAGCTGAAATCTGGTTGCATACCAATTGTTTTGGCGTTTGCCTCCCAATTGTCATCAAATTATACTGTCCTATCCACTACTTACACTCCTTGGTGGCCAAATGAGTATGGGTCAAGGTGACCCCAAAGTCTGGAGGATTCCCTAACACCCCAGTTACCAAGTGGTAATAGATGTAACACAGTAGCCATATTGAGATCCATTTCTATGGAGGAGATCCGCTAGGAATACGTGGGTTCTTAAGCGCTTTCTGACTGGGATCCCCATCATACGTCTAGCCCAGTCACTGCCCATCAATCAGCAGCCATCGCGTGGCATTGAGCAGTTGGGCCGAAATGGAACGCTCTCGGGCTTTCCTTGGGAGGTGACATAAAGACACGAAGTCTTCAATGGCTTCGTCCAGACTGGTTAGCCAGGGTTTAAAACAACAAGGTATGTCGTTTTTCTGCGCGTTCTCGCGGTTGTGTGCGGCTTCACAGACCTTTGGGGGGGGTCAAGGATAGGGGGACAGCGCGCAGAAACACGACACAATAGCAACCATCGCAAGGAGGACCCAGAAATCGACCTGAATCAAGCCCTACTTTGTTCAACAACTTTACTTCATCAAAACACTACTGAAAAGTGGAAGGCAAAGCCAAGGTACGGATCTGGATACAGAGGATTCGACACATATTGCCCATACCTTGGCAGCGATGATCTCAGAAATCGGAACGCGGAACATACTTTAGATGCATCGCTTGCCAACCTCCAAATGCCCGATTCTGTCAGGGGATCGGAACTTGAAACTGGGATGTTTGATGGAATGGAATGCCATATTTTAGGAATCAGTGAGCTTTGTTTAGAAATTGAGTATACCAAAGATTGTCAGATCCTCTGATCAATCATCATACTCCGGGCCGAAAAAATTGCCGTAAAACGAGGCCAGGCACTAGTTTCGGAAACACCAATCTACACGACTTCAACTGGTGGTTGTGCCCAACTCTGGCCCAATGGACAGGGGATCAACATGGATCAACCACATCCCCATCTTCGTGCCCCCACGGCCCAGATACAAGGTCTCCAGTCGCGACCAAAAGCCTGGGGCACCGTGGAAAATCACTGAGGACGGGAAATTGGCAATGATCCCCCATTGACGAAATAGATGGGAGCCTCCTTCAAAATCGGGTTTGGAAAATGTGCCATCGCTACAGTTACAGCAGTTACAGGGTTCCCCACCAAAATGGATGCCCCTTGGACCCTTGGATACAAAATCGTCATCATTCCAGGCGGGCAATGCACTATGCCAGATATGTTACAAAGTTGCAATGCTTTGACTACCAGACCAGCTTGTTGGAGAAAAATTGACCCTCGAAGTCACCCAGATGAATCTCTCTCTCTAAGAGGGAAATGGTGGTCGTGGGCATCAGCTCTCTCCAACTCCCCGTCACAGAGCGGTGCAATCTCCCAACGTCATCAAATGTCTCTGCAATATGGCAGAGACGCAGAGGTGTGTAATTCAAAATCATGAGCACTTGACACTTAAGGACGTCGAGTTTCAACCAGATTTCAAACATGTACAATCGCATATGTCCAAAACTCGTTGCATTTTGCCCGGCAGACCCACAAACTTTAAAACTCCGGCAGTGGCAATCAGTCCATAAGAAATCTTGCATGGTTTTCGTCATTAACCCATTTCAAAAATCCAAGAATCCATGTGCATCCCCATTGTCGAGGGTTAGTCCCCAGTATCAACTAATACCCACATATTCCCAGTGATAATCCCGTTGAAGTTGTTTGGGATACCTCTAAAGTCAATAGTGAATCATCATCTTCCCCATTTTTGTACATCAAAATTGCTATCCGCGACCGTAATTACCTCACTTTTCAAACGCATCTGTTGATGGCTGGACAGGCCCTGCCCTTCCCATTGCGAATCGTGGCCGACCTGCGCTGTGCCGCAAGACCCGCATGGCGACGCCTTCGGGCAGAGAACTGCCAAAGCACTTGAAGTCCTGCGAGGGAAAACTCAGCAGGCTGGATGGTTTCGCGGAAGTCTTGACCATAACTGGTTGGATAGTGGTGGTATTCGAGAACATACCAATACTGTAGGCTATAGTGATAATCCCCAATATGTTGGATGGTAAAACCCCGTATAGGCATCGATCAACAAGGGTTTTGAACACTACTCAATTGGGAATATAACCATCAATAATCAAACAAGTCGAACATCAAAAAAAGGGATGTTACCAACATGAGGATGTTACTAAAATAACAGAGATTTCATCATGAACAGTTTGGATTCAAGTCGCCAAAAGTGGGGCGACTTGAATTCATGACGAGGTTGTAACCATGGCTATGTCTACAAGTTGCGTGAAACCAGACTCAAGCCACCAAAAACAACGGATCGGAGCGGAATTCGCTCCACATTCCAGCCATCTTTGAAATGAAGTGTTGTAACTACAAACCGACTTCTCAGACCTTCCAACTACACAGAAGTAGGCCCGCATGGCTTTGCAAGGCTGGGTATTCCAAAAACGGTTCACCAATCATGCTCTGATCTACCCAGTCCTTAAACATGGGCAAGCCCATATGTTTTCGGAAGGCCAAGATGCCTGAGCACAGCGAGACCAAGCGCTCTTCACAGGGGGGGGGAGATTGGCAAGCGATTTGCAACTAAGGAGGTAGAAAGACCTATTTTCCCCCCCTTGCGTATCATTTACCTACAAGCACCCCTGGAACTCTTCAGGTTATGTCACAAAAAGATACAGAAAGTGTGTGTTTGACATCGCAGGCCACAACTGCCAGCATAATCGGGGCACCAGCGTCCACAAAGAATCGGATGGCGCCATAGACATTGTAGTTGCCTTGGTCGGAGCTAAACCCAATGACCAACCAATGGTTTCTAGAATAAAGGATGATCAGGAACTCAAGAGATCGATGGAGATTTTCTGGTGCGCCCTGGAAGGGTCCCCAATCAGCTGTTGGACGGATTGCCGATGCCAGATGGTGTAGCTTGCCGAAGCCCGTCAAGCATTTACCACAGCAAGCTCTGTTCCACATCAAAAATCTGGAACACATGATCAACCTCAAACAATTCACCTATCAAAAGTGCAAAGCTTGCATACCTTCCATGTCAGAATTTACTCCATGTCCAAGATCCCTTTACCTCAAATGGGTACCCCAGTTGGAATAACTCCAATTATCATGCCACAATCTCATAACAATTTCCAGGGTTTCACCAGCTGGCAGTAGTCGTGGTAGACAATGGTCTCCACACAGCAGGGGATCTGCCGCAGCACGGCCATGGTCTCGCCGACCACGTTCAAGAAGTCGTGCTGCGCATCGATGACCGCAGCCTGGATCGACGGGGAGGTTGGCAACGGATCAAAAAACCATCTTAAATGGGAATTCGCATGCTGTAACCATCCAAAACCATGAATTTTACGATGCAAAATAGTAGAAACTGATACAGTAGGTTGAGCATCAAATATAGTGTTGTTTCCCATCTTTTTTGTTGATTTTGGCATCCAACTTAGCAAATTTAGCATCCAAAATGGTGATTCAATAAACAAAATTTGGTACAGTATGTGTTGAACGTTGCAAAATATGGTGTGTATGTATGTGTGTATATATATATATATATATGAACAACAATCTTATAATATATATATATATATATTATATATAATTATATGTATATACTTTGCTAAAGCAACAAATACTGGCAGAAGTATGTAGAAGGTGATATCGCGGATGTACCCAAACTCATATTGGATAACATGACCACCAGGACCTACATATCAATCCACTGGCTGAATGGGACCGGGTCGCAGAGATGTTTTGCTCCACCAACACACTGAGACCGAAGGGCAGCTTGGCGTCCATGTGAAGTTTCACCTTGGAGGCTGAAAAGTGAAGTGTCACCTAGGGCCATAATGGGCCATACCTGTTCCACCGAAATCTGGGACTTTGGGACTCTTGGCTCTAACAGTAACAGTGTGTGATACCCATTTGCACACGAACAAGTCAGTAGTGCAACAATTAATATAACACCCCTCGGAATCACAATTGGAAATTGCTCGAGCCCAGTACACTGCTCCATCCTAGCTCGCAACCCTGACCATCGGCCTCTTGCGCCCTTGCTCAGTACCGAAAAAAGTCCCACCGAAATTCCCAGACTTGCAAATTTTGCCGTTCAGAAAATCCCCTTCCATGCTGACAAGTTCACAATGTTGTTGAAGCTGCTGCCATCGCGCCTGCAGTGCAGAAAGCAGGCAACACAAGGCTCTACCTCCTGGACTCCACACCTTTTCGGACAAACCCTGCGACATTTTCGCCCCCAAAACGACGCGTTCTAAGGTCACTTGGACTAGAATCGTTGCTCCATTTTTAACCATTTAGATCCACTTCGCCTAGTCTTGTTGGATACAAATTGGAGATCTCAATTGGATCCCAGTCATTGCCAGTGAGATCATCTTCACTGCCCGGACATCTGGTCGCGGTGCTTGAAGAGTCTTCGAGGATCCAGGTGGAATCCAAACTGCCGCTGGGAGGCCGGTAGAAAGTCCTTAGCGACATGTGAGGGATGGGTCAATTGCGATTTTCCGTGTGAAAATGGGATATATCCCATATATCCCAAAAACCGAGAAAAAATTAATGATGAACTTCATGGGATTTTTTTGGGGTACCTTATTTTCAGACCAACCCATATTTTTGGGGATGAAAAATGCTGTGAACTCCAGGGTTCTGCTCGGGTTTCGACCCGATTTTCTCTGCCAAACAGACCATCCAGCTGTGTTGTATTGAGATAGATTTGGACCATGTTCGCAGTTCAATAGTCAAATGATATATGAATGAGAAACGTTGGCAGCCGGCTTCTGCCAAAACATGGGAAGGTGCTGCATCAACTCCAGATAAAAATGCTTCAAACATCTGAAGAACTGGAAAAAATGCACTACCCAGTGCATTTTGAGCACCCACAGTCCGTTCTGAAGCATCAACAGGTTATTTGGTGTAACGTTTACTGAATTCAGACAATTCCTACAAGCCACTGTCGGTTGTGCGGGAAACTTGAGTACTTACATATGTCCCTGCTTACATTTTCTGCAGCTTGGGGGTTCGATTTGCCACTGTTACTATCTAATCTGGCACAGGGAGTCCTTGTTGAGGTTTGTTGTATCACCTCGTACCTCCGTGAAGATATGGGTCTATCCGAAACTGGGGTAAACGACCCCAGTTTCATGGCCATTCGAAAATATCGGGAAAAAAACATGAATCAAAATGCCAATAATTGAAGAGTGGAATTGGAGCTACTCTGTTCTCAAACCCACATTGAATCCTTGCAGGACGTGTCCAGCAAGTCATCGGATTCCAAGCATCCGTGGATGTCAGGTCAACTTCACCCCATGGTTTGTCAACTTCCTGGAGAGCGGCACTCTCGAGGCCCCCGAAGGTGAGGCTTGGCTTCTCTTGGAAGACTTGAAGTTCAGGGCTTGGACAAACCCTATTTTTTTGAAAAAAAAAAAAGCTGCTCCCTCTTTTCTGATTTGCTTGCTTTGAAACTGGGGCTGGTCTGTTTCTTCCCGGGTGCCAAGTGGGCAGAAGCCGCAGACCATCGAAAGTGAGGTACCCGTGAATAGTCCCTTGAAAAAAGACATTGAGAGCAATTCCCAAGTTTCTGGAAAGGATTTACCGCAAAAAATGTCCCTACAACCCATCCATTTACCCATGTTCAACCCAAATGCCCATCCCCCGGCCCAGGAAAAAAATCGCAGGGATGATAATGACAGGGGTATGTCCTATCTAGGTATGATAAGAACCATCGTAATTAGGGATGATAATTAGATGATAAGAACATCGGATGATACTTAGGGCTATGTCATAAGATGAACATAGATTAACCATCAGATTTATATAACTTATAACCATCCACTACCCATCCACTACCCAATCCATTCACCACACATGTCCCTCCTTTGAGGTTCGCCCATCCCTCCGCCCCGGACATGACACCTGGGCCGAGGAGCCCAGAAGACTTCGGTGGCCACCACCGTGCCGAAGTTCACGGCCAAGGCCTTAGTGCGGTCAAGTTGCATGGGATTCATTGGGATTCATTGGGATTCATAGGGATTCATAGGGATTCATAGGGATCAGTGGAGATTGATGGAGATTCATAGGGATTCATGGGGGATGAATGGGGAATGAACTGGGGATTACTTAGTCAGGATGAATGGGATGTAGTCATACCATGAATGGAATGGCCCCATTTTCATGGACTGATGTGATTAGTGACATCACTCAATATTGGCAATTTACCATGCATATGGCCATATGGCCAATCTCGGATACCCTGCAAAAGATTGATGTCAGCTGTCACCTGAGTATTTTCCCTACGTTTGGCAAAAAAATGTTGGTACTACACTGCATTGATGATGGCAGTTTTCCGTATTCAACTACCCATCCATCCTTGCCCCAGTCCCACAGGCCCTAGTCAGGTCTCCCCTAGCATCCCCAGGCTGTCGCCCAAGCGACTGCCGTGGTGGTGCCTGTTCCAGCACCAATTTCCAGCGCAGTGGTCTGCGCATATCGGTTGCTTCGGAAAAGGTCAATAATGTCCTGGCGCTTCGCAGGGTGTGGCGCGCTTTAGCCCGGTCTGCATCTCCCCAAAAAAGTCAGAAACCCTTCTTTTGGGATGTTTTAAACCGTCTTAGAGGAACTTCTCCAGTCTTCAGTCCTTTCTTGGAGCCTTACCCGTACCCTGCAAAATGCTTGGGTTTGAAAGACATGAGAAGCAACAGCTCTGCACATCCACAAAAACGTATCAGCTGCTCAGGTGATCAACCTGCTTAGAAAGTGGTTGGTAAATGCCGGGGTCTCATTCCCAAACTGTGGCACGCTTGGTACAACCCGGTTTGCTTCATCTTCGCCAGAAAGTTTCTCCCTGTGCAAATGGTTTAACCTGTAATGTATGTTGACAATGTAGAATGGAAGTTGCCAAGTTGACTCACCGAAGGGTCTCGTAATCATGATGATCCATCAAATGCTAATATAATGATAATTCTCATGGTATATCATGATGCCTGCATCATAAAACTAAATCATTAGTACGACCACTGTTGATACTTAATTCCCATTATCCCCACTAGAAACCCCAGTCGTAATCCCCACTCTTCATGGTTGGGTCGTCTCAAAACTCCGTTAAAATCCCAACCCCCCAAAATATGCAACGCCCATCCCATAAACCATGGTGGATGTAGGGGACAAAAACACATATTTGGGACCATACCATTTCGTTTTTTTTCATATGATCGGGTTTTTGGGACCAATGTTGTAAACCCAATAATAAGCCATCCCCAAAATCACCACTTTTATCAGTTGTATAACCATCCCCAGTCATGGTAGGTTTATGGCAGCCAGGGTTTATCAGTAGGATTATCTTTACATCCCATTATATCCCTATCATGTGCCTATCATTATCCCTATTATTGGTCAAATCATGTTAAATCCCATGGATTCTCCCACTAAAAACATGGTAACACGGATCGTCGGACCCGTGTGTTTTTGACATCCATGTGTCAAAACGCCTCACGATTTGAGGTTTTTCTCATAACCAGTTTCGANGGTAACACGGATCGTCGGACCCGTGTGTTTTTGACATCCATGTGTCAAAACGCCTCACGATTTGAGGTTTTTCTCATAACCAGTTTCGACTTCAGACGACGAAAAGTTGCAAGAGCTCCTTTTTTTCATCTCGCATGTCGTCATCGATTGTCACGCAGACTCGTTGTGGCGATAGATCCATTGGTAGATTCTATCCCAGAACTTTCCACTGATGGTCGCGCCAGTGCCGTTCTTCATTTGACTGACAACGATCAATTTGAATGTTACAGCGTAGTACATGTTGAAATAGCACAAGGGGCTACAGCGTAGTGCATGTTAAGATAGCAGAAGATGTTATAGCGTAGTGTATGTTAAGATAGTAGAAGATGTTACAGCGTAGAGCATGTTAAGATAGTAGAANACAGCGTAGTGCATGTTAAGATAGCAGAAGATGTTATAGCGTAGTGTATGTTAAGATAGTAGAAGATGTTACAGCGTAGAGCATGTTAAGATAGTAGAAAATGTTATAGCGTAGTGCATGTTAAGATAGTAGCCGATGTTATAGCGTAGCGCATGTTAAGATAGTAGAAGATGTTGTAGCGTAGTGCATGTTAAGATAGAAGAAGATGTTGTAGCGTAGTGCATGTCAACAGAGTAAATGACGTTACAGAGAAGACTATGTTGACGTAGACTATGTTGACGTAGTCTATGTTACCATAGTAGAAGATGTTACAGCGTAGAGCATGTTTAGATAGTAAGAGATGTTATAGCGTAGTGTATGTTAAGATAGTAGAAGATGTTACAGCGTAGAGCATGTTAAGATAGTAGAAGACGTTATAGCGTAGTGCATGTTAAGATNAGATGTTATAGCGTAGTGTATGTTAAGATAGTAGAAGATGTTACAGCGTAGAGCATGTTAAGATAGTAGAAGACGTTATAGCGTAGTGCATGTTAAGATAGTAGAAGATGATATAGCGTAGTGCATGTTAAGATAGTAGAAGATGTTGTAGCGTAGTGCATGTCAACAGAGTAAATGACGTTACAGAGTAGACTATGTTGACGTAGACTA
>BGPT01001058.1:161161-175725 GCA_003297045.1 Symbiodinium sp. clade C Y103
GGGCATGCTTGAGGGCTAAAACTAAAGAGCCATATCATCGGCCAGGAAGGTCAAGGTCATAGCACCACGATGCCAGTCCCGCCATCTGCGCTTCACTGTACGATTTTTGGCATAGTTCAAGTCTTCAGCATATAGAGCCCAGAAAAGAAGGTTCCATGCTTCCCATCGTGCCCATTCGGCTCTTTCACACTTGGAACCACGACAGACTGAAAGACTGCCAGGTCTTGCACCAAATTAAAGAAAGTCGTCCCAACCGATCAATGTGACAAGTCGGGCCGTCCGGCTTTGCGACAAGAAACCTACCTCCATACTGTGCCAGAGTTCAGTTCCCTCCTCAATGACTACCTCTCAAAGAAGGGGATGCCAGATGTGCCGCAGTGGAGGGGACAGCTGAAGCCCCAAGCAAGATCACTCAGTACCCGAAGCAAACCTTTCCAACCACAACATACACTGCAGACGAATACCCCCTCGACAAGGTAGAGAAAGAGGGCATCCTGGAAGCCAGGGAAAGCAAAAGCCAGTGTCGAAGTAAATACCACGTAGCACTCCGAAAGCGTGGACGATATAGTGTGATAGGAGGATGTGGTAGAAAAAACACACATACCAAGATGCAATCGCCCACCTCACGACTGAACAATGCACCCAAGCGAATAGCCAATCTACCCCAGCCTCAGCAAGGCTGAACACATCAAGCCCACATTGACCCAACCACCGTGAACATAGTTGGGACAACACAATGTAGGCCTAGCAATGAAAAATTGAATTCACCGCATCATCACCGAAGGTGGCCTCCACGAAGAAAAGAGTCCCAGTGACATAGCCACCCCCAGATGTCAAAGCAGTAAGGTGATGCGGAAGGGCCCGTGGAGCTGGATAACGGCGCTCACTTGTCTAAATGAGGAAAAACCTCCAGTGTCCAGACCCTGAATCAGAGAGAGAGAAACCGAGCATCAATCGTAGATAGGTGTCATCAACCAGGCTCACACTTTCACAAGTATTTGCGAGGCTTATTCCCCAGCTGGTAGGGGCTTTGCTACAGCAACATATTGAAATCTAGGCTTTGCTTGTCCTTGAAGTCCATGCGATGCCTGTTGTTCCATTGCAGCTGTATAGTGCACCGACCAACTGATACCTCGGTCTCCTCTGATCCATTGCCCTTATAGAGCTCTGCACTGAATTCAGCTAAAG
The DNA here is from genome assembly GCA_003297045.1 of Symbiodinium sp. clade C Y103. NCBI lineage: Eukaryota > Dinophyceae > Suessiales > Symbiodiniaceae > Cladocopium > Cladocopium sp. clade C. The sequence continues at coordinate 162,350 of BGPT01001058.1, forward strand.
GCCAAGCAACCCGCCCTGCTGTCAAGAGTACTGGTATGCTTGGCATACCACACCAGTACCAGGGCGACAACAGAGACAATCACCAGGGGCTGACCCAGCGTTCCAACCTAGGAACACTGAGGCCAGCGCCTGCACAAAAGATCACCAATTCAGCCACAAACTCAAAACCCTGCCATACAACATCTTCTTCAATAGCCAGAGCAATGTCAAGGCACTTCTTGGTTGAGAGCCGCTTATTGTAATCCGGTGTCCTCCGATACAGACAAACCCAGTGACGATGCTTGTCTGTGCTCACCAACGGATCCTTCAAAAAGGGATTTCCTGTAACAAGAGCAACCTTCGCTTCAAATCCACTATTGAAAGCATCCCGAGCGCGGTCCAGAATCACCTCTGACGAAAAAAACATAGCTCGAGAGGCAATTCTCAAGCATTCATCTGGTAAGTCAGGAGGTCCATTCAGAATTCCACGGCGGCGATGAATTGCAAGAAGGGCTTGAAACTCAGCAGCCGGTAATGGCGGGAACTGATCATCAACCAAAGCCCAATCTCCAAAGGCCCCGGGAGTAGTCAGCTTCGAGATCTCTTCAGCCAGCTCAACCACAGCTACTTGGAGGCAATCAACCCGATGAGAAAGTGCTGTAAGCTGGCCCTGCAGGCTTTGGATCATGTGACCAACCACCCTAAGTGGCAAAACAACCAAGAAGACCGTAGCAGACAAGGGGCAGATCGGAAAGGTTATGGCAACAACACAGAACCAACCCCGCACCGAAGGCAAGCTACCTGAAGCTTTATGCACTTGAGAGTGAAAGAGCCACGCAGTCACAATCAGTGATACTTGTCATATATGTAAACTCAGAGTACCAAATTCTTCCCTTGCTTCATGGCCCGGGCACCTTTGCATGTGTGAAACAGGTGTGAGGGCTTCCACCCCTTCAAAGGGTCTGAATCTGGCAGAATTGACATGCACAGCCTTTGCCTTTCTGTGAAGACTCAACCCCTGGAAAAAAAAGAATCGCCTCATTTCCGGAAGATGGTGTGATGGGGCCTAAGGCCAGTGGGGGGCCACAAACATTGGATTCTTACGTATTGGACTGGACTACTATTGGATTATTGGGCGATTACTATTATTGAATTATCATTGGATAATTATTGGATTATTATTGGATTATCATTGGATGATTATTGGATTATCATTGGATTATCATTGAATGATTATTGGATTATTATTGGATTACTGTATCATTTGATGATTATTGGATTATTATTGGATTATCATTAGATGATTATTGGATTATCATTGGATGATTATTTGATTATTATTGGATCATCATTGGATGATTATTGGATTATTATTGGATTATCATTGGATGATTATTGGATTATCATTGGATGATTATTGGATTATTATTGGATCATCATTGGATGATTATTGGATTATTATTCGATTATCATTGGATGATTATTGGATTATTATTGGAATATCATTGGATGATTATTGGATTATTATTGGATTGTCATTGGATTGTCATTGGATGATTATTGGATTACTATTGGATTATTCTTGAATTATCATTGGATGATTATTGGATTATCATTGGATGATTATTGGATTATTATTGGATCATCATTGGATGATTATTGGATTATGATTGGATTATCATTTGATGATTATTGGATTATTATTGGATTATCATTGGATGATTATTGGATTATTATTGGATGATTATTGGATTATCATTGGATGACTATGGAAAATTATATGTTGACCCATTACCCAGATATCATGCTCCCACCCCCACGAAGGCGCTTCCGAGGCGCCCTTCTGTGTCATCAGCTTTCCAACCACCTGAGAATGGGTCAGGATCCCAGTTGCATCCTTGGAAATACTCTTGATCCCTCCATGAATCGCCCATGACACTGAAAAGTCAAGAACTTCTCGTCATGTATCCACTATCTAATTCCTGAACCAATAAAAACATATGAAGAGTTCAAGTTGATGTATCTGAAAATGCTGATGTTTATGATGTGCCCATGAATTTTCTGTGCGTTTTTCACAGCCGTGGATTCCAGGGCCTTCTGCACGCGCAGCGTGAGCTTTTCCACCTGCTCGGCTGGTGGCTCCACCTGTTCATCCCGCTGGGACTGAAGCGTTTTTTCTTTTCGGGTGCCGTGCATTTGAAGCGTCTTTGGGGGTGGTGGGATGTAGGAAAATATAGGATTTTGCATGAAAAATAGGAGATGCACCATCAAAAATCATGATTGACCATGAAAAATGGGGAGCTAGATTTAGATTGTCAAAAATAGGGATTTATGATCAAAAATAGGGATACACCATCACAAATACGAATTTTCATGGGATTTCAATGGGATATATGATACTTACCCTCCGGTAATCCAACGTGGCTGGCTGAGAAATGGAGGTTTTTATGGCGAAATCGTCTACACATGTGGAGTTGTCCATTGCATTCTATTGCCATGTTTGATTACCAGAGGGTCAATCCCTATGAAAATGGGGTGATGACCATCCTCCTGGACTGGATTTTGAGAATTCCCAAAAAATGAGGTGAAATTTGGGGGAGCGGAATGGTACACATAGGGGATGGATGAAATTATAACTACGACCTTGCCTCGTTTTCCCACATCACCGCCCATTTGTGGATGTTCCTCAGCAGGCAAAACACATCACAAATCTCTCGAAATCCTCAAGATCTATATGGAAATCGAGTGCAAAATTGTCTGATGCCCCAACCGGAACCCACAGATTCACTGATTCACTGGTCATTTTAATGATCAAAAAAATGCAAACGTCTTGGCCAAAGCGACTCTGCGGTGTAGTCAGCCATGAAGTCCAGGACGGGGAACATCGGCACCAGTGCCTCCGAGCCACAATGAATTGGTGGTGAACCAAACCAGCTGAAACATGTGAAACAGTGAGTTCTGTAGCATCACATTACCTCCTGAAACGTTTGGATGTACCAACCATGTGAAAGGAACCCGTCTTGCTTTTGCGTCCATATCCCATTTGGTGTTTGAGACCACCAGCTGAGACCTTTGAACAGAAAATCACTAAAGAATGATTGCACGTCTAATTGACATGCGGCACGATTCGGGCCATGATCCTTCAGAGCACCAAGGTGCTGTACTTGGCTCCTACCACCGCGCTTCAGGTCCGTCTTTCCGACATTCCTGTAGCGCTGGGACATGTGCCCAATTCAGAACATCAATCTTCAACCTTCGCGTCAGCCTCAATGAGCTGCTTGAACTCGGCCGACAACTTTCGAACCTCTTCAAGTCCACTTTCTGCTTCTGCCAGCGCGGCTTCAGCTCTCTTGACTTTGGGGCCAAGTGCCTTCTCTGTTTCCTTTGCACTGCTGAGGGCCAGGGCCTTTTCCGATTCATTCTCCTGTGCCGCTTGGTACTCTTCCTTTTTCTGCTCCTCTGTCTTGAGAGCAGCCTCAAGAACGTCTTCTGCGTCTGTCACAGCTTTGGAGCGAGCACAAGCCTCGGCTTCAAAGCCGTTGAGCCTCTCTGTCAACTTGATGACCGCTTTCAGCAGCAGGTCCTCTGCATAAGTGATGGCCTTCTCTGCAAAGAGGCCGCGCTCAGCCGGTTTCCTTTTGAAAGCAATGGACAGCGTGCCTGCCAAGGCGCTATCGAGGCCTGCGGGCTCCAACATCTTCAGGACGAAGTCAATGTGCTTAGCCCGTTTGCGCCACTTCTTCCCATCCAGGCTACCGGCCTTCAGCCATGCCCATTCCTTTTCAAGAACTCCTTCGTACTCAGTGCCCCCAGCCACCACTGCAGCACGTTCCGTCTCAAGACTCTCTTCTTTGCGTTTCGCAGCGGCCACCTCCTCCTTGGCGGTAGAGACCTCCTTCTGGGCCGTCTGCAGAGCTTCAGCTTTCTCCTGTTCCACGGTCTTCGCGGCAGTAGCCTCTTCCCCCGTTGTGGCTACTGTCTTAGCGGCTTCTTCCAACTCCGACTGATTCGACTTGAGAATCGCTTTAGCTTCTTCAAACCTTTTCGAATGGTCCTTGTCCACCATATCCACAACTCCTTTCAGCATTTCTTTCGTCTTCAGCTGAAACTCATGAGGCGAATCCACCAAAGAGTATGGAGCCATGTTCAGCAACATGGACTTGGCCCCTATTGGTGCCAAGTCAACCAATTGGTGGAGCGGCTCCAGCATGGAGGCTTTTGAATCTGTTTTCATGGCTTTCGGCTTTGGAGAGCCCTTGGCATCTGCAGACCTCTTTGCCATAATTCCTACAATTGAAGACCTCTCGAACCATCAAACTGATTCAGAAAATGTTGACCGGCTCCACAAATGTGCAGCGTTGATTGCTCGCAGAAACAACTAAAACACACATCGACCCACTCAAATCTACAGCGAGGAAAAAACCGCCCTGGGGGAGGTGAAAAAACCCTCACTGGTCCAGCAGCGCCTCGCCTCCACCCATGGGGCGATCATGAACTCGATGAATCCAATCTGCGAGAAAGCCCTGAGTTCAGAGGATGTTTTTTGGATACTCCATTCACTCCATTCCACACCACACTGACCATCAAAACCAGGGCAGTCTTGCAATGAAAACAGCAGGATGGAAAGCCAAGTTTCGTTCTTTTCTTGCCATTCTCTTTTGAACACCGCTTTTTGTTGGCCCTCTTTCTGAGATTCAGATCCGTGAAATTGAGCAGAATCAATCAGAATACCTATCTGGTAAGGTGTTTTCCCACCCAAACTATCGACCCTCACTGCAGTGCCCATCGGCTGCACCTGTTGACCTTGTCGCGATCGTTCAACATGCCCACGGGGATGCCCAACTCCTTCTCCTGAGGCCATGGATTCAACTCAGGCGTTTTCCTTCAACAAAAGAATGCATCCCAAGGGGAAAAAGCAACGCTTTCCAGCTGAAATTTCAGCAGTTTGACGGTTGAGCCAACTTCTCTCCGCAGTGCATCACAGCACGGCTCTCAACTTCTGCCGCGCGCCCTGGGCGAAGAATTCATCGACACCTGGGCCAGAGTTGACTGCTGGCACTGTACTATCAACAGTAAACGGGATGGGGCAATTTCATGATTTTGCATATGACTGGGGGATGAACATCCATCATTTACCATCATTTACCACCATTTACCTGCGATTTTGATGTGAATTACGGTACGAAAGATTGATTTCCCGTATCGACCCTCAACTGCTAGATGACTTGGAGGTCCAAACAATGTGCACTTTTACCCTTCAATGGGATTGGAATGCCGTGACAAACCCAGTGATAAACCAACAAAATTGTATATAACGGTTCATCAGCCAAATGATGAAATTTGGGTCTAGTATACTGCATATGGCACAAAATTCCGGTGCCAATAGACCTACACGTTTAGTCTTTGTGAATGGACAAAACCCTCCAAAATGCCCCCAAATCCTCACAGCTTCCAAGACACAGAGATGTGCCATCTTCTCAGCGATTTTCCAAGGCCTCGAAGGGTTGTTCACCTTGGACAGCCAGGTTCCGTGGCAGCTGATCCACCGGAAAATGGTGGTTGGTCAAATTGCTACTTGACATGGAATGGGCTACGACTATTCTTGATGAGCATATTTATATTGACCGTATCCACATCATTCAATATTGTGTATTCTTGTTGGATAATGGTTACAACCTCCCGCCAGTGTTGGTTGCGTGCTACCCACATGCTGGTCAGTAATCCCAGGGGCTCAAAAAGGTTCTAAAGAACGTCCCTAAAAAATGGAAAGTTTTTCCATGTCATTCCTAAATGTTGTGTTTACCTAATAATTACAGGTGTCCAGCTTGTCTATCTACTTAGGGCTTCCAATAAACCCAACGAAGTGTATGGCTACAATTTATCCAGCTCCAAGGAGCGAGATCCGATGCCCCAAAACATGGGTGCCTCTGCAGGTCACCGGTTCAAAACTCCATCACCTCCAACAGACCCCAGTTTTTTGGGGACAACCCCAAGCTTGAGCCGCATCTTTCAATCATAAATGCATATATGATGACATACACATATATACCCGGTGTGTATATACAAATAATACACATCACTGAAAGTAGTTGGTGACACGCCCAATCATTGTTGTCTCTTTGTATACCCACAAAAACTCACATGACTCTAGCGCCGCAACCCCAATCAGAAACTCTTAACTTCTAGCAAACAAACTAAACGAACAACCTTTTTCAGAAAAGCTTTGTGACTCGTTTGGAAAAAAATGATTGGCTCATCGGCTAATTTCATAGTATTTGGCCCATGCTTTTTTGGGGTGGTTTTCCCCAGGTGTCCCAAAGCTTCCACCCCTTCCGTCGTGGCACGTCCGCGGAGTGAAGGAAGCTGCTCATCATCAGCGAGGTATTGGACTTGAGCACCTCGCTCGCCTGTGGAAAACTGCGATGGTTGGTACTTGTGGTTGGTAAACTATAGGTGGTAAATAAGGTGCTTATGGTGGGTACTTATGGGTGGTAGGTCCTTATGATTGGCAAATACATGCAAATAACTATGCTTGGTAACTGGTAAATGTGGTTGGATGAGTTGATAGCTCGTCCGGATGACCAAACTATGGAAAAACTAGGCTGCGGAGAAGTATGGTTAGTAGGCAACTATGGCACTATGGTCAGTATCTTTGGTTAGTAGGGAAAATCTTGTTGGCAATCGCGGTTCGCCGGTAACTTCCTAACTATAAAAAGTGACCATGGCAAGTCGCCAAATCCTGGACTTCCAAAAAAACATGTATCCCATTGATCACTGGCAACCCTGACCTCTGGCCCAGCTGCGGCCTCGGCGGAAAGCTCCGCGATGTTCAGGACATCTTTGTTCATCTGGTAGAACAAAGACAAGTCCTTCCCAGAGCCATGCGCAACCATGCGCAAAGCAGTGTCCCAAGAAGCGTGGTTGAGACCTGCCCTCGGATTTTCACACCCCTGGCAACGGCAAAATCCCAACCTTCATTTATCTTTCGTCGTTCTTGATCATTGCTGTTCAAGTTCAGGGCCTTTCATCATATTTCAATCACTTTGTTCTACCATTCTCTCCTCATCTTTCCTAGGAAACCCCATCCATAAATCGGTGACTTTCCACTGCGCTAGGATCACCCCGGCACCTTCACCATCTCATTGTGCTTGGTGATGTCCGTGTGGAGGATCGCCTGAACCAATATGGATCGTTTATGAAGGAAACCCCGGCTTTTTTAAGGCACTTGGTGGAAACCCTGAGTTGGAAAATTGATGGAAACTCGCATTTATGGTCTTTGAAATGACTGTTTGAAATTTTGAAATAGGAAAATCATCTTCCAGTGACCCATTTTATAATCATGCAAGAAAAAGTTACTGTATATCCACTGGTTTTCTTTTCTGCTATAACCTATCCCTCCATTCCTCGACCAATGTGTCCCCAATATATCCTCTTGACTCATCCTAGAAATACAAGCTCTAAGCTCAGAGTGTTTCTTGATGCCCAGCCCGTTCAGCGCCTCAATGATGTCTTTGCGCATGCGTTTGTAGGTCTCCTGCCGTTGAATGTCAGTGGTGATCGATTTTCCAACGTGTCATCCATGTAGTAATGGGCACTGGGGGGTTCTTCCGCAGGTGGTCTGGACCACCCCAAGGTCCTACAACTGCCACGCTTGGCCACAACCAGCACCCATGTCCTTGTCGAGGGCTTGGAAGAGTTGCGCCTCGTGCCCCAGGACCTGGAAAAGTTTGCAACCTCAGTAGCTGCAGATTGGATCTTCCATGGACTCGGATGAATTTTATCGGTGGTTGGCACTGGTTGGGTCACGGTTGAAGGGTTTCCACTTGGCCCCCAACGACCTACGGGGTAGACCACACTTGACTGCTCCCCTACCAGAATATCAAACACTGGAGACGTGGAGCTGGAAGGATTGAAAGGGTGTCCATCTGTAAGGTCGTTGAAATGTGCAGCGACCAACAAACAATGGGCAGGGATATATTCAATCAATATCAATCGGCAATCCGTCTCAACCATGGCCACAATGCCTCAAAAATCAGGGTGGGCCTAAATTTCAATGGTTTCACCTGAACCAGACCCAGAAATATCACCTAAAGCGACCCGCACCATGACTCACCAAGCTTTGGTAACCCCAGCATCCCACAGCCATCTTCGACCCAGCCACAGTGCATGTTCTCCAATGGCGACTTGTCGTTGTAGATCACTGCTAACTCATGGGTGGTCGCCACCAGAAACTGGTTGTTGACTCCCAGGTGTCCCACATCCTCAATGATCACCGCGGCGGGCGGGTCTTCCAGCAGCTTTTTGGTTGAAACAAACTAAAAATGATGAAATTTGCAAAGAAGGTCGTTGCCTACTCCAGTAGTAGTTGTAGCTGGAAAACCTGGTGGCGAAATCCCGATCTTTCATGATTTTTCAGCTCCAACTTTTTGGGTATCTGGCTGTTCAAAGACCAAGGGGCATGACCTAAAGCAGCCACCAACAAGGCAAACTGCTCGGAGTCTGCCAGGAAACTCTGCGCCTGGTGCCAGGAGAATAACAACATGTTTTCATCATCCCATCAATTCCTGTCATCCGGGAACAGGTGGAGGACACAAACTTGGAGGGCCGCAGTCCAAGAATCATCGAATTCGAGTGGCAACAATGATCTTCCAACTTCCAACCTTTGTGGCTTAATATTAATGCCATATAATTGCGTGGTTTCTTGAGGGGGTTAGCATGGGGAACATTTTTGGACACCCAAAATTCCCACCTCGCCTCCACCTTTTCCATTTCCATGCTCAGCCAGCACAACACATCCACGGCATGCACAAAGTTGTGGAAACGATTTGCCAGGTACATCCTCGGCAGAAGATGGTCCGGTGTCATCAAACATTGTAACATGGATAACCATGGGACAACCCTATATTAAAATGGAAGGTGACATAGCAGGGCAAACCACCTAGTATGGTTTAGGTTGGCAAACTATCCTGAGGATCAAATGGTTGTTTCAGGATTCGGAGCAAATCATGCGGGGAGGTTGTTCCTGTAAATTGTCCCTTGGAAAATGGAATCCACCAGTAAATTTGGCTATTTTCTTCCTCAACTCCCAATTTTCCCCACTCTACCATGGAGTCAACCTCCTACCATTTGGATCCACTTTTGATTGTATTTGGATGTATTTGGTATATACAGACAGTACATCTTACAAAAAGCTGCTGAGTTTTGAGACCCACTGAAAGACATTGGTCAATTGAAATCCCCTTTCCATTTGAAGGGAAACCCGACCCAATGGCTACGTTGGAGTCAAAGCTTCGGCTCCAAGACGTTGACGAACTGCACCAAGACCACGGGTTTCAGGTAGCGTCGTACAAAGTCCTCACAAAGGCAGAGGTCAGGAGACATTCAGAGAAAAGTCCCAATCTGGTAAAACCAATGAGAATTCATTTCCAATATTACCCGAAATGGCTGCTCCATATCTTCCCCAAATGGTAGGTTTACGGCATTGGGTTTACCACCGCATTATTGACAAATATTTGACAAATAATGATGAAAGACATTGATCTTTCCATTTCCAGACGTCTTGTTGGGATCAGCTTCCATTGCTGCAATTCAGAGCAGCAAACGTCCTTGATACCCTCTTGTTCGCGGAGCAAACGCACGCTGAGCGCCTTCGTACAATGAGGAGATCAGGAGATTGCATATGGGACTGTCTCAAAATTAGGAACCCCCAAAGTCCACTGGTTTGTCATAAATTTCCCGATATGGTAATTCTGGGAGATTCCCCAGTGTGAGACAAACCCGTGTATGTGTCCTGTGATGCATTGCTAGTCTTGGACCAAAAACAACAAAGAATGAGAATGTTCAGCCCAGGATGAAATCCTCCTCCAATAAATCGCAAAAAAATTGCTGATAGACCTACCCAACCGAACCTTATTCAGTATGTTCACAACCTTTTTTAGGGCCCATGGCCCACCACTAAATCGATATTTTGGCCAGGGGCCAGCAGGCTTCCCAGGCTGGTTGCATCATTTACAGCCATCCCACCTTGATCTGAGAAGGCGTTAGCTTGAAGGCATCGAAGCCAGGTTGCCTGAACCCCAATGACTCAAAGATTTGCAGCCGCATCTACCGCAAAAAAAAAAAACTGCACCAACCATGTGTGGCGTTTTTCTCCAATTGACAGCACCATCTCTAGCCACTCCTCCCAGCTCTCACCTGGCTTCATGGATTACCTCTGCACTCACGTCTTCGTTCAGTTTGATCAAGGCGTCGTTGTCCTGTGCAGCATCTGGGTCTTGGGATCTGAAACCAGCCAATTTTTTTCAGCAAAAAAACAGGATCCAAAAAGATGCCCTCGACGAAAATCCTACCAAAGTGTTGCCTTCCATTCTTCCGTGGTGTTATTTGTCCGAGCTTCCCCAAGATGCTCCTCATCCATGTCGAGAATTGTTTTAGAGCCCTTGCCTTCTGTTAGATATATCTCAATTATATCGCCAAGTACCTAAATAGTTGTTGATTGTTGTTGATCATAGTTATACATATCCCATTCATATCCAATTGGATTGTAAATCCAAAAGAGATGCCATGGTTGACACTACAGCCGCGGTGCCCTAACAGTGCCTCCACCAGCATGGACATCCTGCAAGAAACGGCTCCCCCAGCTCTTGCAAAACTGAGTTGAAGGAATGGGTTTGGAATGAGTTTTAGATGATAACAGCTGTCATCTGGAACTCATTCCAAACCCATTCCTAATATTCAGAATGGGTTCAACAGCCCTACCCAAACCACCCGGCCCCACTCCTACTGAAACCCAACAAACCATCCGTGGGACCCGGACCCGCCTCCGACTCAAATCCATGACCACACTGACCACGCTCTGCTTGTGAAGGCTCTCGGTGGGCTGGGTCCACTCATGTACCTGCACGCCATGGGCAACCATGATGCGATTTTTTCAAAGGCTTCAAATAGCAGAGACCCAAGCAACAGTCGGGCAAGGAGCTTGCAATGTGACAGCATCTGCCTTTGAGATGGTCTAGTCCATGTGAAACTGTACAATAGATGAAACCATCCTCTCCTGGTCACGGTTGTATTCCGAAACTTATACAGTTGTATTCTGAAACTTATATTCGGAAACTTATATTCTGAAACTAATACAGTTGTATTCTGAAACTTCTATTCCGAAACTAATACAGTTGTATTCGGAAACTAATGCTATGGGCTCGTATTCGGAAACTTATATTCCGAAACTAATACAATTGTATTCGGAAACTAANAAACTAATACAGTTGTATTCGGAAACTAATGCTATGGGCTCGTATTCGGAAACTTATATTCCGAAACTAATACAATTGTATTCGGAAACTAATGCTATGAGCTCGTATTCGGAAACTTATATTCTGGAACTAATACAGTTGTATTCCGAAACTATTTTTCTGGGCTCGTATTTGGAAACTTATATTCAGAAACTAATATAGAGTTGTATTCGGAAACTAATCTTCTGGGCGTTTGATTTGGAAACTTATATTCAGAAACTAATATAGAGTTGTATTCGGAAACTAATCTTCTGGGCGTTTGATTTGGAAACTTATATTCTGAAACTAATAATAGACAGTTGCATTCGGAAAGTAATCTTCTGGGCTTGCAATCCGAGACTTCTATTCCGAGGCTCATACAGTTGGATGTAAACACAAGGAAAACCACAGTGTGCGGCCACTGCCCCCACCCCAGTGGAGCTGTTTAGAAGCAGAGAATACTCTTGCATGTAGGGTTTGGGGGGGAGTTTTAAACATGACTTGGAATCGTGACAAGAAGTCTTGGAGAGGTGAGACTGTGAAGTTGAGGCATACTCTTGCATGTAGGGTTTTTTTTTGGGGGGAAGGTAAAAAAAAATCACTTGGAATCGTGACAAGAAGTCTTGGAGAGGTGAGGCTGTGAAGTTGAGGCATACTCTTGCATGTCAGGGTTTTTGGAGGGAAAGGTTTTACAAATGACTTGGAAGCATTAGTTTTTGAATCATTGGTTCCNATGTCAGGGTTTTTGGAGGGAAAGGTTTTACAAATGACTTGGAAGCATTAGTTTTTGAATCATTGGTTCCTGAATCCGTAAATCATTAGTTTCTGAATCAGTAAATCATTAGTTTCTGAATCCGCGGATCATTAGTTTCTGAATCATTAGTTTCTGAATCCGCAGATCATTAGTTTCTGAATACGCTCATCATTTGTTTCTGAATCCGTAAATCATTCGTTTCTGAATCGTTAGTTTCTGAATCCGACCACATTAGTTGCGGAATCCGACCTCATTAGTTTCGGAATCATTAGTTGTGGAATTCACATTAGTTTCAGAATCCGAATTTGTTCATCCTGACTCTGGCAACCCGGTGTTGGTGTGCGCACCCAAAAGGTCTGGATCATTCTGGATCTTCTCCCAGTAAATGCTTCAAATTCGCAAAGAAATTGAAACTGAATACTCACTAGTAACCCATAATAAGCCTTCAATTACCTACATAACAAAAAACAACATGATCCCTGAAATGGCTCCCAGCTATGGCAAGAAACGCCAGCTATGGATCTGGGGCACCATGATCTCGTTTTCGGTCCAATCCTTCTTGGCGTTGGGATCCTGCCGGAGGAGCCACAGCTGATCTTTGACTGGTTTCAGGATTTGGGGATGATATAAATTAAAGATATGAACAAACTCAATCATTTAGGGGGTTGTCTCAAGATATATTTTGGTCAAATAGCTCAACCATGCTCAACCAATGGATTGCTTCTGTTTTGTTCAAGGAGCAAACTTCCATTGGATACGTTGGCAAGGTTGGGTTGCACGTAAAACAAACCTGTTCTAAGGAAGGCTGGAATCATTTTTTGCGCCCTCCCAACACCCGACAGACCAACAGCGACATCTTAACACCATCAAATGCTTTGAAAACAAGAACCTAGTGAATGGTTCCCCGAAAAACACCTTTGACTCATTGGATTGCCTTTCTACTTTTCCTACTCACGCCTTGCAGACACAATCCCGTTTTTGAGGCCCCGACTCTCAAAACGAACACAGAACCAACAGAAATGCTGAGCAACTTTATGAAAACATGGCAATCGCAGAAGCTATCTCCCCATTTGTACATTCTAGATTCATTTTCTTATGTTTTCCCCATTACAAGTTGTTATTCCCGGCCATGTCTGTCTAGTAGCACCGCACGCCAAAGTCCTGGTCTTTTGCAGAAAGCTCTGCAATAGCTCCCAGCTTTGCCACCGCCTAACCAGTGGAAAAGGGTAGAGCAGAGGGTAGGTGGGGCAGGTCCTTGACCCCCAAAAAGGCCGGTATATAATCCCTTCCCCCTATTACTAAACGTCCCCCAAATACTAAAAACTAGGGTCCATCTCCAATTTTGGAAAATTTGTGGTTGGCCAATTTGACTT
>BGPT01001058.1:176016-200011 GCA_003297045.1 Symbiodinium sp. clade C Y103
GCAACGTATTAATTGCGTTTTAAATTGTGATTTATTTGATTTTGAAATCGGGAAAAACAGTTTTTAATATTAAGGTCTGGCGCTTACTATTAGGGTCCCCCTAATAATAAATACCCCCCTAAAAATAAGAACTACCCGGGGTGTTTACTATTAGGGGGGGGTTTAGTATTAGGGGAAAAGGATTAATGCTGGTAATGTCTTGGATGGAAAAACATCCATACCTTCCGGATCAAGAACTTTGAGCCATATCCATCCATATCCACTACTCATCATTGGTCATAAGCCATTTGGGATGCTGAAATCCCAGGTTTTGATGTTTGATACCCCAAGAATTTTGACCAATACCCAAGTCATCATGCACTTCTGCAGGAAACGAACTCAGAACCGCCAAGAAATCTTGAAAAACATGCTGGGATCTTCGCTCTGACCAGTCGCCAGGTCATCTGCAAAAATGGTGATGCCCACTCGACCGCCATCAATTTCTGCGCTCCATCAAGATATTCCGAACCCTCTTTTGGATCTTTTTGCAGTTAAAATCCCAAGTGCTATTTTAACTGCAGAACCCAAAAGCCAGAGTTCTGTTTGGTTCATCTCTCGTTTTTTTCTTCTTATTTCAATACAAACCCACAAACCCTATTATCCCTATCCTTGCAGCTAAAATCCCAGGTTCTTCTTGGTTCCTCTCCCATTTTCCTCATATTTTTCCTCCATCTTTGCTGCTCCAAAGCCATCCAGCAGATCCAGGGCCTTCTCTAGCAGAGCAAACTCGTTGTCCTCCTCTTCGTCTTTGTCCTCCTTGGAAATCGATCTGAGTCTGGTAGAATTAGATATTGAGATGAATTAAGATGAACTTGGAGAAAATGACGTAAGATTTTTTCCAGAAAGATCTGATATGACCTGATCGTTCTTGGGAATGACCTGAGAAATTTGTGGGATATTGATATTGATGGTTCTGAAAATGGTCAGAAGAATCAAATATTCAGATTAACTTCGGAAAATGAAGTGAGACTCTGGTTGGATGATGATTAAACTATTGTTTGGGCTACAGACACTACAAGGTTCGATATAAATTTGGGAAAAATTAAGTGCAAATGTTCGGGATATTGATGGCTAAATACCAGACATGTCCAAACATTGGGGGTGTGGATCAAACGGACTCAAGCCTCCAACCTCATGGATTTACTGGCACAATACCATGTGACCCCCCCCAAAAAAATGGATGATTCATACCATGATAAGCCCATCATTAGTCCAGCCATGGCAGCTGTGGCTTCTCCCAGCACCAGCTCCAGCGGCAACTCCGAGGCCCCCAACCGCATCTTCTTCGTCACGCTCCTCGTCGTCCTCGTCCTCACTGGGAGGCTCCTCCTGCGAAAGCGACCCACGGCACCAACGATGCTCAGCCAAAAGGGAACTATTCTCAGTTGCAATGCTAATGATGACTATATAATATAAACTATATGTATTGAGCTTATGAACTTTGTGTTGAGACCACCCATTCAGGACCCAAGGTCCGAAAAATGTGTCCACACCCTGTGCAGCATCCCACTATCCGATTAGCTGGCCACTTTGCATGGCTGGTCCGCCTGCAAGGCGTTGGTGTACTTGAAGATCTGTGCACATCGGTGGCCTTGTGGACAGGGGATACCAATGTTTTTGAGGCCATCATCAAGCCATCAATTTGGGGATTGATTTTGACCTATCCATCATGCATCTGTGGTTTTAAACCCATGTTTGATGCTCAAATCCCAGCTACTACCCCAAGATATATTTCAGCCATACCCCAAATAGAAATCATGCTTGATCCTACATTGTCCCCACTGAAATTGTCAGTTTTTCCCACTGAAATGGCCCATAAAATGGTCCATCTCCCCCCAATTTCGCCCCACTTTCCCAACCGCTTGGAGAGGTGTCCCAAGTAGGAGCCCGCACGCACCACGTCCAACATCCTCTCCAGCGGCAGCAGCGCCACAGTGGAGATGTTCTCCGTGAGGACGATGCCTGATTTTTTCCCCGGACCCGCTTAGCCTCTGTGGGGTGGTATCGAATAGGGATTGGACATGATTGGGAATTATGTATAGTGGGCGTACTAGGAGGTATATAGTGAATTACACATCAATTATCATCACTGTGAGCTGTTCAATAGGAAATCATTCATTGAATTCCCAACAAATATTCATTGAATGTGATTGGTGATTGAGTATGGAATGAAGCAACAAAACCATACAAAACCTTTGGTTTTGTTGAAACTTATGGCCAACAGAAAATGGGGTACACTGGAAATGCCCAACGATCCTGATGGGAAGAAGTGCTTCGGAATCCTAATTGGTAGGCGCTGCAACTGTTGCGAATTGAGGTTCTCATGTTAATCCAAAATCCCTCACGATGAGTTCCCCCGTGCTTTCCATTGCCATGCCATATTTCCAGCGGCTACTTGTAAGTGGCACCCAGCGTCCCCAGAGCAGGTTGGGAGCCAAGGAACTAAAGGCCACCATGACCAGGATTATGAACATGATGAGACTGATGCCTCAATCAGGAGGAATTTCAATGGAACGGCCCAAAATGGTAGGTAGGGAGTAGAGAGGCGGCAGGATGTTTGGCCAAAACTGGTGTCCAATTGATGCATCTGGAGAGCCCCAACGGTTTCCCAACTTCTCTCCGCAGGGAGGTCAAGGTGGCACCTCCGTCATCATCATCACTAAAAATTGTGTTAAGTTAAGCCATACCCTTTGGTAAACTAACATAGCTATTGAAAATGGGCATAGATATAGTGGATTTTCCCATTAAAAATGATGATTTTCCATTGTTATGTTAGTTTACCAGAGGGTAAACATCAGGACACCCCCCACCCCCATCCACATTTTGCGTCCTCGTCGATCCAAGGCACCCATCAACGCTTCCAAGCGCTTCGGCTCCGCCAGGTCAAAGAGCAAATCCATCTGCCCCTGGCCTCGATAGCTGGGTCAGCTGGGTCAGCTGGGTCAGCTGGGTCCCAGCGGCATGGCTTGGGGGGACCCCTTACAACCACCAGAACTGGAATATATAGTTTTATAACTTAGTCAGTATAGTTCAGTGGGATTGCTAATGATATTACCACCATAGTCATAATATGAATGATCACAACTTGTCGTAATTCATGGTCAGTGAACATCAGTGAAACTGGGACGTATTCAACTCCCCCATTCATTGATCTATCTTTCAGAATGACAGGTGGAATTTGTTGATTGCCACTCCAAATGACCAGCGGAACGTCGAAAGTACGCAGACACGGGAGTGATGTTTCATCTCCAGGGTGTCGCTTTCACAACTGTCCCATCCGGCAGAAATTGCAGCTGGAAATAGCCAGTTTGGGGTGCAAAAGTTTAGATCCCGTCCTGCATAGAAAAACACATTTCCAATAGATGTGGTTTGATTCTGTTCAAAATTTGGTCTTCCTCTCTCTACGACCAACACAAAAATCTATACATCTATATATAGATATGTAAATCCATGTAAATCCATTATATCCCCAGGTTTGTCGATAAAATCCCCCATCATTTCCACGTTGCACCCCCCTGGCTGCCAGATGTTTCAACCCAGCTGCTGGTGGCCATCACGAACTCGCGCCGCGGAGGCGCAGCCCAGCGGCCCTCCACGTCTAACCTGCCAGGCTCAGCAGGGGACCTGGTTTTGGGATGGAATGGTTCAGGAGAATCTACAAAAGTTGACATGAAACAGGGTGGAAAATCTATAGAAAATTGTCCGGAAACTGAAACTGGTTGGTTTCTTAGCAGTGATTAGAGGGGATTTCCTGCAAGGTCTGTGAATCTGAAAAGCAAGAAATCACCTTTTCGGAGCTAGTTTTTGGAGGGTTTGATGTGGTTTGATGTTGAATTTCGGCAGGGTGTTGTGAAGTCTCTTTGCACATTCTCAACGTGAGGGGATGCGCACTTGACGGTGTCGTCCGTCGCGCCGCAAGTAAGCAACTCCTACGGCTCCGATTGAGTTTCCATGGGTCTCAAAATGGGGGGATAACTCGGGAGAACCAACATTTGTGGCAGTTTTTAATGGGGAAACTGAGGTTTCAAACCTTGGGATTTCGAGGTCCAAGACTTTCAATGACAAGCCCACATCTTTCGATCGAATACCGTGATTCCACCGCGAATGACCTTCTAGACTTTCAGGCCAAAAACAATACCACCACCACCATCGCTCATATGCAGTTTCCTGAATCGAAAAGCCTCTTCCATCTAGGTGAACCAAATTGAGATAGTTAATCCATGTTAATCCAAAGAGATATCTTCAATCTGAAGTTCAAATCAACCATTCTCATGATCTTTCAAGCCCAACTCCTTCATCACTATCCCCGTTTCAGGCAGTCCTCTGAACTGAGGTTAGCCCCTGTCAGTCGGTAGCAGATTAGGAAAGGCCCGTAGTTCGCCTCGGTTCTTTCTGACATCCCGATTTTTCTTGGTTCCGGGAATGGCCAACATAACGTGCTCAAAACTACAAGAAAACATGTTCAGACCCCAGATTAAAATGGAGCATGAAATGGGCCATGTGGGGTTCCCAATTTCCAAAAGGCAACTGTAGATTGCTTCGTCGTTGACAGGGATTGCCAGAATCAGTTGCAACCATCCCAACAATTCCCACAGGTACGAGGACGCGAGGCAACCCATCAACCAAGAAGAGTCAACTCTGCTTTTTGATACAAACCAATGGCCAATCTTTCCATGCCCAGCGAAGTAAAGTGTCTGATGGTGCTGATCACTTCAACCCCCCAGTGACAAACTGACAAATTGCCTTAAAATGGATCAAATATATTTTCGTGATGATTCTTATGATTTTTTGGAGGGGCGGGCATGACGCACAGCACACTGCACACTGAAACAGTACTGAAGCAAATGAAAGCTGACCGTGGAGTAGAACTTCGAGAGATCCCTGGCAGGTGGAGCAACCCTGACAAGGTTGAAGTCAAATTGAGTGGCATGAAGATTGTGGACTAATGTTGGTAAAACAATGAAATCCCCAATTTCACCATTTGTATAGTTTAGAGTTCAACCATTCCCAAATGGGTGGTTTATGGAATGCTTTTACCCACATGACAGTGTTGCTTGGTCTTCTGCTACAGGTATGAGAAACCCCCCATTAAGGCCATGGAAAGCCATGGAAAACTGAGAACCACAACCGCAGCATCCCTGCCTCAGCAGCTGCTGGATCACCGCCATCTCCGCCGAGCCCCGGGCGCCCTCAGCGTAGCGCTGCACGTCCTGCGCCAGGAAGCTGGTCCAGGCGGTGAGCGACTCCTCCATCTCGGGATATTCGAAGATGCTCAGCGACCTATGACCGGTGGGGATGGGGATGGGGATGGGATGCACCTTGGGGGAAAAAAAGGACTGGCACTGGGTCAACGCACGAAACCATCCTGCAATGCAGAGTAGCTTAGGGATGCGTGATCACACACTGATGCAAAATTGATGGTTGTTCCACACTTAGAACCCTTTCTTGAGTGATTGCAAAATTGCTCTTGTCTTGATGACCTGGTAATTACCCCAACAGCCCCAACACATCCCAAGACCCTCCAAAGCCCAAAATCCAGTGGTTTTACGCGATGGCTCATCGAGGCACGGCAACACCACGGCCACGCAAATCACCACAAAGGCCACACGGATGGACAGGACATCCGACCTCAGGGTGGAAGGTGGATTAATGAGAAAATGTATGAAAATGTTGGTTATGTTGATCTGATGTTCTTGGAATTCAATGTGATCAATGCGTTGTTTTCGACGATCTGTGTTTAAGTCGAATCGGGACAGAATCAAACAGCGGCAGTGTTTATTTTGAAATAAGATTGTTGAGGGCGGGAGGATGTGGTCTAACCCTGGAGCTGTGCCCCCTGCGGGTCCAGCTCCTCCCTCCAACCCTCCCGACCAATCTGGGCCCCGCCACAATTTGTTGGAGATCACCTTGGCCATCCGAACCTCAGCACCGCAAGGCTTCGAACGCACCACTCCCAGACTTAGAGGTTGAAATTCCCTGCTGTTGCGAATATCTGGATTGAACTGGATTGAAGTATGTTAAACGTAGATAAATGAGGTACCCGTGAAACTGGGTGCCCTGAACAATAGTGGGATGGTTAGCCACCAAGAACAGGAAGTCCATCGATTTCGTTGAGTATTACCCACTAGGGTTCCGTATCAACCTGACCCCCTTTGACCTTGCGCCAAAGAGACATTTCCAGAGCCTTCCTCCTCGGATCCCGAGACGAAGCGCACAATCTTCGCTACTCGACTCAGACGCCCAGCACGGGCGCCTAAGCGCGCTGCGCGCGCCGCGCGCATGACGATGACCTTGGTGAGCCATTTGGAAATATGGCGAACAATAGGGATTTAACGGGATATAATGCGGATATAAGGAGAATCAAGCCATCATACGGCAGGACAATACCTTCTTCCATCCTTGCAACTCAACAAATAGGCTGGGAAATTCTGCTGCCGTTCAGATATATTGCCTGAAAAAACTGTTTGCTGAAATCTGGGTGCAGGTGGAGGGAGCTGCATTTAAATGTCAGGGGGATTTCATACGATGGGTCAACTACTGCAAACACTTTGTTCAAAATGGTCAGAGCTTTCCAAGTTTCATGATCACAACACTCGCCCTCCGAGTGCTAACCAACCTCCAAGCATATCAGCCCGTTTTTGGGGGTGGCTTGCAAAAAGGTGGTTTTCCACCTCTATTTGATGCAGCTAATTGTGGTAGATTTCCAACTTTTCATTGGATGCTTTTGCAATTTGTTTCAAATTTTGTCTTGGCCAAATCCCATCTCCGTCTCAACCCTTGAGACCAAGAGACTCCCCCGCCACTACTGGAGGAGGTGTGCAATCTGGCCAAATGGGAAGAAGGGGATGGGTCCAAAGCTGGATCTTATGACAGAACAGAAAGCATCAGAAAGCTTCTCAAGTTGAAAAAACTGCCAAACTGCAAAGAGGACATGTCTGAAGTTCCTTTCCACTGCAGATCTCGACCAAAGCCAAGCGAACCCTACCGCACTACGGCGCCTTTCGATTGACATAGCATCAGGGCCACACATGTAGGAGATGTCGAAGACCATCCTGGCAGCGGACTTGGCTTCGTTGCAGCTTGAGGGTGTTGAGAGCTTGCGCCAAACAGGCCGGCTGAGCGAGAAGGTTCCGATCAAGTCCATGTAAAAGAAGAAACTCAGAGGATAAGTCCTGCAGAGATTTCCAACAATACATAGAGGCATTGACCAAAATTTGCAATTTCGGCAGTGAATAGTTTCAAGATTGCAAAAGAATGGTTTGGGTTGGTACCAGGCCAGGTGCTGTAAAAACCCCAAATGGTGATGAACATTCGGGGGGTACTCCTCGACTCCTCTTTTATGAATAAACTAGTTGGCAAAGGACATCTATCATAGTTCCCAACAGCCCATCGCCACCTCTCGAATGGCTGAGCTGCAACTCTCTTCCAGTCAAAGCAGTTCGCCGGTGAATCCACAAATGTCAACCAAACACGATTGCCACAAGTTGCAGGGACTGTAATACCGATGTTTGTCTGGCAAGGCAATAGCCTGGAGCACGTTTCAAAAGAGGGAGTCTCCACATAGGCCAAACATCAGTTGCTCCTGTCGGAAAATGCATTCAGGACGAACTCGAAAGCGAAGAAGCCAAAGGCCACCTGAAGGTAGAACTTCCCCAGCAGGGCGATTCGTGCGATTCCTTGTTACCTCTCACTGAAGTAGTCTTCTAAGCATGCACCAAACAGTCCCTCCAAAACACATGGTCTCAGAAACTAGACAGTTGCATCAAACATTTCCCCCAATCAAATACATAGCATAAGCTATGGATCCTCCTGGTCCTGCTTCCTTCACCATACATGGTGCCTTTTACGTGGTACCCCCTTTCATGACACCACACCCAACGCAGATTGCATCCAAGCCACTGTTAGGATGATGTCGCATAGGGTATTCCCCGGCACCTTGAGGTAACACGTCATTGAGGGGTCAAGGGCAGGCCCAAATTGAATTCACCATCCTGCCCCGTGAAATATATTCGTCTGCCCACACCTGGATTAGGACGACAAAAACTTGGAAACAAATACACTTCCTTCCAAGTGAGCCAACGATCAATGGATTGGTTGAAGGGAACGACAAAATGAACCAAATCTGGTTCCAAAGCATGTCGCATGGCTGCTGCCGCGGAACGCTCAAGAAGGCAAACAAATCACCGCAGAAGAGCGCGACGAGGAGGCTCAGAAAGGAACCTTGCAGCTGCACAAACCCCATCAGCATTTGGCCGAGGGAAGGAGGCAGTGGTGACATCTGGTTTAATCCATGCCCAGCTGTTTTTTTGCCATGCCAAACCCTGCAAGGGTGGCTTACGAACAGCCTAGCTATGCCTATGCCGCTGCCCCAAAGTCGTTGAAACTCCATCCTGTTCTTGCC
Organism: Symbiodinium sp. clade C Y103; assembly: GCA_003297045.1. Lineage (NCBI taxonomy): Eukaryota > Dinophyceae > Suessiales > Symbiodiniaceae > Cladocopium > Cladocopium sp. clade C. Next base: position 184,457 of record BGPT01001058.1, read on the forward strand.
TTCCTTGCCATCCTGTAGGCCATATTAATCTGTGGATCAACATCCAACGTGCTCCAACCCTTCACCTGCGCCACCTGCTCCAGTCCCCCCCCAGCTCCATTCGTTGCAAGTAACAGCACGACACTGCGCTACCTCTCATGATGCTCCGCAGGTGAACTACCTGGCAGGGATGCCCCAGCCACATTATGCCAAGATCACAAGGGAAATTGAGCGGTTTCAGCGACGCAAGCCATGCACAGATCATAATACACATATCTTGCTTTGGGATGTCACTAATGAAAATTGGGAATCCAACCAATTCTTTGGTCCGAAATAGACTTGGATTCAAACGGGCATATCTGAACGTTATGCCCGAAAACATCCTCAAACATCCTCAAGAGCCTTCAAGCGTGAAATCCACGACATGGGCTGGACAATTTCGTACTTGAAGAAGAACCATCTCCAAATTTGGGGTCCATACCCCTATGGCTTTGTCTCAACAAACCCCTTCAAATTCTTGACCAGTTTTGTTGCAACCGTGGTGCCAAAACCCAACTCATCCAGCCCCGCAACTGGGTTCACAGTCCCCGCCTGCGGCTTTTGGTACCACTTGGATCGATATAAGAAGTTCCTAAGCCATCTGAATGGAAGGGCAGGAACCCATGGCATCATAGGATTTTCAGCTGTAGGATCTGTAGATTCTGTAGGCTGATTACAAGTTAAATCACCATCTTCAAAGCCTTCAGCCATCCACGGATCTGACTCGGTCATGCTTCTGGGGTCCATTTATTCATCAGTGACAAACTTTCCTTCGAACCCACAATGACTATACAGGGTCAAAGACTGCGTAGGTATGAGTTTTTTTCTTGATGGGCATGGTGTGCATAACAAATGTAATTACATACAATATCATACAATGATAATTTAGCGTTTAATAGCAATACGTAATAATGAACACAGTCAGCATCCACATACCCGGGAACTCAGTGAGACCTCCCACAGAGCTCTTGCATCGGGCGAGATGCCGAACACTCGGTCGCTCCATCAGTTCCTGCAGCTGGGTACGGATCAAGAATTTTGATGATGGGTTTCCATGATTGAAGATCATGAACACAACATATCACAACTACCATCGGAAGTTTGTTGATGTTTTTTCATGATACTAGTGATGACGGCTCTCATTCTCTGAGAGGACCAGCAAGCCCACGACCGCAACAACTGCACGCATGTGCGATGAGGATGCCTGCCATTGCATTTGTTGGTTCTTGTGATTCGCTGAATCTTGCTTCGCAAATACTGATGGACATTATGAATCATGACGCCAAATCAAGGCACTTTTGATGAGGTTGATTATGTCCAGTCAGTTTCAGATCGCAACAACGCCGACCCCACACCCTCTCCTGCATGGTAATCACATTTTTCAGATCGCCATGCGCAAAATGCACGAAGTTTTGTCGTGCATCAAAGCCTAAACGCACGCCGATGGCAAAAGGCATAGTCTCGACAATGTGACGTGGGGAACCATGGTCAACTCAATGTGCAGCCACTGTTTTGTTGATCTTTGCACTTCTTGGAGTCTCCAAAGACATGTCCAAAGTTTTGAGTGGCCATCATGTCATGCCGCGTGACTCCATCCCCTCTCACCCTGACAGGGCGCCAGCCTTTTTCGAGCGTCTTCTTCTTGGTGTCGTGGGTGATGATTTGATACAGGGTCGAAGGCCTGACCAATCGTCCGCCATTAGCAAAGTAGTGGTGATGGCACCTCAATGCACTTCATGGATTCATATCATATCTTGACCACAACTGGTTGGATAGTGGTTGGATCGTGGTTGCATGGTGGTATACCACTATCATTTGCAGAACTGGTTGGATAGTGGTGGTATTCGATAACATATCAATACTGTAGGCTACAGTGGTAATCCCCAATAGTGATAGGATTGCGAGAATGGTCATCAACCAATGGTTGGTTGATAATAGGATTTTCCCGTTCATGGATTGTCAATCGTGACAATCCCCAATATGTTGGATGGTAAAACCCCGTACCCCATCCATTTCCCGTAGATCCCAAGGCGCACCCGTTCAAGTTGAGGTTGTTGCCCCTGGCATTGTTGGAACCACCGGTGGACTCGTGTAGCAGCGGGCTCCGCTGGCTGGAAGCCACCCTGAGGTGTCTGCGGAGTGGGGCAGGAGATCCCTGGGGTTTGTTGGATATGGGTCAAAAACCTTAGTACCTTGATGAACACCAAAATATTTTAGATAGCTGGGAAATGGATGTTCATCAGCTCCACAAATGGATTAAGTATCATGCATATGATAGGGTTTTGATCGATCCCCATGTTGTTGCTTCCACAGTTACTTCCAACACTGAGGCGTGACAAACAGGTTGTAAACGTGGCGGAGACAATACATTGGACAAACCCGCAGTGACTTGCAATCATCCAATATCACTGCAGCCCATGGGTAGTATGAACCCTCTGCGACCAGCCCTGTTAGCACAGCATCAGTATCAGCAACCAAGATGCGACGACTCATAGTGGTTGTCCTGGTTTTTGTATCTTCCAAAGGCCGCATTAAAGGCCATGGCTACTGCTGGTGAAACGATTTGGGGATGGGTCAGTCCAGGCGTGAGTCCTGCTTATGGTAGGGTGGAATTGAAAGTCCACATACAAAAATGAAAGGGACACACCCAAAGCACCTTTTCAAACCAAACCTTCTGTCTCTTATGACTGCCATCTGCCAGTTGCGGCACTGGGGCAACAGGGTTTGCACCACTTCCGTTCTTCCTATCCACAACGGGGGCATAGTGGAGCTATGGCATACTATGGCCATAAATAACTAGGCAGCATCTTGCTCATTGGATCCTGGTTGTTTTTCCCTCTTTGGTGGCAAGCCAGTGCCCAGCTCCCTTCGACGAAAAGCAGCTGCGGCCAGGTGTTGCATGGTGCAACTTGAGGTGTGGGTCTTCCAATTTTGTCTCTCACTGGAAGGATGATATCTGCTTCCAATAGAATGGGCTTGATAGGTCTGGCAGGTATGGACAGCTGGAGTCTGACAGAACAATCGCCCAACAGCTCCCAAGACGCTTTGCTCCATAAAGTCGCAAACTTTTTGAGACTCTCAATGGTCAGCTCACGAGGAAATACGCCCTTGTTATCTCTCAGGCGCATCTTCCGAGCACCTCGGGGGAGTGGAGGAGCGAAGGAAGAGCCAAAAGGAAAAGAGGGCCCAGAGGCCCAGAACTACCCAAAATAAACACCCAAATGCTGGGTTTGGTGGGAAAAACCTTGTCTTCAGGGTTTGTTGAAGCTGAAGAAACAGCCAAAACATCCACATCTATTTTTACATCATGTTCAATCCAAGCAATGGAACAAGACCTATTGGCTGGGGAAGTCGCATTGCTGCAACGGACCTACCCCTGCTGGGGCGCCTTTTGATGGACATAAGCCGCATCAAGGCCACACCGTGGGAGATGTCAGAGAGACGCACACCATCCTGGCAGTTCTGTGATGCTGCTTACGTTTGGCATGGAGATGCGAAAAAGACACCATATTTTCCCAGTTTTGCCATGTTGCTGAATGAGGTGTTCCCATTGCACTCCGTTCCCTTTGGCCATTGTTTGACGCCCTTTCAACACTTCGCAACTGGAGGATTCTTCGACTTTATGAGATGGGTGTGAGAGCTCGGTGATCTCCAAAGCATGGTTTCCGGGACTTTCAAAAGGGTTCTAATGACATTGATATATAGGCCTCTTCATTTCAGGTGCCAGGGATGGCAAATGAACCAGTCATGTTGAATGGGAAACCATTCCATTTTGGGGTGCCCCAGTTGACTCATGCCTTCGGAAACCAAAATATGTAGGTTCTTGGATGCACAATTTTTGAAGCAAAAGGCAAAGTGCGGACTGCTGTTGGATGGCGGCTTGCGAACGACAACCCAGCTGATCAATTTATCACGCCCTAATTTTCAAGAAAAACATGTTTTGGCTATTGACAGACTATTGAGTATTGAATCGAATTTTGAATGGTTTCGTCTGCGAATGGAAAGAAAAAATGATTGGCACCTCTTTTCACAAACATTATCTCTAAATGACATGGTTTTCGTTTCACCAACTGACGCTGTTTTCAAACCGTGCCTCTGTCGGAGGTACACTGCTGCTGCTGCTCGGGGCCTCCGGTCGCAGCAACTGCAATGTGGCGATCGAGTTGTCTAGCTAATCCATGTATCTCTCTGTTTATGCAGTGCGCAATAGATACTTGAGAGGACTGGGGTGGACGAAAAGTAGGTCCTGCTGGATCAAGGAGTCTGAAGTTTTGAATCGTGGAGAAACAAGGGTATAAAAGATATTCAACATAAATTGAACTATCAAAAAAAAGGAGGGAAGTCTCGGCAACGTATGCGATGGCTGGTCTTCTCCGGAAAGCGTTTAAAAGAACAAATCTTTGGTCCGGTCTTGTTATGTACACTATTTGAGGTCGTCCAATGCTAGCTACGGCGCCGCCTTTTGGCAGAGAATAAAAGACATAATGCCCGTTTTTGCATCTTTGCAAACAAGGCTACTCTAATGTTGTTTAGCTGGGGATGATAAGGATGGTGATGGTGGTGATGCAATGGTGGAGGTAGGGGTGTCGGAGGTGATGAAAATAGTCACGACGACGATGATGATGATGATGATGCTGATGATGATGATGATGATGATGATGATGATGACGATGATGATGATGGTGATGATGATGATGATGGTGATGGTGATGGTGATGCTGATGATAATGACGATGATGATGATGATGATGATGATGGTGATGGTGATGATGGTGATGATGGTGATGGTGATGGTGATGATGATGATGATGATGATGATGATGGTGATGATGATGATGGTGATGAATATGAAAATGATGTTGATGAGGATGAAAATGAAATTGATGATTATGAACAGTAAAATGAAGGTGAGGAAAGTGAGGAGGATGAGGATGGGGACAAGGATGATGACAAGAATGAGGATGAGAGGGATGCGAGGATGAAGAGGATGAGGAGAATGAGGGGGTGCGGTGCTGCTGTCTGAGCCGGCTATCCTCCATCTGGGCTGTATTAAAAGCCTTGCTTGAATGGCCGGTGAGCAGGGAGCAGGGAAGGCATGCCAAGTTTTTGCTAGCGTTGATTTTTAGTCAAACTTAGAACATGCTGGCCAGGAAAAGAAAAACGGTAAAAGCGCGAACGTAAGCGTAACACGAAAGGACCCAGCCCCTAGGTGCGAAAGTGCCTTATATTAGGCAGGGGGCCGCTACATCGACAAAGAACTTGGTCGGGTATGTGCGCCTTGGTCATATGTTTTCTTTCTACGGCGTTGTCGATGAAACCCCATAATACTGCTGGCAGAAATAAGATTCAAGTTACACATGGCAGAATCCCAGTTGTGCTGCATAAAACCCAACAATTGCGTCCACCCCAGCCACTGGGGTGGACCTAATCCAAGCTGTTCTGTCCAGGACAAGGTTGAAAGCGGGTGTAGAACATGCCGGACAGGTGCCACAAGAAACGTAGCAAGCGGCCTGTGATGTAAAAATCTGACAAAAAATGCTGGCAAACTCTATTTGCAGACTTGTTGCCAGAAGCACTTTGCAACAATGGACGCAGTCTTGGATAAATAGATTGCGAACATGTGCTGAAAGAAGGGCGGCGAAAGAATTGTTTCTGCTAAGCATGCCACGCAGCAAAATATATACGCATAAGAAAGAGAGATGAGCAAAACATGGTACAAAGAAGGGAACATTAAGTCATTCAAAGTCATACTGAAAGAAATGCAATTGAAAAGGGGAAGTGTGGGAAGGGTTTGTTGGATGACGGCTGTGGCGAACTAAAGAAACAGCGAAAGCAACCGTAAGCGCTACAGGAACAGGGCATGAAAAACAAAGCAGTAAAAGAAGTTGATGAGAAAACCGCTGTGCAGAGAACAGTTCCAACCACTGTTGGAAGGAATGCAGGTACATGATGGGAGAGCAAAATGACAAGTACATTGAACTCAGGTAGCCTAGGCTACCTTTCGTGATATATCTCTCTGTTTATGCAGTGCGCAATAGATATATAGGCAAATGTCAATGCACTTACAAGTATATGAGTGTATTTTTGTTTGTCTATCTATCGATACCTTACTAATACGCAAAACGTCATACAGATGGCGTATGCCAGGCGGCCAGGCGGCCGAACCAGAGTCGCACATCTTGACAAAGCTGGAAATCGTTCAGCCAAAAATATACATTCAATTTCTTTAACATTGCCCCCCTCACCCCATTTTTCGAGAACCGAGAAGAACAGCACAAGCATGCAACTTGCTGTTGCATTTTTGGCCAGGATCCAAGCAATCCTCCACAGTCTCCACGCCGACGATTTGGAGTGAAAACGGGACCTGGCGGAAACGGAAAGCAAGACAAACAAACAGAAAGAAGGAAAGAAATAGAGAGAGAGGGCAAAAGAAAGAGAGAGAGAAAGAGAGAGAGACTGAGAGGGACAGAGACAGAGAGGGACAGAGACAGAGAGAGAGAGAGAGGTATAGAGAAAGAGACAAAAAGGTAGCGGAAGAAAAATTGACAAATTCTTTGAGCTCGCGTTCTTTTAAAAGGACTCCCGCTGTCTCGCCTCGCTGACATGGGTCCGCGGCCGGCCCGGTGGGCGTGGCATCCACAACGGCGTCCTCATTGTTAAGATCAAATGTTCAAACAACTTGGCTGTCGCGCCGGGTCATTCATGTACAAGTCCGTACAAAATGGCGCAATTCGATTCGAAACACCACCCGCAACCGTTTTCAGTTACGCCTACACCCATCCACACGCAGCACAACTATCAGCAGAAATCCCGCAGCACAACAAATGATGAATGCAGCGGATCTTTGGCCCCTGTCCTGTACCCCCGGAGCAACAACCAAAGAAATCCATGCACAAGCGCGCCTGATCAACGCACGCAACGTCCTCAGGCAAATCCTCTTCAGGGTGAGTTCCTGGCGAAGGAGTCACGAAGGCGTGTAAGCGTTGAAAAGAAACGGCGCACGCCTTGATCCTGGACACCGTCTGCAATTGCCCGGGCCAAGAAAAATTCCAGCCAAGAGAAGCCAAACTAACAGCAGCCAAGGGCCAGAACAACAACGAGACCAACACCAAAGCAACCGCCACAGGACCAAACCCAAACAGGCAGCAGGCAAAGCAAAAGGCAAAGAGGCAAAGCCAAAAGCAAAGAGGCAAAGCAACAGGCCAAGCAACAGGCCAAGTAACAGGCCAAGCAACAGGCCAAGCAAAAGGCAAAGCAAGAGGCAAAGCAACAGGCCAAGTAACAGGCCAAGCAACAGGCCAAGCAAAAGGCAAAGCAACAGGCAAAGCAAAAGGCAAAGATGCAAAGCCAAAGGCAACGAGGCAAAGCAACAGGCCAAGCAACAGGCCAAGTAACAGGCCAAGCAACAGGCCAAGCAAGAGGCCAAGCAAACGGCAAAGCTAAAGGCAGAAGAAAACCAAGCAACAGGCCAAGCAGCGGCAAAGGAACAGGCCAAGCAGCAGGCCAAGTAACAGGCCAAGCAACAAGCCAAGCAAGAGGCAAAGAGGCAAAGCCAAAGACAAAGAGGCAAAGCAACAGGCCAAGCAACATGCAAAGGAACAGGCAAAGCTAAAGGCAAAGGAACAGGCCAAGCAAAGAGGCAAAGCAACGGCCAAGGCAACAGCGGAAGCAGCAGCAGAAGCAGCAGCAGAAGCAGCAGCAGAAGCAGCAGCGGAAGCCAGCAAAAGAAACTTATGCGACCAAGGTGCGGTCCACTGGCTTGCAACAAGGCTGGCTAAAAGCTCGTCCAAGTTGCCAGTGAACCTCCTTGCCGCCCGCTGCCCGGGAAGGGCGTCCCACAGTGCCTGGCAGCGCAGGCAGCGGGAGACTCCCCCTCTAGGCGACATGGTAAGACCTAAATAATCACGACACCCAAACGAACCTGCCAGCCGCAATGCACAGCTTGCCTTCATAAAGCACGCCTCGCAAATACGGAAATTTGCTTTCTTTTCGAGGCAGCAAAAAGGAATGACAACTTGGCGGTCACCAAAACAAATATTGCATGCACTCATCTTGGCCAAGGAAAACAAAACAAAACCATTCAATTGAGCCACCTTGCGCAAGAAGCAAGTTGGGTCTAGCAACAACTTAGGTAGCTGCAAGTCTCTCGCTGTGTTTCCCTCCTATTGATGCATTCATGGACATGCCGACTTCACTTGGATAGGTCTATATGTTGTGGACATCCAACCGTGACGCAAACCAAGTTCTCTGTGACGTTTTTTTCGGTGATTCGGCAGGTTCCTTGCAGCAGGTTTCGCTGGTCTCATGCCATTGACAAATGCGAGCTGGTGGCCATTCTTCAGCTTTATTGAATGATTTGGATTATCTGGCACCACCGGCTACGGTTTGAGCAGACTCCATTGATCCATGAAGCCACTACAAGCATGTCAAGGTGGTCAAGGTATATATCAATCACAATGGCCATGCTTCAACCGGTCGCCCCAGGCAATGCTTGGGAGCCCGCTGGTATACGGCTCTGCTTGGATGATCTGCACCATCAGAAAAAACAACTTGTCAGGGTCAAATAGCACTCGGCGGAACTCCAAGAACTTGAGAGGACTGGGGTGGACGAAAGGTAGGTCCTGCTGGATCAAGGAGTTTGAAGAACAAGTTTTGAATCGTGGAGAAACAAGGGTATACAAATTTTTAACATAAACTGAACTATCAAAAAAAGGAGGGAAGTCTCCGCAACGTATGCGATGGCTGGTCTTCTCCGGAAAGCGTTTAAAAGAACAAATCTTTGGTCCGGCCTTGTTACATACATTTTTTGAAGTCATCCAATGCTAGCTACGGCGCCGCCTTTTGGCAGAGAATAACAGACATAATGCCCGTTTTTGCATCTTTGCAAGCAAGGCTACCGACGATGGTGGAGGTAGGGGTATCGGCGGTGATGAAAATAGATGATGATGATGATGATGATGATGATGATGATGATGATGATGATGATGATGATGATGATGATGATGATGATGATGATGGTGATGAATATGAAAATGATGTTGATGAGCATGAAAATGAAATTGATGATGATGAACAGTAGAATGAAGGTGAGGAGAGTGAGGAGGATGAGGATGGGGACAAGGATGATGACAAGAATGAGGATGAGAAGGATNTGATGAACAGTAGAATGAAGGTGAGGAGAGTGAGGAGGATGAGGATGGGGACAAGGATGATGACAAGAATGAGGATGAGAAGGATGCGAGGATGAGGAGAATGAGGGGGTGCGGTGCTGCTGTCTGGGCCGGCTATCCTCCATCTGGGCTGTATTAAAAGCCCTGCTTGAGTGGCCGGTGAGCAGGGAAGGCACGCCAAGTTTTTGCTAGCGTTGGTTTTTAGTCAAACTTAGAACATGCTGGCCAGGAAAAGAAAATCGGTAAAAGCGCGAACGTAAGCGTAGCGCGAAAGGACCCAGCCCCTAGGTGCGAAAGTGCCTTGTATTAGGCAGGGGGCCGCTACATCGACAAAGAACTTGGTCGGGTATGTGCGCCTTGGTTATATGTTTTCTTTCTACGGTGTTGTCGATGAAACCCCATAATACTGTTGGCAGAAATAAGATTCAAGTTACACATGGCAGAATCCCCCAGTTGTGCTGCATTGAGATCAATTTTCAGTTCCTCCAACAATCTAAGATTTGGACTCGCCCATGTCATGCCATCGGACTTCCAGGCCCTCTGACCCTGACAGGGCGCCGGCCTTTTCGAGCGTCTTCTTCTTCTTCGTGCCGTGGGTGATGATTTGGTACAGGGTCGAAGGCCTGAACCGATTGCACCCATGGAATTTGAAGCCACTGCCAGGCGCCATTGGCAGCCGATTAAACGATTAAACTAGCAATTTTTGGAGGTTTCTAGTGATGACATGCCACGTTCGACGGATCTTTCTGCGAACTCTTCTGTTTTTGTTATTTTTTTGCTGGGAATTGATGGCGCTCAAAAAAACCCTCCAATTCCAACCAATTCCCCCACATCCAAACCCGTTTCACCATGGACCCCCCCAAGGCGCGCCCGTTCAAGTTGAGGTTGTTGCCCCTGGCATTGTTGGAGCCACCGGTGGACTCGTGTAGCAGCGGATTCCGCTGGCTGGAAGCCATCCTGAGGTGTCAACGTCTGCAAGGAGAGATGGAGGTTTCTTAAGTCATGGGAGTACCCCAAACCCATGGGTTTCAATGCTAAAATGGTCTAATTTTGGATGAATTGGGGTACCCCTATTTTGGGAAATCCCCATATGGGGTCCACTGTTTCACGGCGATTTCCCCAAACGACTTCTCCTGTGAAGGACTTGAGTTTGGATAAACGGTTGATATCGTTGCAGCCCATGGGTACGAACCCAATGCAATTGGCATGACCTGTTGGCACCGTATCTTTAGTGGCAACCGAGACGCGACGACTGATAGTGGTTGTCCTGGTTTTTGTACGTTCCAAAGGCCGCAATAAAGGCCATGGCTACTGCTGGTGAAACGACTTGGGGATGGGTCAGTCCAGGCGTGAGTCCTGCTTATGGTCGGGTGGAATTCCACAAATCCTACATACAAGAACGCAAGAGACACATTGCAAGCACCTTGTCACTTGTCAAACCAAAACTATCCAAAGTTTATGTGTCTTGTTAAGATGCCATCTGCCAGTTGCAGCACAGGGGCAGCAGGGTTGGCAACAGTTCCTTTCTTCATATCTAGCAATTTGGTTTTGGCTATGAATAGCTGGGCAAGATCTGTTCATTTTATCTTGGCTGTTTATCCTGGCCGCTTGTTGGTGGGAGGCCCGTGGCCACCCAGCTCCTTTCGACAAAAGCAGCTGCGGCCAGGTGTTGCAGAGTGCAAGCGTGACGTGGGTCTTCCAATTTTGTCTCTCACCGGAAGGATGATATGTGCTGCCTCTAGAATGGATAGGTATGGGCAGCTGGAGTCTTCCCGAACAATCAACCAACAGCTCCGAAAACGCTTTGCTCCTCATAAAGTCGCAGATTTTTTTGAAATTCTGATTGGTCAATTCACGAGGAAATATGCCCTTGTTATCTCTCAGGCGTATCTTCGGAGCAGCTCGCGGGAGTTGAGGAGTGAACGAAGAGCCAAAAGAAAAAAAACATCAACTACCAAACAAAAAAGGCCCAAATGGTGGGTTTGGTGGAGACAACCTTGTTCTCAAGGTTTTCAAGTTATTTTCAATCCAAGCATGACACAAGATAGACTGGCTGAGGAAACTGCATTCTTGAAAATGATGCAACTAAAATCAATTAAAGCCAGGGTGTCATCTCTCTCCTGCTTGGGCAGGGGCATTTGACCCAAAAATGTTTTTGTTTGCCTGTGTGGTGCTGCGTTTGTAGGCAGACAATGATGCGCGATCATTTCATGCAATTTCCTGGTGCAAATAAGCTGCCATCATTGTTCCATGTTCATCTTCGGAGATATCTCTTGCAATGTCCAAGAGGATGTTGCTTTGATGTTGCTCAAATAATTGTCAACGGTCTGCACAGACATCTTTGACATTATATGTGGTCCGCTGAAAACCAATGGCCATAATTTGCCCGTGGATCTTCACAACCCTCCTCAAATGATAGTAGTTTATAGCGCGTGCTCCAAAATAAGTGTCATTCTACTTTGACAAGTGCAAATGGATAGTCCTGTTTCCAGAGCGGTGGAATGTTTCCAGTTCAAATTCACAGGTTTGAGCAGTTCTTGTGGTTTCAAGCCATGTAAAAATATGTAAATGCAGCACGAATTTGGATGTGATCAAGTTATGTATTCACCATGATATGGCCATCAGTTTGTAAACATGTCTGGAAATGCGTGCGTTCAAAGATTGTCCATAGAAAATAAAAAATGAAACTCTCACGCCCAGCCCAAGTGTAGAGGTTGTATGCGAATCCCCAAGAACCAGCAGCACAGGCAGAAACACCTTTTAACCAGTTCTTGAGCCAAATGTAAGGTCGCAACAGCAAAATGAAATACGTGACACATGCGTAAAAAGGACGTCATGATATGGGGCGATTTCACCGACAAATCAATAACTCCCCCCTCGTTCTCTACACGCACATGGTCAAACAACTTCAGGGACCAAGGCAAAGTATCGCCTGGCCAATTTAGAGACTTTCTTTGTAATCAATCGTGAGGAGCAAGACGTTGCTGTTTGGGCGTCTGTTGCCACTCGGCCTGTCCAATGACTTTTGCGAACCCGCTTGCCAACTGAGCCGTTGTTTCACAGTCATCCAAGTCAAAACACGCACCTTGATCCAGTTGTTCATGGATGGACGCTACATCGACTCTTAAGTTTCATGCTGACGCCCCTCGCAGCTGAATGCACTATTTTCAAGATGGGGACTGCGCTGCTGGTCGGTCGCCAGGCTTTGGGCTTGGCACTCGACCCCCAGAAATTTCCGGGTGGCCGAGGGTGGGTTTGCAATTTCCACCAAAGAAAAAGACATGTTGATTCTGAAATGACATGACAAGAAATCAAGACCATTGTCTTCAGTTCACATGTTGCACTGGCAATGAGCCAGAGCTGCTCAGTTGATTTCCAAAGTGTAAATCACATCAGGAAGCAACTTAGGTCGTTCACCTGTCGGTTTACTTCATTAAGTTTCATGCTGACGCGCCTCGCAGCTGAATGCACTATTTTCAAGATGGGGACTGCGCTGCTGGTCGGTCGCCTCCCCATTTGGAATCTCTGACCAAGCGCGTCCAACAAGAAGCCACGTCAATTGTGTCATGTTGACAGTTCTGGTTCAGCAGCGATTGGACTTCAAAACGTGAGAGGGCATCAGCAATATTGGATTCCGTTGGTACTCTTGTGATCCATGCATTCCATGCCATGTGGAACTCAAGGTTGACACAAGCTTCAAGAATGGGAAGGATGTTATCACTGGTGGAATGACATTAAATCATTAAATAAAAACATCTCTGACAGCACCGTTGTCAGTGTTCACCACGACCTTGCATTGCTTGATGGTGTCTTTCCAAATGTTCATTGCAAAAAGAATCGACAAGAATTCACATTCCAAAATTAACGTCTTCCGTTTCAGCACATTGAGACACTTCAAGACTTGGTCAGGTACTCTTTCAGAAAAGAACCATCTCTTCACGCCGCACTCATCAACGAGCACTGCACCCAGTCCAGCGACAGGGGGATCTGCACTTGGCTCATATGAAGCACCTGTAAAAAGAAACCAGGTTTTGTTGCAATCATTTGAAATCTGTCTGGGGATCTTCGAAGTCAACAACGACAAGAAAAGTTTCAACGAAGTCACTGCGGGCTCAGACAAGGATGATCCCTCGGCCGAGTAAACATGCTGGGTAACAACTCCCAAACAACGTCTCGCCACACGGCCGAATATCTGACTGGCCGCAAACTGCATGCACCCCCTGAGTATGAGAGTCTCAAGGCGAGGCAACTTCTTCTCGGCCAGCGCCTTTGAGATGGTTTCACTAAGTTCCGCAGCCCTGGCCTCAGTGTTGTCGACTGTGACTAAGCCACGGTGAAGCTGGCTGACATCCACCCTGACTCCCAGAGCATTGAACACAGGTCCAATGGTGGAGCCTTCGCCCCATCTTCGGCAAACTGCCAGCCAAGGAGCCTCAGCACAGCCTTCACTGTGTGCTCAACGGCCTGCGATTCCAAACTGTTAGCCAATGCAACAAAGTCGTCAACATAATTTGAAAAGGACGTGAATCTGGATGAACTGCACATTGACGGTATGCACTCTTGAGGTCAAACCCTCGCGCCACCCAGGCCGTCGTGCGATCACATTTTCGCATCACAGCAGCAAGCATTGCTCCAACAACGTCCAAAGCGTGAGGTCTGGGGCTTTCTGAAGTTTGAGAAGCAGCATTGACATCTGACCCTGAAAAATCGTCGACACAACGTATCTTCTGGCCTTGTTGGACCCCAAACCTCTTGCTCAAAGAAAATGAAACGGAACTGCATCTAACGCGAAGGGCCCTTCGAGCTCGCCTTTTGAAACCCTATCCAAGGTCTGTTGCCACACTGCTCGATCTCCTCCTCGAAGAAGACCACTTGCTTGATTGCATTGTTGGCCTTTGGGCCTTTGCAATTGTCAGCAAATCTGACACTGTGGAACTCGCAGGAGTGAACTTCTTAGGCCATAGCCCAGTCTCCTGAGCAGGCCCAAACAGTGTTGAGCCCGCCTTGAACTCGTCCACAACTGCCATGTCTTCATAGTTGATGGCGCTTAGCATTTCTTCCCAAATCAAAATCCGTTTCTTCCTAACCACCTGTTCCACGTCTGGATGCAGAGATGCGTGAAGATCGCACTCATCGGACTTGAGCTCAATCGAACACCGCAGTCAAAATTTGAAGGTCTGAGCTCTGTATGCCATTCGGTCTGCAGACTTCAACATTGTCGCTTGTAAAATGCATTCGGCTAAAGGTTTTGGCAGAATAGCGCTCTGGAGGAATTCCTCAGGGTCCCACGGCAGACCCCAAGCCTGAAGTTGCTTCTTATCCTCCTGGTCTTCATTTGCAGAAGGGATCTCAAAAACATCCGCATTGTCAAACTTCAAGGAATTGTCATTGCAAAAATTGTCATTGCAAGTTGCACCTCCCTCCGAAACCATATCCCCTTCACGTAAAACTTTGAAACACAAAGTTAGATCGCGAAAACCGCTTTCAAACCTCTTGCGTTTAAAGTAAATCCAAACCAAAACAAACTCAAACGTGCAAGTCTTCTCACGTTTCGGAAGTCTCGGAACTTTCAGAGGCCGTCTCACGGCAACACACACACACACACGCACTTTTCGCTCCGCGGTTCTTGAGCCACGAGGTCAATAACAAAACGTGCAGTCTCACTCTCTACAATGGCAAATAAAACGCAGACAAAACCGAAGGTTTACCACACACGAGCAAATTCCTGACAACTCAAGCAACCCAGGTCACAACTCTTTGTGGCAAAAACGAGATAGATTCAACTAGATGAGAAGTACCTGAAAAACGCAAACAAAGTCCAAACTGCAAAGTACCACACAGATCAACTGCAGGACAATTGACAATTGCCTGTGTTCTCAAGATCGCCACTCAAGCAAAACATCGCAAAAGCGAACCCAAATTTCGCGCTCCCTGTCGAGCTTGAGCGACTCCGACAAGACTTAGAATGTCAAAACGTGCACAAAAGAGTGGAACGAAAGTGCGTAAAACTTTGAAACACAAAGTTAGATCGCGAAAACCGCTTTCAAACCTCTTGCGCTCAAAGTAAACCCAAACCAAAACGAACTCAAACGTGCAAGTCTCGCGTTTCTGCAGTCTCAAAACCCTCAGAGGCCGTCTCTCGGCAAACACACACACACTTTTCGCTTCCCGCTTCTTGAGCCAGTGCTCAAGTGCTTGAGCCACAAGTTAGTGGCGTAAACGTACAGTCTCACTATCTACACAGGCAAGTAAAACGCAGACAAAACCAACAGGTTTTGTCAAGTTGTGGTAAACTCGATTCCTAGAAACGTTTCATTTAAATAAAACGGTTTCGTTTCAAGCACAACGAATTCATGCCAAACTAAAA
>BGPT01001059.1:1922-54126 GCA_003297045.1 Symbiodinium sp. clade C Y103
ACCAGCAGCAATCTGCGTGTATGCTAGTCCTGCATCCAAAGGTGGGATGTTGCACTGTTCCTCTACATTGCGTCCGATTGCAACAGCACAGCCATCACTCTGGAGAAGCACCCTATGAAAATGACCTGCAGAAATCTGGGTGTATGTCATTCCCGCTTCCAAAGCTGGGATGTTGCATTGTCGATGTCCATTTTGCCCTATCGCAATTGGGCAGAATGGACATCGACAATGCAACATCCCAGGTCCAAAGAAGCACTGTATGAGCGGCCCCAGCAGAAGCCATTGCTGGAATCAAGGCCAATTGCCAATTTGATCTCAGGTGGTTTGAAGTGTTAGTCCAAAAACATGTAGCTATGCCGCTATGCTCATAACATGTATCACCCTGACATGGAAAGGTTGATCAATAAGAATGGCTGGTCACTCTGCGTTTCACTGGACCTTGAAACACCTCGACGGGTGACCTCGAAGTCACCTGGCATCTTGGCTGCAGGTCCCTCCTGTTTTCGAAGGAATCTAGATAAATGTCCTCAAATTTCATCATAATTCACCGACCTGAAATGCTCAGCTATTTGGGGATGATTCCACCAGGCCCATTCCCATCATAGCCATGTCTTGAGGAACCGCGTTTGAGCCTTCGAAGAACTTACCGCCACGGATCTTTTTGCATCATGGTGGTACCGCGGTGGCACCATCTCAGTTGTAGTGGCTCCTTTCATCTGTAATGTAATTGTATAATTCGACAACTCTAGAACCCCTCAAAGCTATATACATATATAGAACATCCCCAATTTGATCCAAGTGGGCCTTGCAAACTGTTTTTAACTGATGGTTTGTTCTTCTTGTACTGGGCGCAAGTTTCAAAGTAAGGTCAAATGACTTCCTATCATCCCAATTTAGGGGGGCAAAATTGGGAAGTTCGTTGAACATCTGTGAAACCCAGCCTGCTGTGGTTCCGATGGTTGTTGACAGTGGGATGCGCATGGTTAGCTAGAATCATAATCTGAACCCCCCACAAAAAACAATGAACCCTGCAACGTGGTCTTGGATCTATTCACTTTTGTTTCATTTGGGGGATCATGTGGGGGGATATTTTCAATAGTAGTGGGACAGGATTCCCCACAAAATTTGGCAGATAGAGCCCATCAAAACCTTTGACCCAGAGGTGCTTTGGCTACTGCTCAGAGCCGCTCAGGAGGTTGGAAAGGGTAGACTCCACGACTCTCCACACCGAGAACGTTTGCAAACTTTTGGACATCTTGATCCATACGGCATCCTCAAAAAAAAAAAGAAACTGGGGGGTGCAACTGAAACCGTGCTCAGTTTTGCAACTTTGATTTCCTTCACCTTATGACATGGGTATGAGTGAGTTCACCCTGGCACCCTTCTGCTGACCTAAAAGAATAGTTGGGATTTATGGATGTTCAACCCCACCCAAATGTGGTAATTCCATGCAATTCCTGGATTTTCCCCAAAATCTGTGCTACTTCAACCCCCCGCAAAACCACTATACTTCATGGTTTAAGTCCCATTCAAATCGCATTTCACGGCTTGATCCAATCTCCACCTGGTAGGACCAATGTCGTTTTCACGCCAAGGGGTGCAGGTTGGTGGGAGCTCACGAGCCACGCTAGCTGTGGCTCAGAAAATCTGCAAGTTGCGGCCTGGACTAATGCTTTGAGTCGCATCCGCAACTGAGGCCCCTGGATTTGCCCGGCAAACTTTGGCCAACAACTGCCCATCTGGCAAAACCAGATGGAGATTCCAAAGGTTCATCTTCAATTCGCAGGCAATTCTTTGGTGTGTCTCCCAGGCAGAATCATCGCCACATGCAGTCAACAGAAGGCGTTCTTCCCCGGCCAAAGTTGAGCATATCAGCGTGACTGCATCATCCTCGCCTACGAACTCTAGTTGCAGAGCTACGTCTCTTCCACATGTCAAATCGCCAACGTAGCAAATTCCCGGCTCTGGCGGTGGAATGTTGCATTGTCCATATCCATTCGATCCAATGGCAACAGCAATGCCATCGCTCCGGAGAAGCACTGTATGAGCGGCACCAGCAGCAATCTGCGTGTATGCTAGTCCTGCATCCAAAGGTGGGATGTTGCACTGTTCCTCTACATTGCGTNACCAGCAGCAATCTGCGTGTATGCTAGTCCTGCATCCAAAGGTGGGATGTTGCACTGTTCCTCTACATTGCGTCCGATTGCAACAGCACAGCCATCACTGCGGAGAAGCACTGTACGAAAATGGCCTGCAGAATTGTGCGCGTATGCCATTCCCTCCTCCAAAGGTGGGATGTTGCATTGTCCATGTCCATTCTGCCCAATTGCAACGGCACTGCCATCACTCCGGAGAAGCACCGTATAACCAAAACCTGCAGAAACCTGGGTGTATGTCATTCCGTCTTCCAAAGCTGGGATGTTGCATTGTCCATGTCCATTCTGCCCAATTGCAACGGCACTGCCATCACTCCGGAGAAGCACTGTATAACCATAACCTGCAGAAACCTGGGTGTATGTCATTCCCTTTTTCAGAGCTGGCATGTTGCATTGTCCATATTCATTGTGTCCGATGGCAACAGCATTGCCATCACTCCGGAGAAACACTGTGTGAGCACAGCCTGCTGAAATCTGGGTGTATGCAAGCCCCTCATCCAAAGGCGGGATGTTGCATTGTCCATGTCTATTGTCTCCGATGGCAACAGCACCACCATCACTGCGGAGAAGCACTGTATGCAAAAGTCCTGCAGCGACCTGAATGTATTCCATTCCCTCATCCAAAGGTGGCACATTGCATTGTCCATGTCCGTTCTGCCCGATTGCAACGGCATAGCCATCGCTCCGGAGAAGCACCGTATGCTGAAAGCCTGCAGAAACCATTGCTGGAATCAAGGCCAAGTTGATCTAAGGCGGCTTGATGTTTCGGTGATGAACATGTAGCTATGCTCATATCATGGGTCACCGCAAAATAGAAAGGTTCACTAATAAGAATGGTTGGTTTGCGTTTCACTGGACCAACATGTCGACCCTTCTCAGTGGATGAACAACAATGGCGCACATTTTGAGTCGTGATGCCCTGGAAATGTCGACGGGTGGCCTTGAAGAACACACACTTTGGGCTACCCTTTGGTAAACTAACATAGCTATGGAAAATCACCATTGTTAATGGGAAGATCAACTATAAATGGCCATTTTCAATAGCTTTGTTAAATCACCAGAGGGTATGTTTATTTGTTTCGCTTGACATTGTCTTGTTTCACCTGGCATTGTGACCGCAGGTCCCTCTTGTCTTTGAAAGAATCTGGACAAAATGAAAAGTCCTGCCATTTGGGGATGATTCCCTAATTCATTCAGCATCAGCCAGTGAGCTTTGAAGTTGCTGGGTCGCGTTGGGTCCCGATGTCAGTTGTGCTTTTTTGTCATCTCTGCTTTTCTACTCAGTATATCATGTATATGCTGTATGTGCAAAATATATTCTTTAGGATATGAATGCCTAAAGTTACGCCCTGGTAATAAATTTAACATAGCTATGGAAAATCACCATGGAAAAAAATGTAAATCATCTACGAATGGGCAATTTTCAATAGCTATGTAAGAAATTTCCAGAGGGTCACTCTGGAAACCCCAGGTTAGCATCTAAAACCTCGAAAACATACCCAATTTTTGCATCTGGGGCAAATCCTATCAACCAAGGGCCAGTTTTCCTGGGGCTGCGCGCATGCTGCAAGCTCCCAACAGTGGGGAGGCCAAAAGTCCTGGGCTCACACGGGTTTCAAATGGGAAAATTATCAGGTGATTATCATGGGAAAGGGTGATTTAACCATATAAAATATTTTAAAATGATGATTTTACATGGGATATTGCTGGGAAAATATAAACATTCCCAATTGGGGGTTTATTGTTGTTGTTTACTATCATGGGCTTGGGATACTCAATTCGTAGCCCTAGCTCCCCAGCAACTTGGGATAGCCATAGCTCCAATCACTCCCTCCCATGTAATCACCTGATAGTTTATCATTGGGTATGCCATTAAGTAAACGCAATAAACCATCCGCAATGTTGACTTATTCTTGGGTATACTCCTATGACTGGGATGATTTAAAGAAGCCCGAAGGGATGATTGCTGGGAAACCACTGGCCACAGAAATGGCCAGAAAGGACCAACTGGGGTTGGCTGTTTTTGCCAACCATTTATGATAACATTGGGGATGGTTTGTGGTGGGGGTCACCTCATGGCATTTTTGTCATATCTTTTCCAGCCTCTTGGAGCACCACGGGGCTGCTGACTGTCCATCATATTGTAAAAAAGTCCCCCACATTTTGGCTGGAGCATTTCTCATGACATATTTTCCATTAGACCCTAGCATGATTCTACCATATTTGCTCAAAATCTCCATTAGAGCCCCAAATTTTGGTTGATCCCGAAACATTCTGCCGTTCCAGTGGCTTCCCAGATCTTCAGTGGTGAAACTTGCTACCATCGTAAACCCAATATTCTACTGCAGCAACCCCGAAATTAGGATAGAAAAGTTGGAAATCTGAAAATCTGAGGTGAATCCCATGGATACCATCCTGGAAACAGATTTTCATCTTTTCGGGGAATATTTGAGTGGTCTACACTATAGGATTGTCTGAAAATATGGCGCCCTAAATTTTAAATCCACTGGTTACCCCTCATGTTCCTTACTATCAAAATGACAATGTCGGGGATACACCTCATTTTCAGATTCCAGATACACCATATATCAAATCAAGTTGGTTAAAGCATATCATTTTCCATTCTAAACACCATTGAATTTCCATTGAACACCAATAAATCACCATCAAAACACCATGAAAACACCATTAATCACCAATTAACACACCATTATCACCATTAACCACCATTAAAACACCATTAAAACACCATGAAAACACCATGAAAACACCATTAAAACACCATTAAATCACCATAAAAACACCATTAAAACACCATTTATCCCAGTGCTTTTCCCATGGCTTCACCTCCACCCCACGCCCTGGGGCGCCGGGCTCGGGGGCTCTGCCTGGCCTGGAGTATCTGCAAGGCGTCACGGGCCTGGGACGGTGGTGCAGATTTCCATATGGATTTTATATTAGTAATCAGGTAATAACTATTAGGTAATTATATGGGTGAAACCTGAATTTATAATTCACCTGATGATATAATTGACACAACAATCAGATGGTAATAACTATTAATTATGTGGGAATTACTAATAACATTAGATTACATTATATGATAGATAATTTGCCAACATGATAATTGGTTTATCCATTATTAGTAACCAATGATAATAGCAACAGTTGTGGGACCAATGGTATTTCTGGTCCATTCACCAACACGAATTTACCAACAGCAATGGTATATGGATTTAATAGTGATATTACCTATATAACATTACCTATATTACTATAGTCGTTATATAACCCATTTACCAATCACTGTCAATTTACAACATTGGGGATGGTGATAACACCTATGTTGGTAAATTATCATCAACACTAACTAACGGATGTACCAACTGTGATAACAGTGAAGAATGTCATCAGTAAATGACCTATCAAATAGGAACATATGGATTATTAGTCATTGTGTGGAATATAGGTCTATTTTATAGTGGGCAACTAATGGGTTGGACAGATATGGAAATGATAATTATATGGGTTGTGTATTATATATATATATGTGTGTGTGGAATATGGCAATGATAACTATATTCATTCAAAATGGTTACATAATGGGTTAATAGTTTTCAGTGGGAATATCATGAAATGTAATAACAATGGTCAATATGTCATAAATGGAAGATTAAGTGATGGTCAATGATTACTAAATCACAATTGGTTGTGTGATGTTCTTTGGGAAAAATGGGACTCAATCCCCAAAATAGCATATTGTCAAACAATGGGAGAATACAGTACCAGTACTCAATGGCTATGGGGCATTAGAATTTCCTTTCGGTATTTTTGTTAAACTAGCTACAGTAACTTTTTTGGAAACTTGGATTTGACTTCTCTGCATCACAAGGGAGGATTACTCTAGACGTAGCACCGGAAACCTGAACTGCCAGTGTTTCATCTGTCCTATTTTTAATTTCTGGTCATTTCAACTGATTTTAGGATGAAGTCCTAATTTTTTACGCCAGCATCAGCAATGTTGGCAATCGAAACCAAAGATTTACAGCTTCCACTGCGAGGTTCCTCGGATCTCCGAAGAATTTGGCGAAGCCACAGGACCAAAGGTTCTCCCAACATGGCTAAAAGCCATCCACCGTGCAAACGAGTTTAAAATATCCACATTGAAAAAATGTATAAATCTATCTTCTGAATTTTTGCAGCCATGATTGATTACTCGAAGCCAGTTGTTAGCCATGAATCCGGGCATCGGATAATTCAAGGAGTCGCAACCACTGAATGCCAGACCACCAGGCCCAAACAACTTGCTCACTATTCATTGATCGGAAGGAAAAGACTTCCATGCATTTCCTGCGGGAAAATGCCAGCTTTTGAAACGAAGCAACATGCAGGGGCGTGGACTGATGTTCCACACACATGCCAATTTCCATCTGACCATGTTCACAAAAAATGAATAGAATTGCATCAATCCCCCCATTTCCCACAGTTTCGGCGCACGAAGCGATGCAGTTTAAATACTGGTCATCTGCACCATCACTCAATGATTTTGCCATCGTGTTTGTCACAGATCCCTATTATCATACATCCCCATTGGTCTGGGTTGCAGGATCCATTCGTATTTTTCCGATTGAATTCCCATGTTCTGGCTTTTGTGAATGCCCATGTTCTCTCTGGTTATTCATCGTTCATCCCCACGTATTGTGGTTTCCATATCGCCAGTCTGCGATCGCTCATCGCCTGGAGCAAAGCATGATCCCCGTGGATTGCAGTTAGTTTCACCCAACTATAGACATATCGACATATCCATTGTAGCAACCACCAAAAGGCAATAGAAAAGAAAAATGCCACAAAGATATCGACCATGGTTGTACTACTACATCTTATAGCCGAACCACCAAAAACGTCCATATCCAAGAAATTATTATAGCAATGCCTGAAGTCCTAAAGTGACAAATGACTGTTCTATACTGTTCCATCGGGGGTCACTGGAAGGTATCTTCACCCGGTGTTTCACCCTGGGTTTTGACTCACCGCAGAGCTGCGGCAATAAAACAAACCTGTTGGGAAGTGGACCCTTGTCGTTTTGTTAAGGTACCAAGTGAATCAAAAGAACATCCTGAAATAATTTTGAATCTAACATCTCCAAAGAAAAGAAGTCTTAACAAGTCACTGGCCGTCACTAGCCCCATCAACATCTTTAATAAATCCTTTCGGGGTTGAACGTCAATCTCAACGCCTGCTCACCTGAGTGCGACTTTTTCTGAACAACGCACGCAGCGTGGAAAACCACCGAGAGAGACTGATCTGTGGGATCTGTCTTAAAGCCAACAAAAACAGTCTGGGGATACTAGGAGTTCCAACCATTTGAAGCTCTGGTCTCCAAAAAATCTCGAAATTCAATTTGAAAAGCTGGACGCATCTTGTTTTTAGGCATCTGATGGATAGGTGTTTGGAAGGCTTACCCTCTGGTGATCAAACGTACTGGAAATGCTGGGATTCCTGTGCAGTATCTGCTTGACAACACGTAGCCCTTCACTTTTTTGTTGGCTATACCTCCAATTTTTTCTGCCCCATGAATGTTGGAATCCCCATGTTCGTGGCTTGAACTCGCAACCCAGATATACTGCGCGCAGCTTACACCCCCAGTACCTATCCCTTGATTTGTATATTTACTTGTCATTCTTTCACTACCATTCTTACCTGTCCATCAAATCTTTTTGGATTGTCTATTCATTAACCCTCCGGTCATCAAACACGGCAGTGAAGAATCCACCACATGATTTTCCCAAGAAACCACCAGTTCTTCCCAGCGATGTTTGGTTCCATCGTCCTACGAAAAATGATCTCCCACTCTGCCTGGGCACACAGCCTAGGATTTCCAGTCTCTTCCGGGGAGACTAAGCATCTTGCGGGCGGGTGTGATTCAGCGTGTCATCACGGTTTCGGGGAAGTTTCTACCTCTTCCTTATGACACCTGGAAACCTGTACGGAAATTTGATGGTTTCTTTAAAACCTTGTGGGCCCCCCCCAAATCGTCCTGAAATGGGCCGTTTCTGAAGTGAATTGTGGGCTACCTGGACACCCACCCAACAACAAAGGGCCGAAAAGCCGCAGCTTCAGATTCCTTGGGACGCCAACCTTGGGACGCCAAGCGGAGAAAAAACATCCACAATGGGTGATGTGGATGGTTTGTTTCGAGGGGACATCTGTAGAAACTCCGGGGTAATCTATGGTAAAATCATGAGAAATCATGAGAAATCAGAAGAAAAAAAACAAGTCGTTTATGGTCTTGTATGGTACTTTACACTCATCTAGCCTCTGCGACAGGTTGTTCCGACATGTCCCAACCGAGCAAAATATGAAGCGTTCAATTGGCTGAATCGTCCCTTGCGCAAGGGTGAAACTCGAAGTTCGAAACACCATCCAGCAATTGATTTTTTTGGAATCCAGCAACCCTCAGACCTCATCCGGCCCTGTTGGACCCCGTTTTGGTGTTCAACTTCCACTTGAATTCGAAACCAGAAATCCCATCAATTCTCTCCAAAAAGTGGACAAGACCCCCATACTCGCAATATCTGCCGAAGTTTTGATGGTGAAATTCACCGTTTTGATGGTGAAATTGACCACCATCCACTGGATTTTGGGGGATGCCAGCCACGTGCCTTGAGCGCTCAAGGACGGCTTTTGCCTGGCGGTTCCCATACTTCCCTCTCAACATGCCGGGTTTGGGACTATCAAATTGTCAAACACACCAATGTATCAACAATGGGTTCAGCTGCAGCCCCGCACCGTCCCGAGCAAAAGGGCCTTTACCCTTGCCTTTGCCCTTGTAGGCAGCAAACTGGCCGTCATTCCTCAGTCGTGAAACACAAATGAACCAAACGGGTCTGTGACATTCTGTGACATTGTTCCAGTTGGCCACATCTCTTTCCCAGCAGTTTGTACGATTTCATGATCTGTTTTTCGTACAACCTCTGAGGTAATTTCGCATATATGGTATAGCTACCGAAAACGCCCATTTACACAAGATATACCTATGAAAAATGAAGGTTTTCCATAGCTAAGTTGAATCATCAGAGGGTATCCCTTCATTCGTGCCATTTTACGATTCCTCATGTCCCTTCTGCTCACCTCGTGGTGGTTGTAACGTCAGTCCACTAGCTCGCATCGGTCTTTTGAGCTTGGACCCAACCAATGGCTAACCTTTAATGCCCCTGAATACGGGTATAAATTCACCCACTTCATCCCAGTTCTTGACTGGCCATAACATCTCTCATATTTTTCCCACCAATCAACCACTGACATGACCAGTTTGTCAATGAGATATGGTTGAAAATGATCATGTGTTCAGATGTTCATATGTGTTCTTGAAATCATATCTGACCACGTGTCTTGAAAAACAAACGTCAACCACTGACTGACAACAATTTGGGTCGTTGGGTTGTGCCAATGTGAAACCTGGCATTGGCCATGCCCATATGACTTTGTCTAAGAATGGGGCATCTCTAAATCCCATGGTTTATCAAATCATTCTCCCCTTTTTGACATGCGATGGTGGGGATATACAACCCTATTTTCAGACACAAGCATATATCAAATCAAGCCGGTTAAGTCGAGGCACGTGGTCGTGGCACTCATGGCCAGCTTACAGGCCAGGGATGCGGGGACATCTTCCTGGAGACGTTCAAAGAAAAATGACATGGTGCTATAGGTTGATAGTGGGTTGATAGTGGGTTGATAGTGGGTTAATAGTGGGTTAATAGTAGTTAACGCAGGTTAATAATGGTTGACAATGATGAATGGGACATTTAATAGGATATTTCGCGGGATACCACTTGATGGGACATCTATAGATGGCGGTTTAAAGAAGCAATGGTATGATGGGATATGTCAACCTTAGATAGCCATTTTGGCTGGTTACCATCTTATCATTGGCAAAGTTTTGCAAACACTTTGCATAGTGTTCTTTACACTATAGCACAGGTGCAGGCATTGTTGGTATGCTGCTTTGTTTTATGGTTCAATCTTCGGTGAATTTTTACAGCTGCAAAATGTAAACCTGTGGCTGGATGGGTTAGTATAGCCCCAGGTAGATCCTTCCAAGGCCGACCCAGATGAAACCAAGGAACTTTGGGGCGGAACTTCCTATGGAGCTTCTGATGGAACTCTTCATATGGAACTTCGATGATTTCTAGATGCTTTTAGGTGACTTCTGGAAAGATTGAGGCACCGTAAGTTTCCCAATTCACTTGGGATTCAAGTCCGGTAACACCAGCTGTGGCAAATTCTCGGGCTTTATCATCCGCCATGAATCATTTTGGACAATTCCTTCAATTCTATGAGAAGCCTCTTTCGCAAATTGCCCCCCCAAAATTCCAAAATATGATCCATGGAACAGGATACCAAAAAACAAAGGGGGGATGGCCCTGATGCTTAATTCCCAACTTGACTAGGCACATCCTGTCCCCTCAGAGTTCTGGCAAAAAAAATGGCCCCTGGGTCCCCCGCAATAATAGCTTGATCATCCTGGTTTTCACTCCATGTTTCACCCGCTATTAACCCATTGGCTGGCTATTGCATGCCAAATGCCCACTACACACACATACATGTATATATATATATATGTGTGTGTATATATATATATATACACTGTATGATTCCCATTAGAAATATAAATATAAAGGGGTATATATATATACATATAGATATACATATATCCCCATTAGATTTCAGCTATAGTTGGTTGTCGGTACTTAGTAGCCCCAATTGTTTCACCCGTTGGCTCCGTCGGACACCCGCCGCACTCACTGCTCCGTCCTTGGACCAGACGAGACATCGCGCCTTTACGTAGCGATGAGTTCCGACGTTCTCCTGGAACTCTTTCCTTGGGAAAACATGGCACACACCATGGGGATTCTATATTATATATATATATATACATAGTGGATTAAGCGTTTGAGCATCCAAAATGGCATATAATACGGATGTTATAGGGATTTAAGCATCAAGAATAGTGATTCAACTATCCAAAATGGCATCTGCCGAACCCGCGATATCGGTCCAAAACATATGCAAACAATGGCGTCACGTTTTCCAACACCATCTTTTGGAGGAGATAGCCCCCCAAACCCCACCAAGACAAAAAAGATGTTGGGCCAACATTACTCAACAGTTCCCAACACAACTGCGCAACCAAACACACTGGGGAGCTTGTGGAACATGGGACCGTGCTAAAGGGAGGATCATGGATGATGCCCAGAGGCCCATCGGACGATCTTCCCAGCCCAACTCCAGGAGTTTGGCATGGCGCCATGCGGTTTGTCATAGCAGTAGTGTTATTTAGCTTCGGATCAGTGTGAAATATGCCGGGTTCGCCCTTTCTCCCTGATCCAAGTAGAAATGAGTTGCCACATCGATATCACCCAACTGCCAACAAGTGAATAGCAAGAATGTTCCTCAAGTACTCTATCTACAGCCATTTGTCTGAAGACAGGGCACCCCTAAATGCCGAGGTTTCCAAAGAAGAGGCAGGAAAGAAAGGAAAAAGGAAAGT
Organism: Symbiodinium sp. clade C Y103; assembly: GCA_003297045.1. Classification (NCBI taxonomy): domain Eukaryota; class Dinophyceae; order Suessiales; family Symbiodiniaceae; genus Cladocopium; species Cladocopium sp. clade C. The sequence goes on from BGPT01001059.1 coordinate 13,632, forward strand.
AAGGACGAAAGAAAGGAATACATGGAAGGAAGAAAGAAAGAAGGAAACAAAGAAGGGAGGAAGAAAGAAGGGGGAAGCAAAGAAGGAAACAAGAAGGAAATAAAAACGGCAATGGACTTTGGAAAGGAAAAACGAGGAGAATGAAAGAAAAAAAAGAAAGGAAAGAAGGGAAAGAAAGCAGGAAAGGAAAAGGAAAAGGAAAGAAGGGAAGAACAAACGAGCTAAATCTAAAAGAATGAAAGAAAGAAAAAATGACAGAATCAGAAAGAAAGAAAGAAAGAAAGAAAGAAAGAAAAACATGATCCAAGAAAAAGCTGTTGCTCGAAGATCCTCTCACTCATCCCCCATGAGCTGAACCAAGGGAAACCAATGAAAATTAGATTCAAGTAGTTTGAAATATATATATATATACTTCGATTTTTGATCCTGGCAAGGGTCGAGCTAAGTACTTTGACTCACCTCAGCAATTGAGGCCCCTGGATTTGCACGGCAAACTTTGGCCAACAACTCTCCATCTGGCAGAACGAGCTGGAGATTTGGGAGGGTCACTTTCAATTCAAAGGCAATCCTTTTGTGGGTCTCCCAGGCTGAATCAATCCCCTGTGTGGTCACACGAAGCCGTTCTTCACCAGCCAAAGTCGAGCATATCAGCGTGACTGCATCACCGGAGCCCACAAACTCTAGTTGCAGAGCTACGTCTCTGCCACATGTCAAATCGCCAACGCAGCAAATTCCCGGCTCTGGCGGTGGAATGTTGCATTGTCCATATACATTCGATCCAATAGCAACAGCACTGCCATCACTCCGAAGAAGCACCGTATGAGCACTCCCTGCAGAAATCTTGGCGTACGTCAATCCCTCATCCAAAGCTGGGATGTTGCATTGTCCGGAGCCAGTTCCTCCGATTGCAACAGCACAGCCATCACTCCGGAGAAGCACTGTATGCATGTCACCGGCTGAAATCTGGGTGTATGTAATTCCCTCATGCAAAGGCGAAATGTCGCATCGTCCATCTCCATTGAATCCGATGGCAGCAGCATGGCCATCACTCCGGAGAAGTACTGTATGAAAGCCTGCAGAAATCTGGGTGTATACCATTCCCTCCTCCAACGGTGGGATGTTGCATTGTCCTTGTCCATAGTCATTGTCTCCGATGGCAACAGCACAGCCATCATTCCGGAGAAGCACTGTATGCATGTCACCTGCTGAAACCTGGGTGTATGCAAGCCCCTCGTCCAATCCTGGGATGTTGCATTGTCCGGATCCATTTCCTCCGATTGCAACAGCACAGCCATCACTCCGGAGAAGCACTGTATGCATGTCACCTGCTGAAATCTGGGTGTATGTAATTCCCTCATCCAAAGGTGGAATGTCGCATCGTCCATCTCCATTGAATCCGATGGCAACAGCATTGCCATCACTCCGGAGAAGCACTGTATGACTTCGACCTGCAGAAATCTGGGTGTATGTCATTCCATCCTCCAAAGCTGGAATATTGCATTGTCCATGTCCATTGTGCCCAATTGCAACAGCACAGCCATCACTCAAGAGAAGCACTGTATGACCAAAGCCTGCAGAAACCATTGCTGAATAATAAACTTTTGTGTGAACTACCCCCAAACGAGCAGCGCACGAGAACAGGCACCGAACGAGTCAGTGCCATCACCATATCCACAGGGCCCAAAAANATAAACTTTTGTGTGAACTACCCCCAAACGAGCAGCGCACGAGAACAGGCACCGAACGAGTCAGTGCCATCACCATATCCACAGGGCCCAAAAAACCCTAAACATAGTACCANACAATGTCAAAGGAGGGGCCCGGGCAATCCACCCATAGGCCACTTTGGAAACAGCAAAACTACGGCAAGCCCTCATGTAGCGCTCAAACGGCAGGCCAACGGCAAACCATTGGCAATGCGGCTAAAAAACATCCATTGCGAAAAATAGAGTTTGATTATGTGAGCCGTTTGAATTGAGGGCACCTTGTAGGGTACACTTTGAACCCATTCCAGCCAGTCGAAAGATCACTGCAACAAACTAAAAACAAGTATGAATTGCCTTTCATTTATAGGTCCTCGAGTCATTTACCTACTAACGTGGTCATTTTCCATAGCTTTATTAAATGCCCATGAAACTATCATTGTATACCCATACATATTGGTTGATTTATACTTTCTTGGCACGTTGATATATTTGAGCGGCCTTACAAATGGGCAGTTTCCATGGTGATTTGTCCATGGCGATCTCCATCATGGATCATGAGAAGAACCCAGTCATCAACCAACCATCATCTATCGGTTGTACTCTATGGTAAACTAACATAGCTATGGAAAATGGCCATTGAAATGGTTGATTTTCTCCTTAAAAATGGTGATTTTCCATAGTTATGTTAGTTTACCAGAGGGTATCCCTTTTTTCGTTACCTCAAAGTACAGATTTTAGCTGACGGGGTTTCTTGGAACTATGAAATCATCTTCGAGTTCCATCATACATGAAAAATGCTCAATGGGATCGCCCCAGTGTATCCCATCAAATCACATGCTATCCCATTGGATGTCATTATACCTCATTCCGTCCTATTGATGCCCCAGACTATATCCACATGACATGTTTGTGACCTTTGACCAACAAGAATAGATTATGATAAGCCCCCGTAACATGAACATCCAATGGCATCATCCAATATATTCCACTTTCACATGATATACAATAACTGCCCAAAAATTATCATATTATCTCATACTGTCATAGTATGTCATAGTACTGGCATCTATCCAGATATATATATATATATAATTAATATGTAATCATAGTTATAATTCATCCAAATATATCCCATTATATAGATGCACAGTATACACCCATTTATATAATCATCTATAAATGATGGTCCCATAATTTTCCCATATGTTTCCGTATAATTCATCCAGAACGAAAAAACAATCCAATTGCCATTCGGTCCTGTTCTGGGTAAAATTACTGTATAGTAGTTCACTAACCTGAAATAAAGCTGTTTTTGGGGATAATTCCGCTGTATATTATTCACCATTCTTACAGTGAGGTTGTGATGAGGTCACTACAAGGTGGGCCCCCAAACGTGATGTTAGTTGATTTACAACCTCCATTAACTATAAATACAGTGTATCTACCATATACCATAGTTATATCTATATATATATTTATAGTTATTGGCAAAATTGGAGTTTTTTGCAGCAACTTCGCTATCGAACGAGGGCCCCACATTGTACAAATCTACCCAGCTATGTTGGATGGTCACCAAAAAACCAACACACACCTTGAGCAAGGTGCCCGCTTTCTCCGTCAAATTGTGAGGACACACCTCGGATGGTGTGGCGTTTTGGACTTTTTGGAAGTCGGTGGTGCCACTGTTTTCGGGTCAGGCTGCTAAGGTTGGTGGATTTATAACTCTAGTTTCAGTTGGCTTCAAACGTAATTATCAAGGATATATCTATAATTTATAATATATATATATATATATGTAATATATAATAATCTATTCTTTTGTTCATGGTGGTTATTTGCACCAATTTCATGGTGAATAGTTATTACGGATATATCTATGGTCAATGGGATAATCTTGTGGGATATTCAAAATGGGGAGAATCATCATGGTATAGAACATTATAAAACCATACTCGTTAGATTTTTATTGGTTTGTCTGTCAATGGTGGAAAATCCCATCCGAATGGCCATGAAAAACAAGGGGGGGTTCATGATTTCTATATATTTATATTAGTGATCATATTCGGAATTTGGGGGTAGACTATTTTCAGACACAACAAAAAAAACTATACAGTACGCACCTTCCATTCGAAAACATTTCACATTACATTCCATACAGTACATGATGCATCGCATTGCACGTGCAAATGTACGGCTTGTGATTTGATTCCCAGGGACAGGGATACTACTGGGATACTGACTGCAGGCAGGGAGGTACAACCTTTGAAACTCTGAGGAACGTTCAGAGACATTTTGAAAGCTTCACAATTTTTCCAAAACGGTGACAAGAACCTCAATAAACCTTAAAAATCCTTGTCAAATATATCGACATCTGCCACACGCCCTTCCTGACAAAACGTTCATGCGAACGGTCCTTCAGCATGTTTCCTGACACGCAGCATTTTTGTTCCCCCTTTCTCTCTCTCTTTGCATGTTTTTGTGCTCAAAATTTCTCCCCAACCAAAAATATTCCAAAATTTGACAAAATCCAAATACTTATTCCCAAATATTCCGAAACAAATGAAAACGGCACAACCCGCAAACAATTTCCAGAACCTTCACAAAATCTATTGTTTTTCTTGTTGTTCTTGGTACCTCACTTTTTCGGAGGTTGGAGCGGAACGAAAAACAATTAATTTTGTGGAACACGGCGATGAAATGCCCCAGTTTTTAATGCCGGTGCCCTTAAAAACGATAGATGGTGATTGCACTGTGGCATCAACTCTGTGCTGGCGAAGTGGGCAGTGCCCGAGGGATTGGGCCATCAAAAGTGAAAAGATTTGCGATGAACTTATTGCCAAGAAACGCTGTCACCCGGATAACTCCACGTCTGAGCAAGATAGAATGTGCAACAAAAAATGCTCATCACACGTCAAACTGCCTACTGTCAACCCCACCTGTGACTCCTCGAGCGTTGGCGGCCCAGCGGGGAATGTTCACTGCTTGAAGAATGTTCATCGCATCCCAGTGGCAACGTCAGCATGTTAAACGCGCCGCGCTGATATCTTTGTGAATTTGCGGGGCAGCATGCGTCGTTTCGTTCAGGGGAGAAAGAAGTTGAGGAAGGCGTAAAACGTACCATGTGAGACCATACTTGCAAGCGGGCCCCAAAGTTCACTTGGCAAAAATCGTGGAAATACAAAACGACTGATTTGGATTGATAGTTGATTTATGATGCAGGCAAGTTGGTAAACGTCACTAAGCTGACAGAAAACCCATTTGGTCACTGAGGGAGCCCCCCTTCCAGTGAGTTTGCGCAAACTCCTACAGCGTGACGCAGCCCCGAGCTCAGCCGGCATCCGTTTTCAAAAGTGGATCATCGCATCCAAGTGGCAACGTCAGCAGGATTGAGGCCGCGGACGCTTCTCCAGTAAATTGCTGGGGCCCGCGCAAAGACCTATGAAGAAAATCAGCATAAAAATGGGGGGGCGCCCCAACATAGAGCAATTGTCTATGATTTCTGAAAGGACAACAAACAAAGCCACTTGAGGATTTCTGAAAATTGGATACCCCAAAATCCAATGGTTTATCATGATTGTCTCCATGAAACTGATAATTTTTGAATCTCTTCCATATTCCGACACACCCAGAGCTCTGGCCCTTCACACTTATAAATGGGATCAAGCCTCCTGCAACTAAGGCTATATTATATCACTTAAATGGGGTTATAAGCGACTTACGCTATTAAGGGCTATCACTGTGGCATGCCCCAAAACCATTGGTTTCCCCATGGTCGCCTTTTGCTTCCCAAGCTTTGACCACATTGCCAGCTGGGCAAACTACAGTACTTGGGCCTGCAGCTGGTGTTATGAAACATGTGGTCATGTGATCATGTGGGTGGAAAAGCCAGAAGAATGTGGATGTAACCTAAACAAAAAGGAGTTACCCTCTGGTAAACATACAAAAAGCTATTGAAAATGGCCACTGAAATAGTGGATTTTCCCATTAAAAATGGTGATTTCCCATAGTCATGTTAGTTTCGCAGAGAGCAAGACGATTCAACCACTCAGCATGGTGATTTCATCAGATGCGGATGGCTGTAATCATGGTGTTTCAACCACCATAAGTTGGGAATAGTGGGGAAATCCACCAACGAACTATAATCCATAGCCATTTCAGGAATCTAAATCGGAGGTCCCTACCATAAGGCCTATGTAAGGGCGAAATTTCGGAGAATATCACCACACAATATGGCCTTACATGGTACAGTACCTCCATTTTAGGGTGCTGAAATTCCCACTGATATGATGATGATTATTATTGCTATTGTTATTATTATGCATATGATTATTATTATTATTATTATGATTATGACGATGACGGAAAATACAGTTGTAGCCCTTGACAGTTATAACTCGCTTATAACCACATAGAAAAGTGATATATTCATCCCATGTGTAATTGTTAAGGGCCATAACTGTACAAAACTGGGAATTGGAGAATGGCATGATCATCCCCCCGGACCGTCGGGTGCATCCATCCCGTGCCGCAAGCCTTTTCAAAAAGGGCCATACAAAAATCAGGGTGAAAATGGGTGGATGAACCAGGCTTTACCCTCTGGACATTAAACGTAGCGACATAGAAAATGGTCATAGAAAGTTCGTGGATTTTCCCATGAAACATGGTGATGTCCCATAGTTATGTAACAGTTTACCAGAGGGTGCCCCATGAAATTACCCGTTAACTGATATTCCATGAATATTCCACTAATATGCCATTACTATTCCATGAAATTTCCATGGATTTCATGAACAATCTCATTGTATCCAGGCATATCCACATCATATCCCCAGTGGGGGGCATGACCATTCCCTTTTTATTGGAAGACAAACCATAGAGGTTGACCATGTTTCTTCCATTTTTGTATTCTCAAGGTGCTGCCGCCAATTGGGTCATTGCTAAGTTAAGGTACGTTCACAACGCCAATTTCACGTGGGTTCAAAAAAAGACAAGGATTTAGCATGATTTAGCCATCAAAAATAGTTGGCATATTGAGATATTATGGGAATATAATATGTTAAGCAATATCTAACGTACTTAGCTAAGTTGGTGAACATAACTATGGTTTTTGGTAGATATACGTATCTATATACTTAAATAATTGGGGTTCAATATACCTATCTATATACTTACTGTAAATAATGGAGGTTCGATATACCTATCTATAATTATATACTTAGATATTGGGGGTTCCAAACCAACACACAGAACTGGAAAAGTTATCCACACAAGATGCATGTCGAGGTCAAAATACAGGGTACCATGTTCAACTTCCTTTTTGGCTCCTTGGCTACGCATCTACTAGGGAAAAAAAAGCTACCTAGAACTCCATAGCCCCAACACAAATGTGATCATTCTTGATGGGTTAGAAAATGTTGGGGGGAAATACCTTCGAACCAAAGCCAAAGCCTGGGGTTGCAGGTCAGAGGTAACCATGGTGAAATAACCCCAATATGTTGGGATATGGGGCCCTTATAACTATACCATCTATTTTTTTACTGCTTCTGTGGCAGATTCTTCGCGCAACGCGTCCAAAACCAAATCCACAATGTGGGGCCCCCTAGTTATAAGTTGGTTTATAAAGCCCATTAACTATGGTTATATCTACTATAAACCATAATATACCATAGTTGTTGGAGTTACAAAGCAGCTTAGCTATCTTGGGGGCCCCACATTGCAGGTTCCATGGCGGCTACCTGGGAGTCTGGTCCCCAGTTCGGTGAAATCTTCAGGGTTCCATAGTTCTGGGTACCCTCCGGTGTCATCAAACAGGGCTTGGAAATCCCCGAACTCTATGGTGGGTTCTAGCTGGGAAAATCCCCGAATTATAAATGGTGGATTTTCCAAACCATGTTTGATTACCAGAGGGTAAATGACAATATTTCACTCATCTGAAAGGGCCATTTCTCTTAGATGATTGCAATCTAACCGGTTAGATTCCGTCACGACGTTTATTGTCACGACGCATAATTCACCCAGATAGTTCCACTGGATTGGTTAATGGGAAAATTTACAGGACACCCCTATATTTCATGGGAAAATCCGTGGTTTCCTGTAGATTTTCCCTTAAACCAATCCAATGATAGTTTGATCCCTAACCCAAGCAGTGGGTTTAAACGCGTGAGGCACGAAATCGCCCATGGTCACCGTGATGTTGTCGATGCCTGGATGGGATGTGCAAGAGGAGTCACGCCATCTGTTGAAAAGTGATGGCATGGGATCTACTGGGAAAATTACCCTCCAGTAAACTAACATAGCTATTGAAAATGGCCCATTTATAGTGGATTTTCCCATTCAACATGGTGATTTTCCATAGCTATATTAGTTTACCAGAGGGTAACCATGAGATTTACCTTCTGGCAATCAGCTCCATGGCTTGCTGGAAAATCGCCACAGAAAAATGATGTTCCAGGCTAGACACCTCAGTGGGATCTCCCATTGCCCACGCTTGATTTTCAGGAATGAACTTCCTGTTGTTTGCCCCAATATAATGCGTTGGTTTAAGGGCGATGGAGTGGTTTGACCATCCACAATTGGGATGTAACCACCAAATTCACAAAACAATGTTGAAATGATCCCGCTGTTGGTGGGTGATTAAGATTACCTATAAATGGGATGTGATCACATATAATCAGGAAAAGATATAGTTGTCATGTTTTTCACTATTGCTCATGGAATTATCTAGTTACTTTTTTGATCATTATTTGGCAATACCCAGATTCCTGGAGTTACTTATATTTTGCACTGATCTTGTTATTTGGGTGGCGTTTGACCATCATATGGTGATGTTAGAGCCGCAAAGAGCAACATTTGGGATATAATATGATATAATGTCGACCTGGTTCAATTGCAGTTGTGAACTAACCCATAGTAGGAATACCTATTGACCCACAAGTAGAATACAGAACCCTCTGGTAAACAAATATAGCTATTGAAAATTACCATTTATAGCGGATTTTCCCATTAAAAGTGGTGATTTTCCATAGCTATGTAACAGTTTACCAGAGGGTAGATGTTTTCCGGATTCTCATGGCATGGGATGGATGACCCCATGAATCCAGATCCATTGATTGGATAGGGTTCTCCAAAACTTGGCCCCCGTTCCCAAAAAAAACATGGTTTCGCTTCAAATTGCCAGACAAAAATGAGTATAGACTCCAATTTCCGGACAATGTCTGTATACAAGGATGGGTACCAGGAAAAACCTGAGGGTTGTACAATCTCGGACTGATCAACTAGAGAAGACGATGCTCGTGGAGATTCGTAGAATTCTGATAAAAATTGGCATCGTTGTGCCACTTGGCGATTCGTAGCATCAACAACACGTTTTTTTCGTGATGACTGCGGGGTGGTTGAGCCACCCATCCGAAAAAACCAGATCCGGATGTCGATTTGTCTGGAAAGGGATACACAAATTCCGAAAGACAGTTGGATCAAGGGGACACATCATCTGATAGGTCTAGGTGGTCCCAGCGACTTTTTTTGCAAGGGATTGTACATAGTAATACCATGTCTGGGTTCATGTTGAACCCATTTCAACCCGAAAACCAGGAAGGCAAAAATCTTTAGTTGCTCTTCATTTAGTTCGTACTCCGCAAAGATCTCACAGATTTCCCCAGTTAAATTTGGATCCAAATGTAATATCTGCACACACGCACAAGTATATGGGCAGTTTCAAAACCCAAGTTTTTCCTCTGAATTGGCTAATAGGTTGATAGGGATTCCGATAATCTCCAAACACGCAGTAGAAACATGTAGAACGCGGGCCCCCGTAGATAGTTAAGTTGGCGCAAATAACTCCAATAACTATGGTTTGTGAGACTTATAACTAAAGTATTCATAGGGTTTTTTGTTCAACAACTTAGCTATTGTTTGGGAGCCATCCAGATGTAAAAACCATTCGAAACCATCAAGCATCCAGGATTGCCCATTTTTGTCTGAAAGGCCCCGACTGACAGCGTCTGCGAAGTCCGCAGGCATGTTCACTTGAATCGTGGCGACATCCTGAAAACACCGGAGCTGCAGCCCAAAGTTTCGAAGATTCAAAGATATGGGGAGTTATATGAGGAAATATTGGGAATCAACCAACAAGAATGGGAATGAAATTCGAATAGAACCAACACAATAACCATAATAATCATCATATGGGATTTAATCTGGATGAATTGTAGTGATTCACAAAGCTAAAAATAGCTGTTATCAAGTGGCCATTTGGGGATGATTCCCCTTTCTAACCATCATTCCGTTGACGTCACAGTGAGGTTATTATCTTTCATCCAGATACAATGAGAATTGGGTTGGTTCATATATCTTTATTTTCTACGCTTGCCATGCGCGCCAATCTCTTCTATTTCTGTCCCAAGCAAATGTTTCGCGTATGTTGGCGCGGTCTGGAGTTGCCCACGGAGAGTAGAGTCCCTACTAAGAAACTTTTGAGTGTGGGGAGGATCTTGTCTGTCTAAGGGTTGGAGGTGCGAAAAACGCTACGGAGTTTGGTCTCTATGTCGCGCAACCAATACTTTGTCGGTCTACCTCATTTGGCCCCCGTGCTTTGTCTTCTACAAAGATCACGGAGTGCTGGGAAAACAAACACATGGTGAAGAGGTCTTCTGGTGGTGTGATAAATGAAATGAGTAACGGCTCAAACTGTTGCATAACAATTCTTTGTGAGGATGGGTCTGCTTGCTGGCACCCAACTGTCTGGTCGGAAACACGGGAATAATATGAAGCTTTGATGCGCACTACTCTGTGGAGCAAACGAAAGTGCAGGCCATCTCTGGGTGTCAAGTGTCTCAAACCCAAAGTCAATGTGTCCAGCCCGAAGGTTAAAGTAGGTACTACGATGGAGTGGAACATGTGTAGTTTCGTTGGATATGGCAAGTTGCTGTTCCAAACCTGAGGCTTTGGAATGCCTGTTCTGCTAGGACATAGCGCGCTGTAATCAAAGTCCTCAGGTGGCGAATCCACTCCTTTGGCCAGCAACAAGGATGAAGTCTTTCTACCGCTGCTTCTGCAGCCGGCTGCCTGCGCCGACAAAGCTGATGAACTTGAACTTGCCTGCGCATCTTTCCCTTTACCCTTTTTGTTGGCCTTATTAGCCGGGGTTGGTGGCCCTTTGTGACGTTTATATACAAGTGATCCAAGTATAGATCTTCGTTGGTCTTTTGACTCTTCACCTTTTTATGCAGTTGTATGAATCAGACATACGTGAAGTGTGGTACATGCGGTGGTGCTTTAATGTTGTTCATGTTCTTGCTGCTACTGCTCCTTCTGCTGTCGTATACAATTCATCCAGATGGTCATCATAATTCATCCAGATACAATTAGAATTTGGCTGGTTCATCATCTTTGCATAAACCAGAAAAAATATAGTCATGTCTATACTATTATACCGCTGTTGATGGTTCAGAAATCCTGTGTCGGTTCACACACACCCCGACAAGTGAACTAAAATGAGCGTCCATATATTTGAGCTATACTTTGTGGCTCATCCCATTCTCAAGTGGGTTCTGTAGTGCATCCCAGTTCTAAGTAGAGTAAGAGATCTCGCATTCGTAGATGACTTCCCTATCAAAAATGGATACAGTATGTTGAATTACCAGAGGATAGATAGAAGGTGGTGCCCCCAATCCTTGCTAAGCTGGTTTACGAGCAGGTGAACTAGGGCCCGTGGTAGGCATGTCAATATCGAACTAATTAGGCTTATGAAGCAACTTAAAAACCGAGGGACATCGAGGGACACCCTTTATCCCATTATATCAATATTATATCCCATTGTTACCCTGTTAAGTATTCTCAGAAATCAATTCCCCGTAATCCCATTGCTGGGGACGCTGGGGACGCACCGTCTCATTAATTCCCATCAGAACTGTGATGATGCCTATTAGGTCCCTAGCACGTGGTTAGTCAATCATATACTTACTCTCTGGTAATCAAACATGCGTGCTGGAAAATCCAGTTTTTAGTTCGATGATTTTTTCAGCTATAAACCTCCATCTATGGAGGATTTGCCAGCTTGCCATGTTTGATTACCAGAGGGTATATGGGATAACCCTTCACTTGGAAACTCATTAATGTGGATTTGCCAGCTTGCCATGTTTGATTACCAGAGGGTATATGGGATAACCCTTCACTTGGAAACTCATTAATGTGGGTAAAACAATAGTAAACCACCCATTTGGGAATGGTTTATACCACGTATCTCTGGTGAAATCGGGGATGATTCATTATTGGTTTAGCCACATCAAGCAAGTCTCTTAACCACTGATGATCCGTTCGATGATCGCGCCAAGTGTCACCAGCATTTCCAGAGAGACGGTCGACGGCAGTGACATTGGGCGTAGCATAAGCGCGGAAGGCCCAATGGTCACAGTCCTCTCAAAGAGCGAGGGATGAGGGTTCCCCGCAGGTGTCCCCAAGCGTGGCTGGGAAATCCCTGAACTCAATTGAGGTTTTTTTCGCATTTTATAGCTGAGAAAATCATCCAAGTACCCTCCAGTATATTAACATAGACCCTGGGAGATAGGGGTTGGAAGACTAGTTTCCACCAAAAAATGGTGATTCTCAGGGTCTATGTTAAATTATTATTAGAGGGTAAATGGGTCATTTTCCATTTATGGCTTTAAGAGGCGAGCAATACAGCGAATGCATAGGGACGAAACTGGAAACCGGGAAGCCATCAGAAACAGAGTGGAAAGCATACATCGTAGTCCATCCTAATCCAAGTTCTTTGAACTGGAAATACCCTCTGGTAAACTAACATAGCTATTGAAAATAGCCATTGAAATAGTGGATTTTCCCATTAAAATTGGTGATTTTCCATAGCTATGTAACAGTTTACCAGAGGGTATTTGAAGTGGACAACAAACCTCCTTCAACATAAACACAAAAAAAAAACTAGATTTCAGGTACCTACCATGGGTAAGATCTGCAAGCTCTATGTAAGGTCTGGGGGAGCATCTGCCGAAAAATATATGCCCTTACATCACAATCTATCCATGTTTGGGACTACTTGGCCTCTTCAGTTCCAGTGAACTAAGTGGATAGATTTCAGCATAGTTATAGGGATAATATCCCAATTCATGGAAATTATGTCCACAAATATACCGTAATATAAGCATAAAACTTACCCCAACTGTACCCCCAAGTAGACCATCAAAAAAAGAAAGTTTTCACAGTTTTGCCCCAACAACAGAAGGCAATTCGACCAACAGAATTGGGCACATGACATTTGACATGGTGACGGGAGTTGTGGGTGTGTTCACCAGCGTATGTTCATCCATATTTACCCTCTAGTTATCTAATAGGTAAATCACCAAAAAACATGTATAAATGGGCCATTTTCCATGGCAATGTTAGATAACCAGAGGGTATACCTCTGGGATACAAGCAAGCACTTTAAGGATAAAACTAGATAACTCACCCCAGGCCTAGTTATATCAGTTACATCCCAATTTTAAGTTTCTCCAACCCACATGTTTTTTCTCCACATCTGTTGATTGAATCATAATCTTTTATTGGTTAAATCATGGTTTTGAGCTCACATGTCTTTTAAAAGTTTGTTGGTTCAATCGTGTTAAATCCATAGAATTCCGGAGTTTAAATTCGATTCCAATCCCCATTTACCATCTGGTAAATTAACATAGACCCTGGCAAATAGGGGATTGGAAGATGAGTTTCCTCTGAAAATAGCTATTCTCAGGGTCTATGTTAATATACCAGAGAGTAAGTCCAGTTGAAATCACCATGTTTCATGGTTAAACCACCATGAAACTTCCCGTTGAAATCAGCGTCCTCGCTTTGAGGTCCCAGGTCCAACACAGGTGCCGTGGCCACCAAGCCCAAGCCCATGGTGGTGGTCGTGGTGGTGGCCTCGGGTTTCTGGTGAAAACGTTGCTTGCTCCTGAGGTTTTTGGGGTGAAAAATGAGGTGATGATTTTCCGGAAATCATTGGGTGTATCATATATCATATCATATCATATATCATATCATATCATATCATATCATATATCATATCATATCATATCATGTCATATCAATATCATATCATATCATATCATGTCATATCATATCATATCATATATCATATATCATATCATATCATATCATATCATATCATATCATATCATGTCATGTCATATCATATCATATCATATCATATATCATATCATATCATATCATATCATATCATATCATATCATATATCATATCATATATCATATCATATATCATATCATATATCATATCATATATCATATATCATATCATATCATATCATATCATATCATATCATATCATATCATATCATATCATATCATATATGGGTGTGTCTGAAAATAGGGTATACCCACAAAATGACCATCTATAGGGAAAATAACGATTAACCAGTGGATTTAGAGCTACCCTATTTTGCGACAAACCCATAAATATGTATGTATATTTATATATACATTGTACATAAGCCGGATAAAACTGGGGATATTCCATCTTCAACTGGATTATATCAGGATGGTTATCCACTTGCAAATGGGTGGGATTGTGCTTGGGTTCACCCCGTGAATCGTAAGTAGACTACTGTAACCCCAATCGTACAGAAACTGGACAATCACTATCACCCTACTTGCCGTACTGATTTATTTCAAACAATGAGCGAAGGGATTGTAAACATGACTGCGTTGCGTCTTTTCTCCACCATCTTCTCAAGCTCTGCACTTTTGTCCTGCTCCAGGATCTCCGCGACCCTCTGTCTGAGCTGTTCACTTCCAGCTCCTGCCGCAGCAAAAACAACCATCTCTTCATCCATCATCAGAAAGCTGTCGCAGAATGCTTCCAGCATCGCGGTCCATCCTAAAAAGGCCGCGGCGAAGAGCTTGTTGTGCCTTTTGTTTTCGGATACTCCTGCCTCACTCAGTTCCTCATTCACGGAGCTTCGGCCAAACAGCCATGGTGCACATGAAAGAAAAGTGAAGGGTCACCCCTACCGCTACCACCTCGATGAAGACGAACATTGACGATTAGAAGCAAGTATAAAGTATACAATACAAGGTGGTGCCCCATAGCTAGCTAAATTTGTTTGTAACTCCAATAACTTTGGTTATAGTACTTAAATTTATAGTGTATATATATATCATATATATATAATATATATATATATACTTAATGGGTGTTTTAAACCCACACATCACTGGGGGGGCACCACCTTCTAGGATATATCACCAACAATGTCGGAAAGTTGAGGCAACATGCAGCAAAAAGCTAAACACATTCATGACATGTATCAGGCCGTGACTTAAGTGATAATTGTGGTGGTTGTGAAATATTGGATGATATTGGCCAAAATAGATGGCACCCCCAGGATGTCAATGGATGCTCATCCCCCCAAAGACGTAGATTTAAATCGAACATATTCCCGATCGATTCCCCATGGTGGATTTCCCATGAGGAAAAACAACAAAAAAACATCTCAGTAAAGCCAGGAGATGATGTCACCACAGATATTGTTGGACTAATCCTTGCCCTATAAATGGGGCTATAACGCATTTACTGGGGTGAAACACCAAGTAGTATTGAATCAATTAATCTTGGCTATCCAGTTGGGTAGTTGCTTATCTGCCCATATAATCTTTGACCCTTTGGTAAACGCATAAAAATAGCTATTGAAAATATGTAGATCAGCTATAAATGGGTCATGTTCAATACTTTTTTAGCTTATGACTGGAATCATATGTGGATTATTCCCTAAATCATAAATTTTCAATCTTTGTCGATGAAATCCCCCTTCTTTTCCCGAAGAACTTCATCGCCCGAGTCACCGGATTGGGATCAGGGCCACTGCCGCACTTGTGCGCCGCACTGATGAGGTTCACCATCAGGTCCTTGAGGCGTGAAAGGATCATCGGACGTCCCGTGCCCTTCTCCAGAAACGATCGGAAAACCATGGGAAAACATGGGAAAACAATGAAACATATTTAAAAAGATTGGAACATATTGAAACATATTGGAAAAGATAGAGAAATATGGGAAACAAATGTGATTTAACCAGGAGAAAAATGGTGGTTCATCTGGGTCTATAATTGATGTATCTTGATGTATGATAGATAAATTGATGATTTATCAAGGTAATATATGATCCCCTTTATATAAAACATCAAAAAAAACATTGTAAAATAGGGAAATTACAAATATGTGGTGTATTATTTGGTACCATTTACGGCGTGTTTCATTGTTAGGGGGATGGGATTTGGAGTGATCTGTTCACCTCAATGTTCAACGTTGATGTTCAGGGTTGATCCCAACACGCTATTAAAAATCACCAAGGTCCCTTCGTTGTGTCAATCACGTACCGAAAAAAACATCCTACAATAGCTTGGAGCAACCCTGTATCATCGGGGGTACCATTTAATTACCAATAATTAATGCGACTAATTTGAGAATATTTCAGATGGTCTCTGCAAAGAGCACGAATTCTTAGGACAGGTTGAGATTCCACAATCAAAATATGAAAACAGATCCCACTTTCACCTACTCAACAAGAAGGTTTCCCGTGTAATTTTGGGTGTACCAAGAAAAACGGTGAACTTACCATCCAAAACGGCTGTCTTCATGGTGAAAAAATATGATAACCCATTGAATTTTTGGGTGCACTGTTTATAGGCTACCCAAAGCCGCGTGCTACTTGGGTAAAATTAGTTTCAACGCAAAAAGACAGAAACACTTGGAGATATCAAACCGGAAATACAATGATTTGAGCCACGAACAATGGCGTTTGACTGAGACTTTGGGATGCAGTTAAGTTCATGAGGTAAAAAACCCATAATATTGAGTAGTTCATCGACCAAAAGTGGGGATGTACAGGTAGCCAAGCATGCAGAGTTGGGCTTCTGAAGGGCTACTTCTAGAAAGTATGTTCCAAGGATCCAATTCTGGGTGATGGTCAATGG
The DNA here is from genome assembly GCA_003297045.1 of Symbiodinium sp. clade C Y103. Classification (NCBI taxonomy): domain Eukaryota; class Dinophyceae; order Suessiales; family Symbiodiniaceae; genus Cladocopium; species Cladocopium sp. clade C. The sequence continues at coordinate 30,316 of BGPT01001059.1, forward strand.
TGAAACAACAACCTCAAGCTGGAAATTCTCAAACCCAACGCGCACCTGAAAACTGAACGCTCCATATGTGCGTGTGTGCTTCGTTGAAAAAATGAATTGGTCAGGAGTACCCGCCCGCAATCAGACATGGCAATGGAGAATCTCTGTAAACAACGGGTCCTCTTTGAACATCATGTAGAGAAAACAATGTTCCACAGCTAGCTTAGATTCCTACAGGGTATCTCAAATTTTGTTGGTTTTTTTTTGACGCAACGCATTTCTTTTCCAGACATTGGACCTGGGTTTCCACTCATGACCCGAGCTGCTGTGGTGAGACAACCCCTGACATCCAACATGGAAACCCCCGCAATGGCCATCCATGATTAAAAAAAACACGTTGCAAAACAATGTTTGTGCTTGAGTTGGGGGTGCACTTCCCGATTGGTACGAGTATGGCTATAAATTATAGAGGTCATATATTCCCATATAATTGACTCAACGGCACCCAGAAGTACAAGGTCATGCCGCTTAGATAGCTAAGTTGATTTAGAATTTGGTTAATTTTGGTTAAGTAGGGTTTATGAGGGATGTTCGTTTATAAACCAACCCACATCACGCGGCCTTGCTAGGAGGCCTCACCTTGTATGTCACTAGGGGAGGCTGCCTGAAATCCAACCCCCAAGTTGCTGTGCCAAGGAACCACTTTGGCCACATTCAGTGTGAGTTTACGAGTGACAAACACCACCTGGCCACAGTTGAGCAGCAAAACCAGCAACGTCTTTGCCAATCCTGGGTGGTTGAAATGGGATTCCCCGCATGGATCCATCCCCAATAGATTGGACCGCGTGCGCAAACACCATGACAAGATTGGACCAACATCCCATGAAAACGCTTCACTATGATCGCTGATGTACAGTATATACTTCCTCAATTCGTAGGGTTCAGCTGGTGAAGACCATGTCGTATTACCATGTATTACCCTATTGTTCAAAATCACTGACCCGTCCCCTACAAGCAATAAACAGTAGCCCGATATTAACCATGATTCACCAAATTTATACTCGTCATTTTTTGAGTTGAAACATGTTGAAACAACTAAATTAACTGCACCATTCAAAATTTAAATGTTTTTTGTTTTACCCCTTGAGTTCCCTAAACACCCCCCCATTTTTCATCGTCAAATCGTTCGGTCACTATATGTTTCTTGGTTTTAACCCCATTTCGTTTTCTGAAGCCTCCCATTCATTGAATGACCCATCAGTTTCAGATGTAAAATTGAAAAACAATCAAAAATCACTCAAGATCTCTAAATGTTTGTTGTCTGAACTTAGCATTTTTCTATATGTTTTCTATATATGTTTCTTGGTTTTCATGAGTTTTTACAATTTTTGTTGCTTAAATGTCGCATTTTTCCACATGTTTCCCAAGTTTCATGGTGCCATACCGCGACCCGCAACGGTGTCGCCTCGGTGGCACTCCAGGACTCCACGTCCGCCAGGGTGCCCAGCGCCGCAGCCGTGAGCTGCGAAGCGATGGATGGGACATGGGAAAACCATGGTAAAACATAGGGAAATGTAGGAAAAACATGGGAAAAATATCGAAAAATGATGATTTCACTTCGAAAATGGTGATTTTATCATGGATGAATATGGATTTCATGTGGATTTCTTTAATGGATTTATAGTTGGTGTATGTGGTTTTTATACATCTATAGTGATGCAAATGTTTTTTCTGGATAATATGGAACATGTTGATGCATGGAGTTATTTAAATCGTTTTTCAAATCAAGGCAGAAAAATGCAGAAAGAGTTACTGAACCATAACTATGTGGCAAAACATGATTTTTAGGGATTTGGGTTGATTTAAATTTGATGTATATATGGCTATATATGAGCATGATAACCCCCATCTATATGTCACATAGAATCATCAATCGGCGGTGAGATAACTATCGAACATATTTCAAGAATGGGAATTTAACCATCAAACATCGGACATACTGGGACGGCCATGTGCCATGATGCTGCAGGCGAAGTAATCCCCACTTCTATAATCCATTCATCTAAACCATTCATGTAACCCATATAACGCTTAAGCATTCTTCTCTTCAACACATTCCCTGGAATCCCTTGCAGCAAATAATCACTTTGGGGAAGATATTTTGGCACTTGTCAGCTGGCATTCGCCTAGCAAGCAGCGTGCTTGCCACTGGTGCCTTTTGGTGGAGCATTTCCTAGATACCACTCCAGACTCCCTAGGACCCAAATGGGGATATGATATGTCCAAATAGAAGACTATGGCTTCAATTTTGAGAGGTGAGTGCACTGGCCTGCATCCCACAAAATTATCCATATGGCGATATCTCCCAGTTACGATCCATGGGTAGTAGCTTTCTTCAATCCAGTGAACCATATGGGTTGCATACCCTAGACTAGTGTCGGAATTCATGGTTTTCCATCCCATGGGCATCCTTGTGATAAGTACCCTCTGGTTATTTAACATAGCCATGGAAAATCCCCTATAAATGGAGGTTTTAATGGGAAAATCATCTAAAATAACCAATTTTCCATGGCTATGTTAAATAACCAGAGGGTATATTTTTATGTATACACAATTCAACCTTTGACCCCAGCTTTAAGTAGGGTAAGTGGGGTCCAGTTTTCACCGCGCTGGATTTCATCCACAAATCCAGCCTGGGGCCACCAAAGTTTCATGTATAATTTGTTTCCCACAAAAATGATGCCTACTCGCAGGATCATCCCACTTAGTATCTGGCTAGTAGCTGGAGTTGTAACCCGTTGCATGTAATCCAATTTAGGGGACTTACCAACCGGTGTTGTTTTTATCCAGTTGGTAGCCTCCCGTAGTCAAACGTGGCTGGCTGGAACATCCGCCATTCAGCTAGGAACTAATAGTTCGGGGATTTTCCAGCCACGTTTGAGGACACCGGATGGTTTCCTATTGGCTTTACCACATTGACACATTGTAAACCATTTTATCAGGATAATGGAGTACTAATGTGGGTAAATTAATGTGGGTAAATCATAGTGACCTCACTGTGACCTCACTGGAATCATGATTAGTAAGGGGAATCATCAACAAAAGATTGGTGGCCGCAAGTTTCAGGTTTGTGAATTGTTGATATAATTCACTGTAATTACCCAGATTAATGGGACATGAATAACCTCTGGTAAAATCAACATAATTATGGAAAATCATCATGTTTTATAGCTAGGCAAGTCCATTTTCAATAGCAAACTGTTAGTTTACCAGAGGGCAACCGGATGTTGAAGTTTCCTAAGAATGGGGTTACCGCGAAATCATCCATTTCTTCAGTGATTTTCAATTCTAAACCATCCACTTTGGAGGTGTCCCCATTTCAGGACACCCCCACATTCATAACCCCTCTGGGTGACAGCTGCAGGTCGTGGTGTCAAAATCAAGGGAGCGCCCGATGCATAGGCGGCTTCCACACGGGTCAGGCGTCGCCGCAGATCGTCAAGAATTGTTGTCTGCATAGTAAGGCTGCGGGATTGGGTCTCCATGACGCGAAAAGTGGAAACAAAGTGAAGGAAAATCCTCACTGAATACATGTTCTGGCGCTCCTGCTCTTGACGCTCGACATAGGGACAATGTTGTAATGTGCCGTAGATAGGCTTGGCCTTCTTGTACTCTGAGTAGGCGGCGACTTGGACGTACACCGTCCGGGGCCAACTGAGGTTGGCCACTGTTGAAGACATTCTCAAAGACTCGGCACCAACATCAGTGACCCTCAGGAGTCCTGGGACTTCGGGCTCAAGGTCAGAGACTGTAGCGACCAGCTGACCCATGGTGACCTGTCCTAACACCAGGGTCCCACCATTTGGCTTTATTGCATTCTAACCATTTCAAAGGGATATCATAGGATTATAGTGGAGATGGACACAATGGATTCCTAATTTGCACTATTAACTGGCATCCTGATAACTACTCATAAACCACGAAAACCCTAGATTTTCCTGACATGTTCCTAAAATTTCCGAAGATGTTCCATGATTTTCCCACATTTTCCCAGGGTTTTGCCTATTTTTTTCCACCTCAGTCGCTCCCCCCAAAGTCCACCTGGTTGGTCACCGTGGCGTCGCCAAAGCCGATGCCTTTCACCGTGACGCGCGCGCCGCCCTCCTCGGAACCCACGGGGGGATCCACGCTGTGGATCTCGAAGCGCCTCAGGCGCGGGTGGAGTCATCTGTCAATGGGTTGGTTTAAGGGAAAATCCACAGGAAACCCATGGTTTTTACGGCTAAATATAGGGGTTTCCTGTAAATTTTCCCATTGACCAATCCAATGCTGGGAAATCCTCTATAACTGGAAAATAGCTGGAAAAATAGTTGTTGTTTTTTTACCATCGGAAAATCCTCTATAACTGGAGGGTTTATAGCTGGGAAAATCATCGAACGAAATGATCTGATGTTCCATTGCCACATTTGTTTACCGGAGGGTAATCCGGAGATTTTTTTCTGGTGATCTGATGTTATCTGAACTCATGTTTTATCTGATGTTATCTGATGTTATCTGGTACTGGTGACCTTTCGAAGTTCTAGAGTATACCCAGAGAACACCAAATAACCAGACAAAAAAGTTGAAACCGGAATTACTCTGGAGTCATAATAACTTTGGAACTGGTTAATGACTGCTGCATCTGTGGAGGGTTATAACATGATATGTCTATGGTCTATGGTTTAGGTCAGTTCTAGGGTATGGGGGTGTCCTAAAATGGAGGTATCCCAAAAATTCAGCTACCACAGATTTCTTGGATATTCCCATTGGTCAAGCCATGGCCTAGATACACAAAACATTCGTTTTTTTGCTGGTGAACATAGATATTCCCATTGAAAAAGCAAAATATCAAAGGATTCAACTATCCATCCAGTCGGTTGGGGATGGTCAGTTAAAGGATATAACCCAGTAAAAAAGAGGCTTACTAATAGTTAGCTAAGAGCTTACGAGATTGCGCTTGTTGCTTTAGAACCAAATGGAAAACGCCTCTCAAAGGGAAAATCATGGAAAATCATGGAAATATATGGGAGCCAGCTACTTGGAGAAGCATCCCACTGGACTAAGTCGGTAATAACTATGATAAACATTTACCAGACCCCATATGTATTGGAAGTGCAGTTCCATGGTGATTTCGATAATTGAATGGATCTTAATGGGACAAAATGAAAATATCATGAAATATAATTGATTTGGAAGTGCAGGCCAGAGGTTACTTTCATGGAAATAACATGATAGAACCATGCTGAAATAAACCCAGAAATTTGGATATAAGCCCTATAGCTATGGTTACAGCTACATAATATGTCAGTGTAACCTCAAATGCCGTCCGAGGTAACTGGGAACATCATCTAGAAATGGTGAATTGTCCTTGGTTGAATGTGTTTATTAATGTTTATTAGGTATATGGATATTACGGATGTTCGTTGATGTTGCATGTTTGTCGACCGTTTTCAAAGCATGGAAGTCTCAGAATGTTCTTTTCGTTCCTTTTAATTTACTCAAAAATTGAAAGGGGAATTCAGGTCATCAAAAATATCAAATCTTAGCCAACAGAAATATGGGATTTGCAGCTCTTCAGAAATGGATACCCTCTGGTAAACATACAAAAAGCTATTGAAAATGGCCATTGAAATAGTGGATTTTCCCATTAATAGCATGGTGATTTTCCATAGTTATGTTAGTTTACCAGAGGGTAGAAATGCTGACCAAAGGCAATGAGAATGGTGTAGATCGCCACCAACCCATGCCCGGATATGGGAAAAAAGAATTCACCGGAATTCTACGTGCACATGCTGGGCATGTGGTACGAAACCATCCAGAGATTGGACTTTGGCATCACGAAGTTCTGGGGCATAGATGTTAGTCAAGAACTTGGGATTTCAAGCAACAGTCGAAAGTTGAGCTAAAGCAGAAACGGGATGTTTGCTCACCAAAGGCAATCAACATGACTAGACCAGTACCCTCTGGTAAACATACGAAAAACTATGGAAAATCACCATGCTATTAATGGGAAAATCAACTATAAATAGCTATTTTCAATAGCAAACCGTTAAATTACCAGAGGCTAATTTTCTTGTCCTCTCTTCCAAGGTCTTGGTCTTCATCAAAGCTATTGGACACTGGCGCGTTCGGAGACCCTATCGGCTTGGGGACGCCGGCGCTCCCTGGTGCCAGCTTGAGGGTGCTACAGCATGGCAGCATAGCCGGCCAGATGACAATCGTCAGTGGCTACAGCCATCATGGCGCCTTCCAGGCTCCCGCCGAAAATTCTCTGGAAGGGACCGCCAAGCCAAAGTCGATCATGGTGAACTGGAAGCTGAATCGAAATCAGATGGTAGACTGAAGCTCAGCACAAAAGCATAGAGTATCTGAGCGTAAAGAATCTCACAGTGGTCTGTAACTGGGACAAATGGATACTTTAGCAGTACTGACAAAACTAATAAACACCCTTTGCAAAATGGGATATTTCTTTTATTAATGGAATGATATAGTGGGATATGATATGATATGATATTTATTTGTGCCGTGGTCAAATCATTTTTTTTGTGCTATGGTCATCCCTTTCTATCACTAGGGAGTATCCAATCCACTCCATTCACTGAGACCGAGAAATACACATCTCGGGAAGAGGGCAACACCAACAGAAATTGGATTTTGCAACCAGGGTCTTAAGTCAACAGAAACAGGATCGTCATAGCCAGTAACATGATGAATATTCATTTGCTAGGTATTGAGATGAGTGAGTGATGCTTTTAGAATATCACATCAAATCATATAACTGATCTACTGATGATATATGCATATTCACAAAAATTGCTGAATTGATGATGATGATGATGATGATGATGATGATGATGATGATGATGATGATGTTGGTATCGAACTAAAGGCTAGTTGCGGCAAGTTGTTTTTGCATTGTCGGCCTCCAAAGGGAACCCCATCATTCCTAGATTGTTCATACACCCAAACATCAATCATGGTTTTTGGAAATGAAGAAGCCCTTACCCTCTGGTATATGGCTATTGAAATAGTTGATTAGTTGATTTTCCCATTAAAAACGGTGATTTTCCATAGGGCTTCACCTTGGAGGAATGGCTTACAACCTCCACATCTGGAGTTGGAATCTTCGACATCTGACTCACCAGTCAAACAAAACAAAACAGACCAAAGACTTATCATGTGAGCTCCAAAAAGCATCCACATTGTTTCAAAGAATCAAGCCTTCCTAATGATTCTGAACAAATTACAACATGTCCCAAAGCTCGCAAGAAGCTTGTTTTGGGGTGGATTTTCCCCATCGCCAATGCTAGATACCCATCTACTGGTTGATCATCATGTTCCCCATAGGAATAGCCAGAAAATGGCCATAAATCGACTGTTTTCAGATACATACAACTGCCAGATAAAGTTGGTTCGATAGGTCCAATGAATGTTCCCAGTTCCAATTGATTCTATGTATATATATATATATTATATGGGTTATAAACTGGGGTGCGGTTGGGGTGACTTTCATGGGTACAACCATGGTAGTAAGCCCCAAACGTTGGGAAATGACACCAAAGATAACTAAAGTTATATGCAAGGGTGCCTCCCGGTTATACGTTGCTTCAGAAAACCCCCATTCAGTATAGATACCCTCTGGTTATTAGACATAGCCATGGAAAATTGCCCATTTATAGATTATTTATGATCATTTACCTATTGCAAATGGTGATTTTCCATGGCTATGTTAAATAACCAGAGGGTATATCTACCATAAAGCCCAAGTGAAACTGGAGTTTTACCCCTTAGTTCTTGGACCGGAATCATCCCATGCTATCCCCACTTGAAAGCGGATATCCCCGATATGGTTGGGTTCGATTCGCCATTGTTAATTGAATTCCAGAGATTGTGAAGTTTATATCGAGATTCTGAGGGTGCCAGGTATTTAAAGTTTATAAATGCCATAATTTTTACATCCACTATAATATCCACACGATTCCACCCTAATATTCCGCTAGTATTTCATTGATTGAGCTCCGGGATATCAAAATGTTTCTTGGTTCCACCAGCACTTTTCTGGGCAAACCACCATTTTTGCTGGCTAAATCTCATCTTGGTTAAAGTTTTATTATCCCGCTTGTTTATCCCTACCATCTGCCCATTAAATGGTAATATGCCAAAAAAAAAACACCTATTTTTCAACCAAAAGAACATCTTTTTCAGGATTGATTACCAAATTCCCTGATGTTTTGGTGACCTATAATTGATTGGAAGATTGAAGGGAAATTTATAGGGAAGAATTACCAAATGCAATTAATTAATGGGGAAATCTTACCATTCAGCGATTCACTATAATTCTTGACTGTATCTTACTTCAATGAATAATGCATCACCTACTTGGATGTCTCTGAAAATGGGGTATAGCCAATAGCCAGTTCCCAGGAGAAATAATGATAAACCCGTGGATTTAGGGCACCATATTATTCAGACAAACCCACTTCATGCTCGAAGCTGAATTCAATGATTCTTGCCTACAAGGTGGGGGCCCCCAAACGTGATGTTTGTTGGTTTATAAACCCCAGGAATACTATAGTTATATCATGTTATATCTACTATAAACCATAATATGTCATAGTGAAATAAGAGTTATAAACGCACCAACTTAGCTATCGAACGGGGGCCCCACATTGTTTTTAAGAACGTCCCATTCAGCCATTCGCTTCACCAAGGTACGTGTCCAGATAGGTGGCACGTTCTGAGATGCCGTAGCCACGGGTGGTGACCTGGTTCTCCCATGGAGCGTAAGCCCTCTGAGTGCCCAAAGACTTCGAAAACCAGGAAAAAAATGTGGATTTTCCAGGGGAAAGTGGTGTTTTTTAGGGTTTCACCTTAGGATAAATGGTGATTGAACCAAAAAAAAATGTCATTCAACCAGGAAAATGATGGTTAATGGGATTTACGGGTGATTTAACCAACAGCTAAAAGTGTCATAACTTTATATGCAGGGAATCTAACCTGATGGGAACTTATAAATTAACTCAAAACAGATGGAAAATTATGACTACTTGGGTTTGAAATGCATTGATTAATGGTATCTAAACCATCCCGATTGTGGTTTATTGAGTGCACCCCGGTCAGGATGCGATAGGTCACCCCCAGTCATGGCTGGATTTGAATCAATTTATAAGGACAAAAAGTGGGATTTACTGGAGATAATATAACTGGACATCATGGATGATCAGTAACCAATTTTGTTTCATGTTATAAACCAGTTCCCAAATTTCCATGTGTATGTCTAAGATTTTGCCGGAAATCGAAACTGGTGAAGTCAATAAGACTGGGTTGTTTACACAATAAGGCCAATAGAAATACCCTCCGGTAAACTAACATAGCTATTGAAAATCACCGTTTTAAATGGGAAAATCCACTATAAATGGCAATTTTCAATAGCTATGTTAGTTTACCAGAGGGTATTTGGGCGATTGCACAATAGATGATGGGGATAAAGGGTGAATAACCAACCAGCAAAATAGGACATTTCACCAACAAATGTCAGGTTTCAAGTCGCAGAATTTAGGATTTTTTCCAACAAAAATCCTGATGTGGTTCAAAAACAACTCCGAGGCTTCAAAACAACACTTGGTGATATGGTGGATCAGTGATCAATTACACCTGGAAGTGCAGTTCCAGCTATAAGTGGATATTATGTATATATATATATATACGGATATGTAACGAGAGTTATCCAGCTTATATCCTAACTTATGGGGTTTTATATATAACCGTGTATCCATGAAAGAAAGCTCAACTGCACCACAAGTACTTGTTTTGATCATTACCCCATTGCTGGTGTTTTCCACAGCAGTAAAATGCGGCACTCCAGTTCTCAGCCAAAGCATGTCCCAGATCATGCTCGAAAAACCTCACGCCCAGTAGGTATAGGATGTGCTTTCCCCAAAATATGGATTTTAAGAACATATATATATATATATATGTACATACATATAAATTACATAAATATGGCAAGAAAAGAAAAGGCGTTGACCCATCCCCAGGTGGTTGATCCTCCAATGAATTTGTTTGGTCAATGCGAAATTCAAAACCTGCGATTTGAATCAGACAACGTTTCCATTCATGCTCTCTACTAGAGATTTCTTAGGTATTTCCATTTGTGAAACTAAGTAATGTGGCTAAAACAATGCCATACCCTCTGGTAAACTAACATAACTATGGAAAATCACCATTTTTCATGGGAAAATCCACTATAAATGGTCATGTTCAATAGCTATGTTAGTTTACCAGAGGGTAAACCACCCAATTGGGGAATGGTTGAAATCCAACCTATGGTGAGTCATTAGGGATGGTAAACCTGGCATAATTTTACCCACAGGAGTCGATCCTCCCAGGCGTCCGTGCCAATAAGGTCGGCTTCACAAAGAAGTTGGGCGGCTTCACCACGCCTTGCCCCAGTTCGGAATGGCCAAGGTGGTGCAAATAACGCCAACATGGGGGTTGTACCATCTGATTGTTGAACATAGCCATGGAAAATGGCGAATTTTGGATGATGTTCCGATTAAAACCTCCATTTATAGGGGATGTTCCATGGCTATGTTAAATAACCAGAGGGTAAATCAACTTGTAGCCGGGGGACCACCACCTTGTAGAGATTCATCAATCAAAAATACATGCTTTGCTACAACAAAGAGGGAAGTATCTCGCTCCAAAGGTGCAAAGCCCCAAGATGCCCGGCTTAAAAAAGCTGCTACGACGATTCAAAAAATTTCTTATCTTCCCCTAGCAGGATGGCNAAGTATCTCGCTCCAAAGGTGCAAAGCCCCAAGATGCCCGGCTTAAAAAAGCTGCTACGACGATTCAAAAAATTTCTTATCTTCCCCTAGCAGGATGGCAAAAATGTCACTTTATCAAAACTAGTGCCCACTCACAATGGGTATTTGGGAGTGAAGTGCAAGCCCCTTCAAAATCTGCTTTCCAAAAGTTGCGTACCAAGGTTGTCAACGCAATGTTCCCCCGAAAAAGCAACATGAGGTGTCCTTTCCTTACTATGTCAACTTGTACGGATGTATGGGTGGATCCATGGGCAAAATGGGTTCTTCATGTCATGTCAACCTACAGGAAATTGGCCCGGTCAGACCCAGCCCTGGTTTACAAAGTTTTTGCTCAAGCCCGCAAGTTTAGAAGTATTGATGGAGACACCCTCAATGGTGCGCCAGCAGTGCTTTCCCGTCTTTTCAAAGAATTGCAATGGCAATTTACTGACGACTCTTTTATCTTCAACCGGACACAGGATATCCAATTTTCCCTGACCCAAGGAAGCCAGAGTTTCTTTATACATGAATTGGAAAGATCCGTGCGACGGTCGCTTTTCCGATCATCTCCACAGCGGCATGACAATTTGGGCGAGAGCCGTGGCCAACATATCGATATCGATCTGACTCGCTTTTTCTGCGACAATGATTTTGCCCAACACAGTATTTTCTCAGAAGTGTCTGATGATCTCCAGTCACTCCCTACAGACATCACGCACGGGCAACGGATAGTCCAGTACCTCATGACAGGATCTTTGTTCGACGGGCCTAGGAAATATAAGGCAGGTCTGGCGAAGTCAGATTCTTGTCCAAAGTGTGGGCAACAAAACACACACATTCACATGTTCAGGGATTGCCCCTTTTCTGGAAAGCCAAGTTTTGATACTGATATACCAGCCACCACGTGGAACACGGGAATCTTCTTCGAAAATGATTCCATTGCGAGTTTTCGCGCCGAACACGGGGCACATTTTTTGTTTGAAGATTTTCCCCAAAAAATCTTTAATGAGTCGAACCTGGATGTTTTCACCGATGGAAGTTGTTTTCTATCAAAGAGTAAGCGGTTTTCCCGTGCTGCATGTGGAATGTATGCACCAGGACATGGGAAGTTTGCCATCCCCTTACCTGGGCTAGACCATTCATCTCAGAGAGCCGAGATTGCAGCTCTATTGCTGGCTGTGAAAACTTTCAGGGGCCCCATCCATATTTTCTCTGATTGCTTCACCGCTGTTAAAGGGTTTTCCATATTAAAGGAAGCCGGCTTTTCTAGTTGCAATCTACGATCATGGGACAATTTTGACCTTTGGCAAGAAATAGCACAAGATTGTTACGAAAGGAATTCTGCTGTTTACGTTTCTAAGGTTTCAGCACATGGCCGCAACCCTCATCAGGACCCCTATCTAACTGAGGGTAATAGGCTTGCAGATGAAGCAGCCCATTCATGTGCTTCGGATTCCTTTCGGACTCTCGCAGAACATTTCTTGCCAAGTATCAAGCAGGCTGTGTCCCTTCAGTCGCATCTTATCCGAATTTTTATTGAGCAGGTCGGACTCTCCTCTCTTTGCGAAGATGAGTCGACGGAGCGCTTTGATGCCTTTTCATCTGGGTCCTCCATTTCCATCCCCGTAAATCTGGTAAGTAGGGTAGGCTGCACGTGCGCTCCCTCGACCCGCTTTTCAAAGAAGGGGCGGGTGACCTGTGCAGGTTCATGTCCTTTTGCTCTGTCAGTTAGACCAAATGTATCCGTGGAAGAATGTTTTTTGAATCTAGTCGACAAGAGGGAATGGATTCCTGAAAGGGTTTGGCTTTTGATTCAAGATAGGTATCCTGGTTTCCATGAGTGGTTGAACTGGCGAGGAGGACGCATTGAACCTTGCAATATTACCGAAGTCGAATTGGACCGCCAAAGTCGGTTTATTTCAGAGAATACCAGGGGGCTTGCTGTTCAGAGTATCAACGAGTCTTCCTGGGGTCGTGGAACTGGAATGCTTGGATACACTCCGTGGGCTTTTTTCCTCATTCATTTCATTATCCAGTTTGGCTTCGTGCCGGGAGTGATTTTTCCTGAGTTGGGTTTCGGTACCCTGGTTCAACGTTTCCGCAGATTGTGGTTGCAATTCCTCGTTGTTGCCTTCCCCTTAGCTGGGCCTGAATCAGGGGCTGCGAAACATGCCGCGCCATTCGGCCTCAAAACTCTTAAAGCTTTCAACATGCACTTAAACTCACCTTTCAAGGTTCAGCTTTGGGCGGCCATGTTTCAAGCCTCCATGTTTTGCAATCGGCAATCCCTGGGTGACTCCCGCAAATTCAGACATAGATGGAAACCTGACTGGAATTTGATCTGTAGCTACTAATCTCCTTTTGGTAATCTTTNGCAATCGGCAATCCCTGGGTGACTCCCGCAAATTCAGACATAGATGGAAACCTGACTGGAATTTGATCTGTAGCTACTAATCTCCTTTTGGTAATCTTTTATTTCGAAGAAGGACATGCACGTCGCGAGCTCAGTGGGACGAGACTCATTAGTTACCTGTAAGGACAATCAGCCAGAGGGNTTTGGTAATCTTTTATTTCGAAGAAGGACATGCACGTCGCGAGCTCAGTGGGACGAGACTCATTAGTTACCTGTAAGGACAATCAGCCAGAGGGAAAAAGTTTTGCATGCAAAGACCAATAGGTCATCAAGATTTTGTGCAAAGGCCATTTGGCCATCCAAGCTTGGAACTTGTATCCAAAGCCCCTGGGAACTGTTTCTTTTTTCTGTGTGTGGCAATGTCTTTGACATGGCTGCCATTTCAACTTTAGAAAGTGTGCCAGAACTTGATGCACCCAACTGCTCCATCATTTGTTCCACACCTGTGCCATGGTGACAATCAACACCAGGGTGGAGCTTCAGTTTNTGCAATTCATCCATGGAGGCAAAGTTGCCAAGAATGCCAGCTTGTCATCTTCTACCACATTGAAAGAGCTGATCCAAGCCAGGAATGACATGTACAAAGCAAAAGAGCCCCCAGAAGAAGACCAAGAAACATTGTTTGATGATGAGACTGAGCCAGCTGCAGGGTCCAAAAGGGCATTTGACCAATTGGAAAACCAGAAAACCATAGTGGAAATAGATTGTGCTGGAACCAGCATTGATTGCTTGATGGTGGGCAAGAGGCCAACCAGGACAGATTTTACTTTTCTGTTGGAGCCAAGCCAAGTTGAAGCCATTGTGATGGCTNGCTTGATGGTGGGCAAGAGGCCAACCAGGACAGATTTTACTTTTCTGTTGGAGCCAAGCCAAGTTGAAGCCATTGTGATGGCTATGAGGCAAACTTCCACCAAAGATTTGGACATGCCTACCAGGGCATACAATGCCAAGAGTGCCAAGCAAGCCAAGAAGGAGGAATGAGTGGCTGCATGTAAGAGGGAAACAGGTTTGCACTGCTTTGGGTTTGTGTCTTGTTGCAAGTTCAAAGGCCATGTGGCTGTTTGGATATTGGCTCCCCATGGCCAAGCACATGGAAACACACTTATGAATGCTTTTTTGCTTTTGGCTGCAACCATGATGTTGAAACCTGTGAAGCATGTAAAACACCAAGTGCACAAGCAACCTTGGCAAGTATCCCAACAGATTTTGCAATTGTTTTTCCAAAGCCATGGCTGTGCCACCTGCTGTGGCCAAGGATGTGAATGACCTTCTGGATTCCAACCAACCCATTAACCAGAAGCTCCAGAAGGTGATTCAGAAGTTGGAGGCCAACAATTTGGTCCAAAGAAAAACCTTGTTGCCAAGCCAAATCCTTTGCCATCCTCAGAACAGCGGAGGAACCATGCTCAGCTTCCATGATGTGTGGCAAAAAGGAACTGCTTTGACCAATGTTGGTATCCAGAAAGCTTTGCTGGAAGATTCCATCTGCATCCAAATGGCCAGGGACCCTGTCAAAAGAGACAACCAAGTGTCCAAGAACCAGCAGCTCCAGGAGGAAGCCAAAGGTTTTCTGCCAGCATTGCTAGGCACAGAAGGTTTCTTGGCAAATAAATCAACATGTTTCATGTTTACATGAGCCAACAAACTTGGCATATCACATCATTGTCTGTTTGCCTCAGGTTACTTGAGCTTGGGGTGCAGCCACACAGTGGCATGGCTTCGCTGTGTGGAAGCCAACATTGCAGGCCCACATGGCCTTCCAGAGTTGCCCAAAAGTGACCCAGCTTGGGATTGCATTGCCAAAGGTTGGAAATGGATAGTTTTGGCACCAGAAGTTGAAGATGCCATACCCACATTGCCATCATGGACCCAAATGGCATTGAACAGTGGGAACAGCATTGGGAAAGCCATTGGTGAGCTTGAGGTGGCTAGCCTGATGACCCACTTTTTCAACCAAGGCTTGGACCTAGCCCAGGCATGCCAGAATGCCAGCCAAGGAGATCAGAGATGCAAGGAGTCAATTCCATTCATTGCCACCTATGTCCAGAAGTTTGCAGGTGGTTCGCCAGACTTCCCCATCATCAAGTTCCTCAGCAGGTTCTCCCAGCAATTCAATGCAACCTTGCTGATGGGCCAGGATTTCTTCCAAGGATTGACCATGCTTGACTTCAAGCAACCTGATTCTGTTTACCATTTCATCAGGGCCAGCGCATGGGCCACCATGCTGACCACCAACAAATGTAGTGATGGGTATGCCAAAGTGCTGCATTGCCATGATCTGGACAAGCTGAAATCCACCAATGTTTTTCCCAAGGTGCAGCTGGCTGAGAAGATGTTGACAGATGCATGGAAGACCATGCAAACATACTTGAAAGATGGCAGCCACAGTGAGAGCCACACCAACAAGTGTTTTGGAAGGATGGCAGTGAGAACCATGCTCTTCTTGACAGGCAAACAGAAATTTGCCAGGGAAGCCAGGGAGTTTGAATCCTTGGAATCCATTTTGGAAGCTTTCACAGAAGACATGAAGAACCCAGGTGAAAGAGCCAGCCAGAGCAAAGAAGAGCTACCAGTGACAGATGCAGTGAATGCCAAGCCAAAAGAGTTGGTGTTGCTGCAGAACAGCCACATCCAGATTGATGGTTTGTGCCTTGGCTGTCCCATTTGTTTCTATTTGGGGATTTATGTCTTTTCAAACCACCAGGCAAAAGAGTCATGCATTGTTTTTTTGGACATGTTCCATTTTCTAGTGGGGTATTGCTACCCCAAGAAGCATGGCGCCAAAGTTTTCCAGCTGCTGTCTGTGGATGACCAGAAGGCAGTCTTTCAGCACAATGCCATTTTGGCAGGCCAGCCAGAAACTGTTGATGTTTCCCACCAAGATCTCAAGTTTTGGAAAGTCACCAAGAACAAAATGCCCATGCTGTGCAGCTTGCCCATTGCACAAATGGGGATGCCACCTAGCAACCCACTTGTGCAGCAAGACTTTGAAAGGCTGCAGGTGGCTATTTCACTCCACCATGCCTATCTTGCCCACCAACTGAAGCCAGAGCAAATAGCCTTTTCCATCCATCCAAATGGCTGCCACACCCTGCAGCCAATGAAGAAGAAGGCCATGAAGCTGATCCCATTGGGCATAGTCACAGGGCCAAGAAGGATGCCAAACTCAAAGTGGCCATCCACCATTTTGGTCAGGTATGGGCCACCACCCCATACAGCCAAAACACCAAACTGGAGGAGGATGAGAAACATTGTTTGATACCATTCTGGTGGGTCCAAAAGGCCCAAGAGGATGAACACAACATGCAATGGAGCCATGTCACCCAGGATGGGATCAAGATCCCATGTTTGACCAATGATGGCCCATTGGAGAAGAATGTGGAATTGACTTTCCAAAAGGATGAAACCAATGAGGAAGACCAGGGAGATGCTTCTAGGCAAAGAAGAAAGTCAAAAAGACGCCCAAATGATGTCCAGGTGGTCCATTGTATATCTGAGAGCATTGCAGGGCACTTGCTTCAAAAAGCTTGAACAAGCTGCTGCAGCTTCAGGTTCCTATTCCAGTGCTTTTTCTGGTTTTCATACATGGAATGCCAATTTCTTTTCCAAAAGCCATTTGGCTATGCAAAACTTTTTGAACCAAAGGCCCCAGGGCAATCCATCAACTGCTAATTTCTTCAAAGGCCATACATGGCTATTTGGTGCATCACCATCATTGAATCTTGGTGTGACTGCTAGCCCAGCACCATGGCCCGAAGAAGTTCCAGAAGAGACACCATTAGAGGCATCATAGATGATGACCATGGCAGAATTATTCTGTGGCAAAATGGTTGGGAGACATGGTTCCCTGATTGCACTGTTTGTGCTTCTTACCATGAAATTGCTGAGTTGTTTGCCTGTGCAACACCCAGGTTGGACTACAACCTGATGACCCATATGAGAACTGCAGGATTGTGACCTTCCAAAATGGCCAGACAGTTCTGCAACCTGTCCATTATTTGGTTCTGTGGAGACATTGGGACAGCCAAGTTCACCTCAAGTAGAAATGCAAAGGTAATGGGATATTTAATAATGGTTTGTCTCTTCCCTGGAATTAACACATTTTGCATTGTATCAGCAAAGGTACCTATATATTTATATATATGTATATTGCATGTATGTGTTTATGTATGAAAATAAATCACATATGGCAAGCCACACAAATGATGAAAGAAAAGTGTTAACATGGAAGCCAACTTCATTTGCCAACCAAAGGTTTATATATACCTGCATGTAAATATATAAAGATTCCCAATAATCCATATCAAGTTGCATGGAACAGTTGTCTTGTTTTTCAAAACCAGTGTTTGTCTTGGCAAAGGCTTCATGGCCATCTCATTTTTCCAAAGGCCAGTTTGGCCATGTTGCTTTCTTCAAAGGCCAGTGGGCCATGCAGCTGCAAGCTGCAGTGTTTCTCCCAACCTCTTCCATGCATGTGCCCAGGTGGACCTACAAGGAGCTGGAGGAGGTTCACCAGGACACCAGGGAGGTGCCCATCATCTACTACACGGTGTTTGCACAGAAAGGCCTGGTGTTAGTGTTGTGCTCAAAAGCCTATGGGCCATTCATATACCATGTAGTGCATAGCTATATGTTCATTTATCATCTATATTTGCTTTTTTCTCAAAGGCCAAATGGTTGTTCATGCAAAGGCCAAAGGGCCATGTAGCATTAGGACCCACACTTCATTTCCACAGTTTTGGTCGGGTTTTTTCAACCGCCATCTTGCAGCCCCAACCTGAGCATGCCAGCTACAACCAGCTAGCTGCTGCTTCCAGCCAAGCCACAGAGCTGAAGCCATTTGGCCATGAAATCCAGGCTGCAAAAAAATATGGCAGCTTGCATGCACAAAGTCCACCAGGACATGTTTCATGTCATGCCCCAAAGGCCATCAGGCCATAATTTGTATTTTTCAAAGGCCAGTGGCCATATTTTTCAAAGGCCAGTGGCCACATAGATTGAAACAGCTATGCCACCACCATTTTGTTTTCCAAAGTGTTTGCCAATGGTTGCCATCTACCAGCTGCCCAAACTCGCCCTGCCTGCCAAGCAACCCACCACTGCAATGGCTCCCAGGACTACCAAAGCTGCCATGAAGGTGATGAAGGCCATGAAGGCAATGAAGGCAATGAAATCGATGAAGACCACCAATGCCATGAAGGCCAGCAGCTTGAAGAAACCAGCCAATGCAGCCAAGGCCAAGCAGGCCAAGAAAGGAAGTCAGAAACTTGACCAGGCTCCTGCCATCGCCAAGACCAATGCACCTGGCTATTGGATGGCTTTGGGGTGCACTGGAGCCAAGTGCAAGTCATGGATCTGGGTGTGGAAGGCCACTGTACTTGCAAAGTGCCATGTGTGCCAGCGTCCATGGTCCAAGAGCTTCCCTGAGGGTTGGCATTGGAGGCAATGACATGCAACCCCCATCCAATAACCATGGGGTGTAACACCATAGGACCACCAATATAAGTAACCAGACCTATGCAGCTGTTTTCCCATGGCATGCCTCCATTGCATACCCGGTTTTTAAAGGCCACACTGGCCATGCTAGGCCACCTGGGCCATGCAAGGCCACCATGGCCATGCCAAGCCACTTTGGCCATCACAGGCCAACAAGGCCATGGCAGAGCAGAACCATAGAAGGGCAGCAAAAAAGAATCAAGCAGCCTGCCTTATTTCAAAGGCCCATGGGCCATGAGTGCACAGGCAAAGGCCACATAAGCCATCCATTTGTAGCCACTTGCATTTTCATTTGCAAAGGCTCCATGGGCCATCCAGTGGTTTTCCAGATGTTTGGCAGTTCATGCATGGATCATCCCTGCATGTTTTTCCATGTTCATTTTGGATCCAACATGGCTCCATCAGATAGTGGTAGTTGCAGACTTTTCTTTTAAGGCAGTCATTGCAGTTGTGTCCAAGACATATCATGGATACACCATGCAATTTCAGGTCAGTATATCCAACCAATATACTGTTTACATATTAACATTTTTTTGTCCATATTGTTTGAACATGCATTGGGCAGTGATCCACCATGGTTGGATATGCCATGGCCCTGCATGGGCAAAGATCCCAACAGATGAGGCAATGACCCACAACTGCAACAGATGACCATGCAAAAAAAAGGTGCCAGTGGGATGTGCATTCAAAGCCCCCTTGGGCCATTGCATTCCATGTAGCAGATGCTGGCAGCAAAGGCCTCATGGCCATTACTACCATGACCATGGATGTCTCATGCCATGGTATGCCAATGCATTTCAAAGGCCATCTGGCCATATTGGGATTGTAATGCAACTCCATGTTTTGCAAAGGCCTCATGGCCATCAATTCATGCAACATGCCACATTGTTTGTATATTTATATTTGTGTATATATTGGTTCTGGTTTGCATTATATGGTTTATTTGTTGGTTTTTGATATTTATATCATATTACCTTTGTTTATATAAGTATAGTATAGTTATTGTTTTAATATAAATTTTGCAAAACATTTGGTTGAAATTACAAAATTATACAGAAAATATTGTGCTTTTTGGAAACTTTCAAATCAAAACCTAGGTTCAGAATCTGAACCTAACTCTCAAATATCCAGAGTTTGGTTCAGAATCTGAACCTAACTCTCAAAAATCCAGAGCTAGGTTCAGAATCTGAACCTAACTCTCAAAAATCCAGAGTTAGGTTCAGAATCTGAACCTAACTCTCCAAAATCCAGAGTTAGGTTCAGAATCTGAACCTAACCTTTTTGCGATGTAAGTTTTGTGATATAGTTTTTGGTTTCACAAAATGTCAAAAAATATATTTTGTATAAATATATTTTTCGTTTTTTATTTCAAAAATTCAAACTTAATACATATTTTGATTTATTGCAGATATAATCACAGCTTTTGGCTCAAACTAATTTAATGTGCAAACAGTAAATATCATAAATATATGTATGCACAACTACATGTATATGTACTGTATTAATGTTCTATTGTAAATATTATTCCCATTAAAACAATACATACATATGATTTGTATGCATTTTATGCATACAGAATGCATACAAAATGTATGAAACATAGAAAACTATGAAACACCACAACCATGCACACACACACAAACTACAAGCAACCCATAGCCAACCAATAGAATACATAACATCCTATAGGTTGTGCCAACAGAGCCAACCCCAGCAGCAGCCAGCCATGTCAAACCGCACTGTGTTTTCCAACCCAGCCAGTCCAGATGCAAAGGCAGGAGATGACAACAGAACCATCACTCCCAAGTCAGTGCCCACCAACTGGACCATAGTTCCAGCAGAGGCCAGGGAGCATTTGGCCATGTTGGCAGCAGACCAGCAAAGCAGAGAGAGGGCCATCATTGACAGGGCCATTGATGCCATGGGGCAAACCAGCAAGCATCCTCCAAGCCAGCTACCACTTCGACCAGCAATCAGAGTAGCAGCACACACAGCCACCTCCACCATTCCAGCCACTTCCACCCTTCCACCAAGTACTACAGGCAATACCATCACCTCTACAATACCACCCACCAGGCAGGCAACCACATCCATACATACTTGCACCACCACAAGCAATTACTCAGCCATCGTCCCTTGCTACAACCAGCACAACCGCTTTTACCAAGCCACAAGGCCATGCCTACACCAGGAGTGCCTTCCACAATGCCAAGGGCACCTGCTCACCCACCAGTGGTAGCTGCTGCAACCTTAAGCCAGGCATCTCCTGTGACTCCACCAAAAACTGTGGGTACAATGGCACCCACCACACCACCGAAGACCACACCAGCAAAGCCACCAGCAAAGCCACCAGCAAAGACACCAGCAAAGACACCAGCAAAGACAGCCATCAAGACAACAGCACAGCCACCAGCCAAGACACCAGCCAAGACACCAGCACAGCCACCAGCAGCGCGAAGCAGCTCTGCAGGCAGCAGCACCACTCCTCCAAAGGCATCCATGTGCCATCAAAAGGAACAAACAGGCTGGAAGCATAAAGCAGTCTGGCTAGCCAACAACCACCAAGCCAGAAGGTGGGACCANTCCTCCAAAGGCATCCATGTGCCATCAAAAGGAACAAACAGGCTGGAAGCATAAAGCAGTCTGGCTAGCCAACAACCACCAAGCCAGAAGGTGGGACCAGGTAGCAAACCTTGTCCACCAATACATGCAAGAGCAAGCCAGACAAAGAANATAAAGCAGTCTGGCTAGCCAACAACCACCAAGCCAGAAGGTGGGACCAGGTAGCAAACCTTGTCCACCAATACATGCAAGAGCAAGCCAGACAAAGAACCCAAGGTGCATGGGCCATCAAGGTAGCAGAGTACTGCCCAGCCCATGAGGCCAGGGACTGGGAGCAATGCGACCTGCTCATTGCCAACTGGATGGGAGAACCATGGTTCCAGTGGCAATCCAACAGAAGCACATCTTTGGAAGCCACCCATGGAACCAACCTGCGAATTCCACANGTTCCAGTGGCAATCCAACAGAAGCACATCTTTGGAAGCCACCCATGGAACCAACCTGCGAATTCCACAAAAGTACCAAGGCCAGGCTCACTATCTAGAGTTTCTTCACAAAGGCCATTGGACCATTCCAAGTAGCATTTTGCAATTTTAGTACCACAGGCCACTGATACCATTTATTTTCAACCAAATTTATTTATGTAACAAAGACCATGTGATTGCATGATTTTCCACATTGTGATTGCAGGTTGACCCAGCTGCCCAAGCAGAAACCGCCAGGGCTNAACCAAATTTATTTATGTAACAAAGACCATGTGATTGCATGATTTTCCACATTGTGATTGCAGGTTGACCCAGCTGCCCAAGCAGAAACCGCCAGGGCTGACTGTGACCCAGCACCAATATGGTGCTTGTCTTCCATGTGAAAAACAAGAGCAGGGCAGCCAAAGGCCACATGGCCATTCATTGTTTCAAAGGCCACATGGCCATTCATTGTTTCAAAGGCCACATGGCCATTCATTGTTTCAAAGGCCACATGGCCATTCATTGTTTCAAAGGCCACATGGCCATTCATTGTTTCAAAGGCCACCTGGCCATACTGCAGCAATTTTACCAAGCTTGCTTTTTGTTGTCAAAAGCCATTACAGGCTGTACATGTTTCAAAGTGCTATGTCCAGCACATAAAGGCCACAATAGGCTATTATTTGTTTCCCCTTCCAGCATTTTCTTTGGATATCTCTTCCTTCCAGCACCAGATTGATACATGGGCTCCAAGTCCAGCTTGCCATTTGAACCTTCCAAGGAAATCCAACCGCCTTGTTTAGCCATGACCCATTTGTGGAAGGTCTCTGAACAGCCAAGTGGTTGAAACCATGGCTACCACATTGTGCTCCAAGATCTCTGCTGTTGACATTTGGACCACCCAAGGCATTGTTACCATGCTTGAAGAGGTGGAAGCCCAAAAGTTTCCAGAGAATTTGGCCACAAAGTTGAATGCAGCCATTGAAAAGTTGGAGCCAGTGACTGGGGCTCCAGTGAGGCTGAGCAAAGCCAGCCAAGTTGTCAATGATTTACCAGCATGGTTGACTGCCAAAGATTGGAGCTTGATGGCATCCACTGTGACCATTCAGGATCAGCTCCAAGTGATTGCCAAAAGATTGGTATCCATGGGGGTTTCCTCCTTGAGAGAAAATACCAAGCAGCAGGCTGTGGCAGTGGTATTGCACCAGCAGCACTGCCTAGGGAAACCAGAGCTGCAAGCACATGCCATCCATAGTCTTTTGGCTGATTTCCAAGCTTTGCACCAAGATGCAGCCAGAGGCAAAGCAGGTGATGCACCAGCATGCCAGATCTATCCCAAGGATCCAAACTCATTGGGCTCCCAATGGCTAGCCAAGTGCTATGGCCAAGAAGTTCCAGAGGGTCGCACAATTCCATTGGCAGCCATGATGAAGAAGGCCTGAGGCATAAACTTTGCCATTTCTTTATATATCTTAAATCCCTCACCAACTATATATACTCTCCACTTTGTTTCTTTCTGGCTCAGGTGGCATGCAGAGGCACCAACAAGATGCTCAGGGGCAATCACCAGGAGAAGCCATCNACTTTGTTTCTTTCTGGCTCAGGTGGCATGCAGAGGCACCAACAAGATGCTCAGGGGCAATCACCAGGAGAAGCCATCAACCAGCACAGAGCAACAGGCACCAGATCCCATGGACAGGTTGGCCAAGTTGCTCTGTAAGTATGCACCTGAGAAGGCAGGGCTGCCATTGCTGGATGCCAGTCCAGCCACAAGCCAACCTGTGGTGCCAACCCCTGCAAGGGCCACAGCTGCACCACTTGCACCTGCAGCCACCACTGCCCAGACTTCAGAGCCATTGCCACTGGNCCACAAGCCAACCTGTGGTGCCAACCCCTGCAAGGGCCACAGCTGCACCACTTGCACCTGCAGCCACCACTGCCCAGACTTCAGAGCCATTGCCACTGGAAGATGTGCCAGAGAAGACACCAGATGTTTCACAGGAGTAACTTCTTGATTGTTTCCTTACTTGGGTGATAAAATGTTTCAAAT
>BGPT01001059.1:57598-89763 GCA_003297045.1 Symbiodinium sp. clade C Y103
TCATGCTGCATCTTGGGCAAAAGCCTTTTTGGCTATGCATTGTTTGCAAAGGCCACATGGGCCATCAGTGTGTGGATATTATTCATGTGGTATGTGGTTAAAAAAAATATTTTTCATAGAAACAAGGTAACAAGCAGCATTTTTCCTTTGCCATTGCATTAACTGTGTTGCAGCCCTAGACACAAAACTTAAGCTATTTTTTTTACAAAGACAAAAAAGTTATAACTAGTTAGCTAAAGTTAGCAAAAAGATATAAAAGTTAGCTAACTCAAGTTAACTATGTTAACTANAGTTATAACTAGTTAGCTAAAGTTAGCAAAAAGATATAAAAGTTAGCTAACTCAAGTTAACTATGTTAACTACTTACAACAAAGCCAGGATTGTAAGTAAGGTAGGCTAATTGCCGAAGGAAGTTTAGAAGTCAAACTTCCGACAAGATGGACACATGGAAAAACTCAGGTGGGAAGAGCATGGAAGAGCCAATGAAGAGAGTAAAACAGGGAAAAAATCAGAAAAAAAAACTCAGACCGGCAGAAAGTCAGAAGAGAGAAGATGCAGGCGCGCGAAAAAGGAAAAAAGAGCGCGAAACCCTGTGTGTTTTGCAATGCCTGGTGGCTCGAGAGGGTCGCTCGCTAAATTTTAAAGCCACGAGTGCGGAGCCATCTGGGGAGATGAGAAGTTAAAAATTGCACGCCGTTCTGGCGCCAAGCACGTTTGCAAGTCAAAATGTTAAAAAGGCCTCATGCCCGAAACAGTTTTGGAAGTTGAGATGTGGAAAGAATGCAAGGCGTTGTGGCGCGAAACAAATTTTGAAGTAAAAACGAAAATACATGAAAACGCACCATTTTCGGAGCACTCTTGGAAATTAAGATGTGGAAAAAGTGCGCAGCGCTGTGGCCCGAAACACATTTTGGAAGTAAAATGGTACAAAGCACACTATTTTCGGAGCACTCTTGGAGATGTCGAAAAAGTGCACGCCACTGTGGCGCGAAGCACGTTTGCAAGTCAAAACGCTAAAAACACCACATGTTCGGACCATTTTTGCACGTTGAAGTGGCGTGTTGTGTAGCACGCGCAAGGGATTTTGCACCTTGTCAAAACTGTGCTAGACATGTGGGTTTTGTAACACTTTCTTTCAACGATGGTAAGCTTGGGACATTGGAAAAGGATCTAGAGAAATGCATTTCGCCTGGCAAGCGCAAATACTACAGACGCATCGAGGAGACACGTTAAGAGGTCAGGGCGCTGATTTCCCGAGAAAAAATCAATTTTGGCGCATCAGGTTGTCACGTTTGCTAAGATGATTTCGCGTGACAAGTGCAGCACTTTGTATGACTTGGTTTCACTTTTTCGTGGCAGGCGCAGTACTTGAGAGAGATTGACTTGAAATATCGCAACAGGTATTGGCACGATGCTGTCAGCTCCANTTGGTTTCACTTTTTCGTGGCAGGCGCAGTACTTGAGAGAGATTGACTTGAAATATCGCAACAGGTATTGGCACGATGCTGTCAGCTCCACACTCAACCTTCTATGTTTGGAGGAGATTTCGCCTAATTGTGTCGTTTTTGATGTTTTCCGCTTCAAAAATTGAGGAAATGACGCACAACTGCTTCGTTTCGGAACGTTACACTATATTACACTACATCACATTGCGGTACATTACATTAATTACACTACACTACATTGCAGTGCACTGCACTACAGTACCTTGCAGTGCAATGCAGTGCGCTCACTACACTACACTACACTCCACTACTCCACTGTGCTACCCAACACTGCACTGCCTTCAAACACAATCACAACCGCAGCTAGAACCACAACAGCAACTACAACAACACCTACACTACGCTACGACCTCTACACTGCACTTCACTACGCTGCACTACACTGCAAACACGCTACGCTACACTGGCCAAGAGTACAGCAATAACAACAACAACAACAACAACAGCAACAACAACAGCAACAGCAACAGCAACAGAAACAACTACAATTACAACCACAACTACAACTACAACTAGAACAGCCACAACTACACCAAGTATAACAACTACAACAAGAGCCACCATCACAACCAAACTACAACAGCTACTACAATGTCATGTAAATGCAACCACAACTACAATTACATGACAGCTACACATACAACAACTACAACAACTACGAAACAACAACAACAACAACAACAACAACAACAACAACAACAACAACAACAACAACAACAACAACAACTACAACAACAACAACAACAACAACTACAACTACAACTACAACTACAACAACAACAACAACAACAACTACAACTACAACTACAACAACAACAACAACAACTACAACAACAACAACAACAACTACTACTACTACTACTACTCCTACTCCTACTCCTGCTACTCCCACTCCTACTACTCCTACTCCTACTCCTACTCCTACTCCTACCCTACTCCTACTCCTGCTCCTACTCCTACTCCTTCTCCTACTCCTACTCCTACTCCTACCCCTACCCCTACTCCTACTCCTACTCCTACTCCTACTCCTACTCCTACTCCTACTACTACTACTACTACTACTACTACTACTACTACTACTACTACTACTACAAGAACAAGAACAAGAACAAGAACAAGAACAAGAACAAGAACAACAACCAACAACCAACAACAACAACAACAACAACCACTACCACTACCACTACAGCTACAACTGCAACTGGGAATGTCTCAAAATAGAGGTGCCCGAAACTTTGTTTTTCAATTCAAATTTAAAACAATTTCGGCCCCCCCTACTTTGAGACATTCCCAACTACAACTACAACATACTACAACAATGGCTACAACAACTGCAACTACAATCCCGACAACATGACAACCTCAACAACAACAGCTGAAACAATAACCATAAACAACCACTGGCACTACACTACACTACACTGCACTGCGCCACATTTCCAACCACAACTACAGCTACATCCACAACCGCCACTACCACTACAACTGTATTACAACTACACTGCGCTGCCTCCAATTTGTCGGTCCATCAGTGTGTTCACTCTGCCATCCATGCTTCGCAACAACCAACTTTCCCCATAGGTTTCCTATCTTTGAAACTTCCGCTACCGCCTTGCGCGGTACTACTGGTAGTTGTGATGTGCGTGTACTTCTCGTTGTGGTTGTGGTCTTAAATGTGGTGTAGCTGACCCCCTTGGCCATTTAGCCATGGGGTCGCACCCGCCTAGTTGTAAGCAAAGATTGGCGTGCTTGGGCACAAAATGGTTCAGCAGAAGGCAAACGTCGGAATTCAATATGGAAGGGTAAGCAGCTCGAACAAGGCCCCCAAAACAAAAACAATTTTGTCAAAACTCTTTTAAAACAAAATCGTTGACTGTAAAAATTGTTTGGTCAAAATCAGAAATATCAAACAACAATTTTGTAAAACTGGCGAAGTCAGAAGCCCCGTGTTGAAGAAACAATTACAAAATAGTTTCCTGCATCTTGTAGGCGGCATCATTTTATACCATTAACATTAACATATTTTGTTGCACACAAGCAAGAAGCAGGCACGGAAAGTCGGGCACATTTTTCTGAAAAGTATTTTGAAGCCCATCACGCAAGGTTTTGAAAGGGGTTCCACGCTCATATCGTTACAAATTGGCAATGCATAGGTTGAACTCTAAAAAATGGCGAGGTCATCTCCATGGTGGGGTGGAATGCTTGGGCTCCTATGGCTAAGGTTTGGGATGGTTGGGGATGGTTGGAGGGGCCAAATCCATTCAAAGATGTTGTATGTTTCTCCCTATGCCTGAGTATACCATCATTTTCTATTGATACCCAACCATTTTGTAGTGCCAAATAGGCTTGGTAAATGTGTTGCATGTGTACTGGCAACACATTACTTTAAATTGTCGATGTGCTGCTAGACGAGGTGCAGCACGCGGTAGCTAAATTGAAGCCGGACAAGGCCGCCGATGGTTTTGGGGGTGAAATCTCACTTGCGCCCAGGTGAAAAACTCACTTGCGCCCAGGTAGACCCTTTAGGGTTTATAATTAGGGGGCTTGGGGGGGACTGGGGACGTGCGGGACTGGGGGAATTGGGGGACAGGGGGACTTAGCATTGGCATTGGACAGGGGGCTTAGCATTGGTAATCTTCAGCGTTCTTGATTCAACCGTTTAGGGTTTATAATTAGGGGGCTTGGGGGGAACTGGGGACATGGGGGACAGGGGGGACTTAGCTAATTACAGCTCTTGTCTCTCACTTTTCTTCTTCACTGATGTTGTGCTATCTTCTCTGTTTGTGAAAGCCAAAGGAGCTACCCGGGCACAAGCCAGAAAAACACCCGGGCACAAGCGAGGCCGTTGCCGTTTTGGTTTGGTGGCCGAACTGCTGAAGCATGCGCCCCCCGAGTTTTTGATGGTGATGGTTTATTTATGATCCTAGCTTCTTTCTCTGTTGCTACATACACACCCATACGTATATGTAGGGAACTATGTTGGGAACTATGTTGGGAACTGGGAACTATGTTGGGAAGTACGTTCTAGACAATTACTTCTGGTAGCAATAAAAAGGAGTACCCGCAAGTACCACGGGTAATGCTAAACATATCCGTACCATCAATGATTCAAGATTGTCTACAGCTACAGCATCATCAACCAAAACCTCAAAACATACATCATAGTACAATTGAACATATTACAATCAAGTTGTAGCTCACAAAATATATCAGCCAGAGCGAAAGATAAAACAAGAAGATGCGTGTTATAATGAAATTGGAAGTGACATAGCGATCTTATAACTTACCGGCTATTTATGTCCGTTTTACCGCTATATAATCAGATCAGCAGCATGCATTGCACAAACCAAATATCCAATCTAAGAAAATTACCTATCTGTGCAAGCCTGTGAATTGAATTGGACTGAATACTATAACCAGGCTCTTCCATGCTGCAGGCTGTGCAGGTGCCACAAAAAAAAATGCACGTGTAAAACAGGAGGAAACATGACTTGCAAACTGGTCAGCAGCAAAATCTATGCGGACATGCGGGTCTACATATGCGTGCATGCATCCATGCATCCATGCATGCATGCATGGATGCATTGATGGATGGATCGACGGATGGATGTATTTGTGCAAGTGTATGTATGAAGGTGTTCCATATATAAACATTCAAATCTATTTCTTACGATATGTGTGCATGATCAGTGAAACAATATGCCCGGCCCGGCCAAAAGAATCCAACAAACAAACGCAATCCAATCCAATCCAATTGCAGGTATGGCATAGACAAATGTAAAAACCATAGCAATGACAACATGTAACATGTATGGCAGACAGCAGAACGGTTCTGAACGGTTCTGCTTGTGCAACCTGCCAAGCCGCAGAACTGTTCTGAACGGTTCCTGGAACCCCAATCACCAAGAACTATTCAGAACTATTCAGAACGGTTCTGGAACGGTTCTGGTTATGCCTGTTTTATTTGCAAAACGGTTCAGAACGGTTCCGGAAACTCAAAATTGTGACGGCACGTTGTACCGCAATATTATCACAATCAAATACATGTATCTATGTCATTGTCCTGCCTCACATGTTTTCAGCGAATCATGGATATGATATGATATGATTTCTAGATATCAACATGGTATGTTTGCATACATAATATACATATGCCAAAAACACACAGGTGAGTTCCTGTCGATTGTCGCGGGAAATTACGTTACAATTTTTTAGACCAGAGGGACCACTTTCTACCTCTCTCAGTGCCACAACTATGGGTATAAGTCAGTCTCAAACAGCATCCGTGACATGAGCCAACATGTTGCGAAATGAAACAGCTGTAACTATGTGTGCTTATACTGACCGTTAAAAGCAAAAAGCGAGACGCGACTTTCAAAACCTTCAATACGTCGAGATACATCGAGATGTTTGCGGTCAGTGGTCGCCACCGATTGCTACTGTTGACCTACGGGGCTCCTGCATTCCTTCCAATTGTGTTTGAAGCTCACGTCCGGAAACTAGAAGTCAGCCTAGATCCCTCCAGCCCGCCCCTCGTCAAAGTATTCTCGGATTCGCGTGGTTCCTTTTTGTTCTGTTTCGCATTTTTTCTGTCGCTTGCTTTGCCTAAGCCTAAGCGTTACTACCGCCATGCCTGAATTCTTGAATGCGCAAAGGTGCCAAAACCGTGCCCGGAACCGTTCTGAACCGTTCTGGAACCGTTCTGCACCATTTTGCAGACTGCGATGGGTACACGTCTGGCAAACGCCAGGACCTTTGAATGGAAATAAATGGCATCATATGGCATCATCCATCACCCCCCACATGCAAATGCAACGCCAAAAACAGCAGAAAGTAGCGTTTTCTACATCAGCCCCTGTTGTTTTACCATTTGTGATGTGATGGACGGATGTTGCCAATTGTTTTTCCAAAAAATAAGATCACTTCCACAAAAAAAACATGCTCTGGAATAATTGTTCCTTCCATGGAAGTACTGAAAGTCCCCTTTGTGAACATGGCGACTGTACTTCAAGTAAAGACAACTTAACATTACTGCAAAACTCTACTTTCCAGTGTTTTTTGCATATGCGATGGTGGATGATGCCAAAATCACTTCCATCCAATGAAAATTCACTTCCACAATAAAATCTTCCCCCGGACTGAAGTTCATTGGATGGAAATGACTTTTTATTGGATGGAAGTGGCTTTC
Organism: Symbiodinium sp. clade C Y103; assembly: GCA_003297045.1. NCBI lineage: Eukaryota > Dinophyceae > Suessiales > Symbiodiniaceae > Cladocopium > Cladocopium sp. clade C. Next base: position 64,292 of record BGPT01001059.1, read on the forward strand.
TGTTGCGTGGAGGTGCTGAAAGTACCCTATTCCAATCAGAATAGTTGTATGTAGAAAATGCTGCTTTCTGGTGTTTTGGGCGTGTGGGGGGGTGATGGATGATGCCAAAATCACTTCCATCCAATAAAAAATCACTTCCACAATAAAACTTTGTCCCGGAATCTATTTTTATTGGATGGAAATGACTTTTTATTGGATGGAAGTGGCTTTCTGTTGCGTGGAGGTGCTGAAAGTACACTATTCCAATCAGAATAGTTGTATGTAGAAAATGCTGCTTTCTGGTGTTTTGGGCGTATGGGGGGGTGATGGATGATGCCAAAATCACTTCCATCCAATAAAAAATCACTTCCACAATAAAACTTTGTCCCGGAATCTATTTTTATTGGATGGAAGTGACTTTTTATTGGATGGAAATGGTTTTCTGTTGCGTGGAGGTGCTGAAAGTACCCTATTCCAATCAGAATAGTTGTATGTAGAAAATGCTGCTTTCTGGTGTTTTGGGCGTATGGGGGGGTGATGGATGATGCCTTCCATCCAATAAAAAATCACTTCCACAATAAAACTTTGTCCCGGAGTGTATTTTTATTGGATGGAAGTGACTTTTGTTGGATGGCAATGGCTTTCCTTGATTCGAGTAGATTTTAAGGGCCATCATTAAATCATCATTGATTCGTAATATGATAAATACAAGTATGAAAATATATGATGCAAAATATAAACAATATAGGTACATTACAAAAAATCATTGGTTAATTACTAACACAGTAGCATTTCCACCGTCATTTTCAACATAGTTCTTAACATAAATTATTTCCTATACGTCTATTTGAAACAGAAAGGCCCTTTTAAAGAGGCTAGGGTTGTAAATAAGTGATGGTGGATCTGTTCAACCACGTCTTGTTCCATGGTGATGCTCCCGTGACATGGCGCAAAACGTTTTTCCAAATGTTTCCGAAAAAACATAGGGCTACTTGAATCGTTGATTTCAGGCCGATTGCCAATATCCGTTTGTTCTACAATTTTTTGCGCCCATGACTTTGCATCGCATCGAAGCAACTTGGGACATGGAACAACTAAAAATCCAAAATAATTTTAGGGCCGGACGGCGGATGGAAGAACGTGCGCTCACGACACATTGCTTTTGGATAAAAGCACGAGATTCAATTTGCCAATATGGATTGTTAGTTTTATCTGTCAAAAGCATTTGGTCGGGTACATTGGCTAGCACCATGGCGAGCACTTCGCAGACAAGGAGTCTCAGATCATTTGGTTTGGCTTTTGGAGACTCTTTATGCAGATCAACGGGGCCAAGTGATGGGACAGTCGAATGATGTTAGCGATGACTTTGAAATTAGCGTAGCGATGACTTTGAAATTAGTGCTGGTGTACGTCAAAGATATATTCTTAGTCCACACCTTTTCTGCGCAGCACTCCAGGAAACAATGCGAAGTTAGCGCCATGCAGAAAAAACGAAAGGTCTGAATTTGCAGGATGGTTTACCACATCTGTTGGACGTACGGTTTGAAGATGGCATTTTATTTTTTGCGGAAACATCGCACAGATTGGTACACCTGTTGGACACATTGATTGATTGTTTGGAAGGTGTTGGTTTATCCTTGAATGCATCAAAGACAATCATTTTGACGACAGAAGCCCAGCCCTCAATTTTCTTGAGAACAAAGCGAAATGAACAAGTTGGACAAATTACAGTTGCGGATTCCACAGGTTCTCACAAATGGTTAGACTGCATGTTGACCAACCAAGGCTCCAAGAGGTCCAACATCGACATCGAATACCATTTGCACCATTTGCAAGCGGCAACAAAAGCATTCCATGCAAACAAAACGTTTTTTGCGACAAAAATGTGTCGATGTGCAAGCGGCTCGCTACTTTCACACCGTTGTGGCGCACGTGATTTGTTTTTTTGTGCAGGCTCCAGAGCGAGCCATGCATGGAGTCCATTTATCAAAATTAAATGTTGATTGGCGGAAATTCGTAGGAAGCATAGTTGGCCCGCCTCCGCAAGCAAATTGGGATAGCCCTTGGCATATCATTTTACACGCGTGGAATGAGGGGGTCAAGTGTTTTGTTCAACAACCCGGTCTTTTGCACGGTACATTGCAAATCTGTCTGGAAACAAATGGGTTAAAGCGGTTCTACATTGGACACCAATGGGCAGTGCAACAGGTTGAAGGCCGCGCATTGTATGGGAATCGAAAATTTAAGCGTTTTGCCGCTATAAGCTGCTCGAAAATTGGTTGGATTTAGCGAAGAACGATGTATGGTTTGACTTTGTCGATGACTTCTCGGACTTTTGTTTTCCTCACCGATGGAACCACACATGCGTATGTTTCAAATATTTCAAACTTCAATTGTTGTTTCACTTCCGCCTCCGCCCCAAAGAGCGCTCACCGCACGTCGTTCAAGCACGAAATGAAAATGAAATGACATGCTCGTAGTCTTAGTCGTAGCTGCAGTTGTAGTTGTCGCTGTTGTTGTGGTGGTAGATGCAGTGGTAGTTGTGTTGTAGTTCAAATTGTTGTTGCAGTTGTTGTAGTCGGTTGTGGATATACTTGTTCTCGTCGTAGTGACAGTTGCAATTTTAGATGTGGTGGTAGTGTACTGTAGGTGTGGTTGTACTTCTGGTGGCTGTAGTAGTGGTGGTAGTTGTGGTCATAGTTGTGGTGTAGTGTAAGTGTACTTGTAAATGTAGTTGTAAATGTGGTACAAGTGCTAGTTGCAGCGTAATTAGCGTATTTGTAGTGTAACGTTCCGAAACGCGGCAGTTGTGCGTCATTTTCTCATTTTTTGAAGCGGACAGCATCAAAAACGACACAATCATGCGAAATTTCCTCCAGAAATAGAGGGTTGAGTGTGGAGCTGACAGCATCGTGCCAATACCTGTTGCGATATTTCAAGTCAATCTCTCTCAAGTACTGCGCCTGCCACGAAAAAGTGAAACCAANTGGAGCTGACAGCATCGTGCCAATACCTGTTGCGATATTTCAAGTCAATCTCTCTCAAGTACTGCGCCTGCCACGAAAAAGTGAAACCAAGTCATACAAGGTGCTGCACCTGTCACGCGAAATCATCTTAGCAAACGTGACAACCTGATGCGCCAAAATTAAATTTTTCTCGGGAAATCAGCGCCCTGACCTCTTAACATGTCTCCTCGATGCGTCTGTAGCCTTTGCGCTTGCCAGGCGAAATGCATTTCTCTGGATCCTCTTCCACTGTCCCGAACTTGCGATCAATGATTACAAACCTAGGCTTAGCACTTTTTTGAGAAGATGCAGAATGCCCTGCGTCTGCTAAGCGCAAGCGCATCCAAAACTCGAAGGCAACCCGTTCCTAACTTGCATTGTGGGATGTATGTCAGCAATAGAACGGGAGGCGTCATGACGCAAAAAATTGGCGGTACAAAGAGGCATGAAACATGGAGATGTCATCTGCTCCATTTCGTTTGCCACCGCCTTCCCGTCAACAACGCGCGAATCGAAATTGAAATTGCGCCATCGTTGTAAGTCGATATCGGTGCGGACGAACGGCGTACAAGTATCGCCACGTAGCGACCTCAAAGTTGTCCTTTCCTCCTAATCCGGTAGGCATTCTAGCAGACATTCTCTCTGGCATATGCTTCTTGGCAATCTATCTGACCTTCTATCCGGTGTTCTATCTGGCATTCTTCTGGCACTCTAGTGCGGTTTGTTTCTGGCCCTTTTTGTTGGCATTCTATCTGGCATTCTTTCTAGCATTCTATCTGACATTCTTTCTGGCAATCAATGTGGCATGTATACACGTTGAAGTCCGGCAGTGCTCACTGCGATCAGGAGCTCGCGGCTGAAGTCCGGCAGTGCCCACTGCGATCTAGGGCTCGCGACTGAAGTCCGGCAGTGTTCACTGGAATCTGGCAGTCGCGACTGAAGTCCGGCGGTGCCCACTGGAATCTGGCAGTCGCGACTGAAGTCCGGTAATGCCTACTGGGATGTGGAGCTGGCAAATGAAATCCGGCAGTGCCCACTGCGATCTGGAGCGCGCAGATGCAGTCCGGCAGTGCCCACTGCGATCTGGAGCTGGCAGATGAGGTCCGGCAGTGCCCACTGCGATCTGAAGCTGGCGAAGAGCGGGAGGAGGAGGCTGAGGCGGAGGCGGCGGGCAACATCTTTGATAAAATCTAACAACCCTCGGGGAAAAATCGTGGCATAGCCACGCAATAGTATTTGAGCAAGTTGTACGGAGCCCTTAAAGAGCAAAACGTTTCTTTCAAACTTATTGCGGTGTTCACCGAGGTTGTGAGAATTTCACAACTTTTTCACTAGGTTTCGGAAATGTCACCAGGTTTTCACCATGTTTTCACTAAAGTTTCATAGGTTTTCACCACGTTTTCACTAAGTTTTCACCCGGTTTTCACCAAGTTTCAGCACATTTCCACCAAAATTTCAGCAGGTTTTCACCAAGTTTTGTCCGGTTTTCACAAGGTTTTCACCAAGTTTTATCAGGCTTCCACATGGTTTTAAAAAAAATCACTAGGTTTTCACCAGGTTTTGACCGAGTGTATGTTTCACATTCAATTTCAGCGCCAAACCGCTTAAATTTCAAAAAAACGGGGAAAAACGCATCTTTTGCTTAAATTTCAAGATGTAAAACGCTTCTACAGTAAATTTCACCAAGTTTTCACCAAATTTTAAACATTTCACCAGGTGTTCACCAGGTTTTTCACCCAGTTTTCACGAGGTTTTCACCAAGTTTTCAGCAACTTGATTTCCAAAGAAATGTTTTCCGTTGGCATTTTGTCTGACATTTTTTCATATTCTATTGGACATTTGCCTGGCATTCGAACTGGCATGTTATATGGGGTTCATGGAATATATTTGGAATTTCCATGTCACATTCTACGGGAAACATATTCAGACATTCTTTTCTGAATTCATTTTGATAAGAAATATGCCGTTCTCTATATTCCGTTTGGCGTTTTGCATTTTTGTTTTTCTGTGGCCTACCTCGTATTAATTATTCCATTTGTCCGTGCCATTCTGATGTGGAGCTCGCGATGCGGCCTGATATACCCAGCCGGATCTGGAATTCGAGATAAGGGCCGGGATGGAGCTGGAACTCGCAGTAGGTTCGGCCAAACTGAGCTGGAACCCGCTATCAGCCAAGTTCCTGGAGCGAGATTTGTCCACTTGAGTTAACACTTGCTTTTGCATCCAAGTGCGCTGGTGTGCCCCAAAATCTCGACGAAGTGGCAGGAGAGGAGATGGGAGGAGGAAAGCAACGACGAGGAGGAGGAGGAGGAGGAGGAGGAAGAGGAGGGGGAGCGGATGCACCTGTGCTAACGTGTAAACACCCTCACCTGGCACGTGGGGAATCGAAAAAAAACCAGTTCGACTGATCCCCACCCGGACACATAATTCTGTGATGATTTTTGACATACCATTTGCATCCATTTGCAAGTATATACTGGTTCAATATTTTTGTGACATTCTGTCGGACATTTTTTGACCCACACTCTGATTTTTTTCCCTGTTGTATCTGGCATTTATTTTGACACTACATTGTGTCGGATATATTGCTGACATTTTTTCCGCGATTTTTTCCCGTACCTATTCTCAACTTCTCTCGGTCACTTATTCCAGCATTCTTCTTGACGCTATTTTAAATATGCCATTTAACTATTCAGCCGGTCTTTGCGGCATCGAATCTGGCATTCTTTTCGGGCATTCTATTTGGCATCTATTCTGACATTCTCCCTGCCATGGGCCCAGCCCGGCCCTCAACCGCGAGCGCCAGATCTCAGTGGGCACTGACCACCGAAATCTGGCGCGTTCGCGGTTGGGGTCCAACAATGCCCGCTGAGATGTGGACCTCGCGCTTGAGGCCCGGCATTGCCCACTGAGATCAAATCTGACCCTCGCGGTTGGGGCCCGGCCGTGCCCACTGAGATCTGGAGATCGCGCGTGAAGTCCGGCAATGCCCGCTGAGCTGTGGGCCTCGCGTTTGATGCCCGGCGGTGCCCAAAGAGATCTGACACTCGCTGTTGGGTGAAGGCTTTGGGATGTAGAGCTCGCGGTTCAAGTCCGGCAGCGCCCACTGAGATCTGACACTCGCCGTTGGGCTGCGGCAGTGAAGATCTGGAGCTCGCGGTTGAAGTCCGGCAATGGTGACTGAGATCTGGGGCTCGCAGTTGAAGTCCGGCAGTGCCCACTGAGATCTGGAGCTCGCGGGTGAAGTCCAGCAGTGCCCACTGAGATCTGGAGCTCGCAGTTGAAGCCCGGCAGTGCCCACTGAGATCTGGCGCTCGCAGTTGAGGAGGGGAGGAGAAGAGGACAAGAGGAGCAGAGGAGAAGAGGAAAAGAGAAAGTAACTTTGCCAAACTCTAGAGACTTTCACCTGGCAGGTGGGGAATAAAAACAAAAAAACTGGAGGGGAAGGAAGTCAGGTGACTTAAAGTCTCGATGATTTCTCGTGACAGGTGGAAGAGAAATGCTGAATACCGGCCAGCCGCTGAGAAAATACGTTTTGAATACGCGAACTATGCCCTGGACCCTGGATGGCGTTATTTTGCACGGATGCCTCTTGTGACGTGATAAATCCGAATTATAAAATCTGAGATCCTTTTAATTCTGTTGGAAAAACGGGCTTATACAGTGGCAACTAAGAATAGGCTTAGATCAAAGTAACGTGTTGTCATTTTTATAAATTTAGGGTCAACAAATGGAAATCAGGACAAATCAGTCCCACTGTACATGTTCGGCATTTTATAAACCGAGCATATCGGATACAAGAGGTGATTACACAAGAAAAAACATATCCAAAACCATTTTTATGGGGCTATCAGTGTATCAGTTTTTGAAGGTAATACCACAATCTTAAGAATAAAAGCACATCAAAAGAACATTGCACACTATGCACGAGTAAATTAATTTAAGGCCAAGTATGTGCAAACAATATGTTTTTACACATGTGGTACCTGCTCCAAATTCTTATGAAATACCATTCCACGGCATACCCTGCCAATGTAAATAGCTGAGCTGAAAAATGGACCATCACTTTTTGAAGAAGAAACACACATGGAAAACAATGATTTTCAACAATTTACCTTTCTTTGAGTGATCCCCACCCTGACACACTATTCAGATATAATTTCTGACATATCATCTGGAAAAAATATGGCATGTATATTATTTGACATTTTATATGACGTTCTTTCCAGATCTTTCCAGCATATATTCTGACATTCTATCTGGCATTTTTTCTGCATATACTCTGACATTCTATATTTGTTTCTTCCTGTATATACTGTGACATAGTGTGACATTCTATCTGATATTCTTTCTGGCATATGCTATGCTATGACATTCTTTCTCACATTATGAATGGAATTCTATCTGACATATATTCTGACATTTTGGCTGGCATGCTTTCAGGCTTTCTATTTGGCATATATTCTGACATTTGTTCGGGCATTCTATTTGGCATCTATGTTGACCTTCTTTTTGGCATTTTATCTGGCATCTGTTCTGATGTTCTTAGCTTTTTATCCTCCGACGAGCTGGCAGAGAAGGAGTTGCACCTTTGTTACAATATGTTACAATCTAGAGACCTCACCTGGCAGGTGGGGAAAAGAAGTGACCCTGGGTTAAGTTTCCAAGGATAAGTCATGTTACAATCCGATAAAAAATTCCATAAAAAAGGCACCCTTACAAAGTGGGAGTGTTTTTTCTTGAGAATAGCAAATTTCTATGAGGGAACCATCAAACCGAAAAAACGTCCCCCAGGTTGATACACCGAGGGTTATTGCGAGGGGGATCCTGCAGCAGAGTTTGTGTTCTGCTGGTTTGAAGCTGAAGGGTTACAGCTGGGCCCCTTTGAGTTGCAACGCTTTCGTCTTGTACGCCTCCTCAAATCATCCATTTTAAGAAGATTGTATATATATATATATTATAATATATATATATAAATATTATAAACCATCCATTTTGGGGATCCCCATTTCTGGAAGCCCCCTTTTCTTGGTTTCTTGTGCGCTCACGGGTTTTCTACCTGCGCTCTCCTGCGCTTGGATCGGTCCAAGTCATGGAGAGCATCTGAAACACTGCGATCGCTTCAAGTGTTCTTAACCTGCCATACTTGGGACATCTTTCCTAGGAAAATCCACAGTACATAATAGTACATAGATCATTTCCTGAGGGTGCAAACCACACTCTGCACATCTGCGGACTGCAAAAACTCGCCAATCGTGAGAGGCAATTTGAAGCGAATATAGTTTACAAGAGCATGACGCTGCCTTCGAGTTGGCGTCCATAAAACGTAAAGAATGCAAGCGGGCAAACAATACTGTGCAGTGCGAACGCAGTCACCGTTATTTTTAGTGAGGTTGTTTGATCATCTTTGATTGTTCCGTGTGGGGTGACGTGTGGAAGAGGCGACAAATGGTTTGGTAGGGAGTAAGGACAACTCGAGGCGGGGATGGACACGAGGCGGGGATGATCATGGAGCAGGTTGGGTGGGCTGTCAACTTCATTCAACGCATTTCTGCTGTTGCTTTAGCGAACCGCAAGTTGGCCAGTTGAACTTGACTTGGAAATACGTTTTTGAGTGGTTCAAAAACGACATCTCGCCACAAGTACCAACGCACGGATCATGCTGAAGAACTATATATCGCCCACGCCACGGTTTGCTGCACGGGATTCGCTATTTCCACATATTTCCACGCCGATTGCTGGTAGTTGGGTTATATTGGGAAGGCAACATCAGGGGCAGCAAACAAAAAATGACACCCCCCCAGTTGGAATAAGTACGTTGTCATAGTTTGTCCCCAATCAAGTCCAGTTTTTCTTTGGAAGCTGCAAACCAACTTCTACATCTAGTCTGGTTCTCGGTTTGGACTTGTCCCAGATTATTTGGAAAAATGGGAACATATGTGGCACCACATGATGTTCAAACTGTCACCATTTGGTTGTTTCCTGAAATAGGGTTCCCATACAAACCCATTCGTATCCCATTAAACCCATCGGAAAATCTATCAGGGATGGACAAGAATTCAACATGTAAAACCAGCGAGTCACCGCGAGTGGTTGAGGTTTCTGTGAAGCGCTGGAGAGTTGGCTCATTTGACTCGCAGAACGCCATCAAGATATGGCGCAAAAGTACTTTGAGCAACTTCCACATAAATTTCTATGATGTCTGCAGTTTCTGGTTCAAAGTACTTGAACCCATCCCAGAGTGATCTTGGTGGGACCAAGAACAAATCGATCAAGTGAGGATGACAACAGAACTCAACAAGAGTCAAAACTCCACCAGCTCCAGTCGGAACTTTGCATTTTTTTTGCCAATCCCTGCAATTCTTCGCAAGAATCGCTGTTGCGACACAGACCTATCGCTGGTGAGACAGTTTTCAGAGTCAGATCCGGCCAGGCAGCAATTCCCTCAGAGACTACAAATGCCCAGAACCTGGGTGGCATCTTCCCAGTCAGATGGCTACACTGGCTACTTGCGAGCTCTGCCACTTCAGAAATCATTTTTTTGTATAAGCGTTGTATTTTCTTGATAGTGGTTGCATTGAGGGCAGAAACTGCGGTATTTTGAGTCCCCTATCACTAAACGTAGCCAATCATTCAAATGCTCAGTCTTGAGAGTTACTTGGCCTCAGGTTTTCGTGATTAATCTACTTTGTAAATCATAAACATATATATGTTCCCCATCATACAACTAATTGGTGGTATCAACTCCCCCGAATTATGGTTGAAAATAGCCACATATATGTCAAAAAAACAGCAACCACAACAACGTTGCCCCCATACTATATACACCAAGAAAAATCCCCATGTCAAATTTTAGATAGTTGCCCTTCCCGAATGAACATAGACCCTGCCAAATTGAGGGTTGGAATATTAGTTTGCACATGTTTGCACTCAAAATTGGCTATTTTCAGGGTCAAACTGTTAGTTTCTTGTTAGTAAGTCCCCTAAGTGGGTCATCCCCTTTATACATGGCCTTTGACCTCAGTTACAAACCATTTGCTAAGTGACATACCCTATGGTAATTTAATATAGCTATTGAAAATGGCTATAGAAATAGTGGATTTTCCCCCCAAAAAAAAGTTGATTTTCCATAGCTATGTTGGTTTACCAGAGGGTAATCCAAAGTATCTGTTGGTCAAACCCAAGCAACGACCCCTGAACAGTCCACCCCCCTGGCGCTGGGAACGCTCCAGATCTCTTCGAAAGGCGGAGGTGGCCTGGGAAGACGATCTGAAGATGCTGGGAATATGAGACATGGTAAGGTATATATATATATATCTATGGATATAGTATATTAGATACATAATAGTGAGTGATATATGTATGTATTATCTATACAACTCTATATAACATACTGTCTTTTATCTAGTGGATATGGGAATATATGGGATGTATTATCCTATACTGTACTGTACTGTACCATTCTATACAAGACTACTGTAATTTATCCACTATGCTATACTGTATTATCTAGGATGAAATTAACATTATGGATTACTGTAGTATGGATAAAACAATTGTATGTATATATATATATATATACATATGTGTATCAATATGGGTATACCAGTAAATTCGGTACTCTAGTAATTCGTAATGAACCCATTTTCCCAATAATACCATGTTGCTTGGTTGTACATATAATCCCATTGCATGTTCATATTAAAGACGTTTAAAGACCCCATTGTGGGACCAATCTCCTGTTAAAGCATGATTTCTGGTGGACGAAGAAAACACCCGGAATAGATAAACACAACACTAGATTATATCTATATGATAGATTCACAGCCCATTGTTTTGGCGGTCTATCATATTGGGATATATATATATATATATATGGATGTAATTAAGTTATGACATCATATCAACAAAGGAACGCATCATTACCGGGCATGAATTGACAACAGTGGGGAATTGAATCAACTTATTTTGACAGCCCTCCTGGTTGTCATATGTGCTGGGCGGTTTGTTGATCGCTGGCTGAAAGCCTTGGGATATATGATGATATATGTTGCTTACGTGGGGAAAACACTGCAATCTAAGTGCACGGATACAATCCATCCATGTATGGAATGACTGATTACTGTACCCAACTTCCGGTGGTTTGGAAGAACAAAGAGAAGTAGCTCATTGCCATACTTAAGGATAATATAGGTAGGGTAGGGATTGGTTGTTGGTTGAGGCATCCATTTAATTTGTATGCCTTGTTATGTTTTGCTTTATCTAGGGCTAGAGATGTCAACGGAAATATAAACAACAACCATATGGATCCGACCCAAGTGATATCTGTATGTATGTATGTATGTATGTATGTATGTATGTATGTATGTATGTATGTATGTATGTATGTATGTATGTATATATGTATATATACATACACATATTATCATGAGGTCAAGTCATCAAATCCATCTTGTACCATCTTGTACCGATAGTTGAGATGGAAAGGCAAACATCGTTGCAACGAAAACTTAGAGAACCCCCTGTATTTGCAGAACCTCCCTATATTTCATCATACTTGTACAACAAGTTCTGTTTTGATGGGTTGAGTTACGAATCTGACAAGTGATCCAAGTATATATAGCCTTCCGGGTGAAATGGTAGTTACAAAATGCATGGACTCAAAGTTGCAGAGCTCATATAAGCAACACAAGACACAGAAAATACGAGAGATATGCACTGTTTCCGTTGACGTCCAGCGACCCTGAATATGAAATGCCTTCCAAGAACCATAAAAAACCCATCAAAATCAGTTGCTTCAACGAGTGACATGCCCGATGCTGGCTCCACCGGTGGACCCAGTGGTGTTTTGAAATTCACCTGCCCAGCCCAGCTCTTAACATTCCTGCATCTTTGCACAGGCGATTTCTAAGTTCTTTCAAAAGGGCTTGCAGCAGGCCTGGTGCCCTCACTGGCCCAACAAAAGATTCTAGGAATGGCTCAAAATCATTGGCTGCCCAAAAAATGTAGGGTTTAAGTCAGGTAATGAGTCATGCCAGTCCATTTTCGCCTCAATTACTAAACTTGAACCAAACCCACACTTCACAGATACAGCTGAGCTTTGGTGGCATCTCTGTCACCCTTGGCGCCCGCATCGGTGATGTCCTGCAGTCCCAAAGATCCGTCTTCCAGCGGCCACGTGTGAGCTTTCGAGAAATCCAAACCTGGGCGATGGGTGAGTGGTTGAGCCACCGTGAAAAAAAAACATGGGAATTCAACCAGCCTCAGGCTAATTGGCTGTTGGTGGTTAATAAGCCTTGTCAATCCTTTTCAATGGTTTCTTGGGGGTTGGTCAAATCACCGTGAAATAATCATCATCCTAGGTCTGCGGGCCGTGAAACCGCAAAAACTGAAAGATGCGGAAAGCTGCCGCCATGTTTCACAAGCGGCAACCAGTTGGAATCTAATACAGACTATATAAATGACTAAATATGTTCATCATAGTGGTTCCTCTCCATTTTTGATGGGTTCAACCCCCCCCATCCAATCTTCAGAAAAACACACGGCGCCATCAAAGCTGCCAGGGGCTTTGGCCAGGCAACGTTTCAGATCGATCTTTCGCCACTGTGAGTTCACATAGCCCCGGATCAACATCACCTTCTCCTGACAGCTCTTCAAGACCCCATAGTCCGTGAGCTCTGGGCCATCCCCAGGCTCCCGGGGGTTCCCTGCCACGGGGCCCACCGGGAGGAAGACGTTGTTCAGGAGACCGGTGCCCAGCACCACTGCCTCCTGGAAGCTCGTCATGGCACGAGACTGCAGGGCATAACCACGGAGGTAGAACAAGCGCACGAAACGACTGGGAGGGGAGGAATCTCCTGGCAAAAAATGAGTGGAGATCATCTTCCCAAGCCCATCTTTGACATCCTTTTTTTAATCATCCTCCTGTTTTTGTTGGATCATCTAAGCAACTTTGAATGGACAATAAAACCATGGAACATCTTCAAATCCACCAGTCCTGGAAGGCCGAAGAGGTTCCAGCCATGACCAATGGGTCTTGGCACAGCTCCGATGTCAGCATCCGTCTTGATTTGCAGGATATCGTTTTGCCAAGGATAATGGGGGTTCAGGTTGACATAGGTGTTCAAATTTCTCCAATGCCATCTGATATCAGGGTCGTTGGTCATGACCCTCGGATGATTCTCAAGCACCATTCGCTGACCCTCCAAGTATTCCACTATGATGGACCGCCCGGAGGTGTCAGCTATGGCCCAATGGAGGCCACCAAAGTTCTGTTTTCCATGCCTCGTTGATGGTTCAGCCGCTATTTTATAATATAATATACAGATTTTCTGAAAGTGAGTGCGGATCATCATCCCGCTTCACAGAAATAAACAAAAACTTATATTAACCCGTTATATAACTCAAAGCACAAAACTCGATATAGATTGAAACCAACAACCAGCAGCTTTGGAGCCACCACCTTCACACTTTCCAGCAGTTTGATAACCTCTTCCACGCAGGAACAGTTGGCCAACAGCCTCGGCACGACATCCAGGGCGCTCAACAAATCCCGATCTGTGGCTGGCGCTTCATAGACGGCTTGAGCCAGGTAGTGGGCCGAGACGGTCAAACCTCGGTGGCCGCCGTTTCTCCATGCTGGATTTACCAACAAAAATAGGGCTTTGTGAAAAAAACATGGGGGAAAGTCGCAAATTTGTTGGAGGATATTGGGGGGTCATCCATTTTCCATCATTTTCCTATCTTCCAACTTTGGGGTATCACCAATGTAATGTATCACTGTCATTCACTGTCCTCCATTTTTGTGGCAAACCCAAATAGAAAATCACTCGGCAAATCTCTCGGAAACCGTGCTCGTTCATCCCTTCGAAGGGGACTTGGAAGGGCAAGCCGTCGAAATGGAAGTGATTCATGGGTGCCACGTAGCCAAACTTCCCATGCTTAGATCCTGGTGGTTACAAACATACATATGCCCATCACATTGGGGTCCGGGTTGATTTGATTTGATGGGAGCGGCTGCAATTATCCGAGGTCCATATCTGCACTGTTTTTGCCTTAAACCATACCCTAATGTTCCCTGATATGAGTTTGACTGAGAGTAGGGTACCGCCGTTCCCTCCAACTCTGAAGGTTTTAATTTACTGATGTTTCTTAAAGATGCCGATTTTTGGAGGTATCCCTGAGTCTTGAACAAGCCAAGGCATCAAGAAGAGTCTCCTCTAGGCACCGCTTCGATGCTGTACTCTGTCGTGCCATAAAGATTGGACAGCTCCATGGTTCTAGCGATGAGGTATGAGGGCCCAACACTGCTGTTGCCTTGCCAGGGAAGCTCCACATAGCTGCAAGCCCAGGACAATGGCAAAAACACCAGACAATTCCACCTCATGGCTCTAAAAAAATGGCCCAGGAATCTGCTTTGAAGCTAGGCTTTGAGCCCATAGCGTCGATCTTTGGTTGGGGACTGCAGACCCAGGGTGGCCCAACAGCAGGGAGTCATAATGATGTCATATGGTTGTTTCAAACTAGGCACAGCTTTTTCACCACACGGGTACCAAATAGATCCAAATAGATCAAACATGATCAAACTTGATCATGTTGAATTGATGGATCACTTAAATTCACAGGTCAATAGCCAGAAACCTAGCGCAATCCCCAAGGGCTTCGTCTCCTACCCAAGTGGGTCCTGGCGACCAGCATCACCATTCTGAGTTCCAATGATAAACCATCCTAAACAGCGTAGACAATCCATATTTTGAGGGCTTATACCACTCATTTATGGTACAATTGGGGATATCTTGCTATTGCTTTACTCACATTAAATCTATATGAAGTGCCAACCAAATTACGCACATGTTTCAGCCATGGTTGATTAGTTACTAGAATCCCTGCAAGGTACCCACTTTGTTGAATGCTTTTCTTCAACCCTTCCGAACACATCAGCGATTGGTGGTAATTCACAGCTCAACCAGGGTCAACTGGTCAGGGATCAAACTTTGGAGAAAAATGGTGCATTTCACTGCATTACAAGGTGGGGCCCCGCAGTTGTGTCTGTTGCTTCAAAAAGAAAGCATTCACTAATCATAGTTCGTTATAATTCGTTTATGTTTTAACATGTTGTAACATATTATCTGATGATGTCTGCCATAAACCACAGTTGTTGGAATGATTTGCACCATGTTCGGCATCCTTTGAAGAGCCACCATCCCCAGTTCCCTGTACCAGATCCGCCTGTTGATGACCCTGGTAGGCAGGACCCTCGCCGCGGTGCATCCTGAGCCAATCTTTTACGGGTAAGTCATAGCAAACTCGAACTTCATTGGGTGATGGAAAATCCATGTAAATTCCAATGTTTGATGGTAAAATCATGTTAAATCACCATGTTTACTGGTGAAAAGCGGAGGGTCAAATCCCCATGGCCAATAGCTGTTACATGCTGTTACCATCCCCCAAGGTCATCGTCACGCCGAGGTTCTGAAACGCCTTCCGCGAGGGCGCGATAGAGGATGGCACTTCGTTGGCGAACTGGCCCACCACCTGCAGCTTTCGGGACGGGGCCATGGGACGGAGGCCTGTTATCACTAAGAAATCATGGTGAATTTCTGGTTGTGATGATAGTGATAGTGTATGATATTGTGCTATTACTATCTATCAGTCAGTCATTAGATGGATCAGTCAACATTATTTTTGTTCCAACTTGTCTTTAAACATCTTTAAACCTTCAACGAAGAGTTGATAGTGATAGACACTAACGGGCCCCGGTCTTCATGGCTAACCCTTCATGGTGTCTTAGGGGGACAATGTATTTCTTGAAACACACGTTTTTTCTTGAAGTTTTTTAGGATGTGTGGGTTTACCTTGAGGTAAATTGATCAAACAAAAGGGACAAATCATGAAAGTTCATGGTGAAACCCAAAAGGTGGTTTTCGCTGTCTACGAGCGTTACGTTAATGGAAGGTAAGTGCAGTGGACACAATCTTCAGTACTGTGAATGATGTTAATGGTCGATGTTTCAGGATCCTTCGATGTATGAATATGTTTTTCTTGAAGATAGACATACTATAATAATACACATATTTTCTTACAATCAGATACAAGTTAGAATAATTAGATTATACACTTTATACAGGATTTATTGGTGACTCTTGTTGCCTAGGCCAACAAGTTCCTGCTGGATACACTTTCGTCTCAATTACTTGGATAGTCCTGCAGGACTTGGTATTGTATTCCGTCTTTAGACACAAAAACAAACATTCATCTCTTGGTTTTATGGCATCCCAACAATATGAGTCATCTTAACCAGTCATGCCTTTTCTATGGCATGCCTTTTCTATGGTTGAAAAACAGTAAATACTTATTTGGGGATGGGTCAAGACCGAAGACCTATTATTACCATATTTGGGGGAATAACCATCCTTGAAGCAGATATTTGGGGGTACCTAGGGCACCAGGGTTTTGACTCATAGCCATGTGAAACCACTCTGACCCTGCAAGTTCTTCTGGGCGCCCCTCACTGCATGCTGCTTGTGTTCCGCGCGGTGCTTGGCCGACTGAAAGAAGCCTGGAACAACAGTGGGAACTTTATGAAACCTGGTATCATTTAAGTACCTGTAAAGATATTAATTTCCCCAACAGATATGGAACATATTCTCTATCGAAGATTGTGTTTTCAAGTCACCCAAAGTCATCATCAAGAGTCGGAAGTTTGGACTAACAAAATTGAGGAATTCACCCCCTGGGGACGCAGCTGAGATCTCCGTAGACCTTCTTTCGACCAACATAGTAAGGGGAAATCAATCAAGAGAGACGGAATGCACCATCAAGAATATACATTATACATAAAGAGCTAGAACAGCAGCAACAACAACGACAACGACAACGACAACAACAACAACAACAACAACAACAACAACAACAACAACAACAACAACAACAACAACAACAACAACAACAACCAACAACCAACAACCAACAACCAACAACCAACAACCAACAACCAACAACCAACAACCACAACAACAACAACAACAACAACAACAACAACAACAACAACAACAAGAACAAGAACAACAATAAGAACAAGAACAAGAACAACAACAACCACAACGGTTAATGACTCCACCCTGTCCCAGCTCGTAAACTGCTGTCATGTTCATCGACTGCACACATTGACACCTAGCAAAACAAAAACAGTTTCCCTAGTTTCTCGTTCGTTCGAGTAAAAACACACCTCCCCAAATTGGTATAATTGGTAAGTTGCTCATGAAATTCAACAACGACAACGAATGGCACAAACAATTATACAAATCTCACGTCTCAAAAAAGATACATCTCTGAACACCATTTTTGAACAGAAAACGCATTTCCCTTGCTGCTGGTTTCAACATGTGTCAACATCATCCTCCCAGTCATAGGTTGGCACCTCCAAGACCGGCAGGTCGGATCCCCGCGGAGAGCTGAGAGGTGGCCGTGGCTTCCTTGAAAGCAGAAATCACATGGGTTTCGTCCGGAAGGCATAGGGCCATAGTGATTTTAGATGACTTCATCAGATATTTTGGGGACTGAAATCTTGGAGATCCATATATATATATATAAATATGTGTGTGTGTGTTGAAACAAATGGGATTTGGGGTCAACTCCGGATTTTGCTAGGATCCTAGGAAACTACATGAAAAATATAAGACCAGTCGAGCTAACTGGGAATGTCACCAGTAGAAATCCGCCCATTTTAAGGCGAAACACTGATATTTCTCCATCAAAGGATGAGATCCCTGTCACCTACAGGTGTCTCCATTGAAGGTCTGTGCGACAGTGGAACCAGCTTGGTATGTTCAATAGATTCAATAGGAACTCCGAGAAAAATAGAAAAGTGACATCTTGCCAATAGTGATACAATACATGTTGATTTTAAACTTGTCTATTGCTGTGGGGGTTACTATAGTAGCTTCGTATGCTCCCAAATTTACCTCATGAGGCATGAGGCTTGCAAGGATACACCGACCAACTTAAAGCAATCTTGCCATTGTGGTTGAACCAAATCCATAACCAGTTTTTTGGGGGAATTGTTGAAAATGGCAACATGTCTGGTCACAGTGTATCATATCTTTCATATCTTACCATTACTACCAGCCTCAGGCCAAGGATTACGAACTAAGTTCCGGACGAGAACCAAAGGATCCACCATCCTCGAAAGCCTCGGGCCAGTCCGAGTCTCTTTGTGTGGCGACGTGGATCACTGATCACCAATCTGTATGCGGCTCAAAACATCTTCAGTGAATCAAGTGATTACGAAAGTTAGTATCAATGTATATATAGAGCATCCGACAACACGAGTCATTCCTTCATCAATCACAAAAACTGAAAAACATGTTTCAACTATTCCCCAGAAGCGCAATCGAAAAATGCTTGGATCACCCTCCGATGGGCTGTGCATAACTTCTAACTGCTGCTGTCATGAATTGGTGCCTTCATATTGTAGTAATGTACCCCATCGAGCTTTTGGTTGTGTAACCACCTGTACTAAACATTTTAGTAACAAACCAACTATTTTAATCTATTTTACATATTTGCACAATATATGCATACATATCTATCTAATACATTGCATTCACTCATTCACTCATTCACCTCGCGACGAGTACCTATAGAACTACGCCCCCGTTTCCACTCGTCCAGTCCCCTATTTCTGGTGGTGAAATTTCGAGCTAAATTGCTTGGTGAAATCAGTAAAATCCAGGAACTCTTTCAACAACTGCAAAACCAGATGATATGTAGATGGGTATCAGAATACCCCATTTATGGATTCAACATGATTTAACATGATTTAATATATTTAATATATTTTAATGTACTAAACTACCCTGCACCATCCTGAAAACAAAGACCTTTTGAAACCCGGTGAAATCCCAACGATGAAGCCCTTCTCCCTGCGTTGAACCCATCGGCCATAAGGTGCCAGGGGACAAGCCTGATGATTGACTTACCAATCATCATTTCAAAGATGTTTCTTAAAAAACAAAGGTGAATCTCCCCAACTCCCTGCACAGTTCTGCGGCTGGCATTTTCTGAAATTCCATGAAATCCTGGTGCGTTGATGCTGAAATCCCTATTCATCATCAGATTTATCACTATGAATGTCCATAACATCCCATTACTATCTCCATTCATATCCCATTAAGCCATCTTTTTTGGCTCCCCGCATCTACCTTGGACGATCAACCATGAGCTCCGCGTGGTGGGCCCCGCACTGCATGGACTGCCTTTGGGCGTCCGGGTCGTGTCTCAGCACCCCGTAGAGCTCCAGAGACTGTGCGGCGGGGGGTGTAGAGAACCCATTTCTTTTGTTGCCCAAAATAGCACAATTTTTGGGTGGAGCCTTGTTTCTTTGAAGGTTCTCTGGCAAAACTCGTGTTTCTACTGGTTTCAAGGTGAAACTGTGTTTTTTTGCATTTTACTTAAGAGATTTAGAATGTTAAAACGTCCGCATAATCCCACATGGTCTCCCATTGTTTCCCAGATTTGCCGCTGATTTGCCCTGCCTTCGGATGCAGCGGCGGTGACCTTAGAGACGGCTGTGGCTACAAGCATCTGAAAAACAAAGGATACATCTAAATCGGATTAATATGATTCATGTGGTTTAATATGCTTGTTGCCCACCTACTATCTGGGATGCACCTCAAGTTTAATGGCTACTTATTTCCCCCATTGTTCATAGTATCCCATCATGAAACCCCAATGATTACGCCCAATGATCAGCCCAGTTATTGTCAGTGACCTCAATGTTATTATATAATTATCATCCCAATTAATCCTACGATCACTATCATTGTCCTAATGGTATTACTCCTTATACTAATTGATAACATCCCAAGTATCATTCGAATACATCAAAATCATCCCCAATCATCATCCCCGAAAAGTAGAATCCCTGTTTGTATCTCATGATTAGATCTCCTTTATTAGACCACACAATCCCTTCTCCCAAGAAATAGCAACTCCCAAACGAAACCCTGGTTTGGTATCGGATCTAAATTCAAACAAATCTCAAGAATTATCCCCAATCATGATCATCCTGCGATCTCTTCATTAACCCCCGAATAATTAGGTGGAACAACCCAAGAATCAATAACTGCAGAGATAATTATTTGATGATCATCTCAATTGTGAAACCCAACAATCATCCCGGTAATACAGTAATTATTACGTTGTCCTAAGATCATCCCAATGAATCCTAACAATACTCATTTATTAGCCTAATACATAACCATCATCAATATCATTCTAATAGTACTTGTCATTATCATCGTATCTACGGGATTACTCTTGGATAATCATCATGTGAATAATCATCCCAGTCATTGTCATCTCAATAATCATCCCAATAATCATTCCAAATAGTACTATCCAAAAATCAATCCCCCTATTCATCCCTATGTCTCATCATTAAACCCAACTAATAACAATCATCCCCAATATCAATCTATATTACAGCGATAGGATCACTTTTGAACAATCATCATCCCGACAGAAAAAAGTCATCCCAATCGGTATCATCATTCCAAGAAAATTCCAAGTTTTCCATTCCAAACATCGATGTTATTGGATGTTATTGGATTATCATCCCAGATACTAAACCATCTACAATATCATCATTATGACATTTTAAAACTATAGGATTATAGAGTAAATCATGATATAATCATCCTATTGTTCTAATGATCATAAATAAACATAAATGAACTGGGGGTTTCCTGAAATGGGGGTACCCCAAAATGGATAAAATCCATCTATGAATGGATGATTTGGGGGTACCCCTATTTTAGGAAACCATCCGACCCATCCAACCTATCTGACCCGAACCACTGAGCTCCCAAGCAGTAGCTCCGCGCCGGAGCGCGCCAGCAGCTCCCGGGGACCCAAACAACGACCGCGGAAGGCCCCGGCCTGGGCCAAGCACTTCAGCTGGATTAACATAGGGATTTCAAGCAACCCAACTGTCAGTGCATTCGTTTAGGGGGAAATTTAATGAAATTTACAGGAAACCCCTATGTTTGATGGTAAAAACATGTAAAAAAAAAGAAACCATGGTTTCCTGTAGATTTTCCTTTAAACCAATCCAATGAAACTGAGGATTTCAGCAGAAACTATGGGGATGTTTGAAGTATCCCCAAAAAATACTAGATATTCCCAAGCATGGATCCAGATTCTATAGTCGATTTAAGGGGGTTCGCCAAACCATGAGTTTCAATACTGAGTCATGGTTGAATGACTTGGATGATTTGGGGGTACCCCTATGACTTTGGAAACTTCCATTTAGGAGTACCCCATTTTCAAAACAAACCACCTAAGCTGCTGGGAATCGAACAGTTTGTCATGGAGACTGGCCATGCTGATTTTCCGTGGCGAAAATACCAAAAGGAAACGGGGAAACAAACAAAACATGATCCTTCCTATGCAAAATGTGGACTTGATGAGCGAACAATCACTTTTTGTTGAAACGATATGATTGGGATTGCCATGTTGAAAACTGGTTTGATCAACATGCTAAAAAGCGAAAGCACAAACTAGCACCTGGATTTGAGATTTACCCAGCAGAAAGTGAGGATCAAAAGAACAGGAGCTGAGCAACTGAAAAAATTGGGATTCAAACAGCAAAAAGTCTCATCTAATGTCAAGTTAGTATTAATAAGCAGCCCGGATTAATCAACACCCAGATGCCAAATTTTTTTTGGCAATACTACTTTGGGTAGGTCCCTCCCTATTAATCAACATTAGGTGGTCACCCCCTATTAATCAACATCCTTCAGGAAAATCCCGGTTTTTTTTGGTGGTGAAAAAGTGATTCCGTTCTGATTTGGACATCATGGTTTTGATGCTGGCTGATACAAACTGCTGCTAATTTTGTTTGGCTTTGTCAATGTTAATTCTTGCTTTTTAAGAGAGTGTTATGGGGGTTCTATGGGATGTCTATCGGATTTCGAAGATTTCTATGCGATTTCTATGGGAATTCAATAAGGTTTCTATGGGATTTCTAGAGGGTTTCTATAGGATTTCTTTAGGCTTTCNAGATTTCTATGCGATTTCTATGGGAATTCAATAAGGTTTCTATGGGATTTCTAGAGGGTTTCTATAGGATTTCTTTAGGCTTTCTATTGGATTTCTATAAAATTTCTCTAGGGCTCCTATACAACTCCTATAGGGTTTCTATAGGATCTCTATAGGAATTCCACGGGATTTCTATGGGATTTCAATAGGATTTCTTTGCGGTTTCTATGGGATTTCTTTAAGATCCCTATAGGATTTCTACGGGATTTCTATGGGGATTTCAATAGGATTTCTTTGCGGTTTCTATGGGATTTCTACAAAATGCCTATGGGATTATATCGGATTTCTGTCGGATTTGTATAGGATTTCTAAGCTTTTCATGGGAGTTCCATGGAGTTTCTATGGAATTCCGATAGGACTTCTATGGGATTCTTAAAGGATTCCTAGAGGATTTCTATGGGATTTCTACAGGATTTCTATAAGGTTTTTATAGGATTGCTAGGGGCTTTCTAGAGGATTTCTCAAAAAAAAGTAAAAAATAGGCTTTCCCAAATGATCAATTTCCTTATTAAAACCCTGTCAAAGAACATTACTTTGAGAAGCTCACAAAGGGTACCCCCCATGAGCCCATGTCCCCCCCAAATAGTAGGCAGAGTCCACTCCAATTAATCAACACCCTTGGCCCTTTGAGATTTCTTTTTGGTTGAAAAGGAAAATCAATTGAAAGTAGATTGATATCAAACTCCCTTCTTAAGTTCATGATCCTGATTTCTAATTCTACAATTTCTATGGATTTTCTATGGGTTTTCTTTGCGGTTCCTATAGGATGTCTAAATGATTTCTATTCGATTTCTAGAGGATTTCTATAGCGGTTCCAAAAGATTTCTACAAGATGTTAGTGGAATTCTATGGGATTTCTGTGAGATTACTATGGGAATCTATGGGATGTCTTTGGGATTTCTATAGAATTTCTGTTGGATCTCTATGGGATTCCTATGGGATTTCTATGGGGGCTCTAAAGGATCTCTGTGGAATTTCTGTGGGATTTCTATATTGGATTCCTATAGGATTTCTATGGGATTTCTATATATGGGATTTCTATTGCTTATGGGATTCCTATAGGGTTCCTATAGGATTTCTCTGGGATTTTCTATGGGATTAGCATGGAATTCCTGTAGGGTTTCTGTTGGACTTCTGTAAGGTTTCTATGTGATTCCTATAGGATTCCTATAGGATTTCTATGGGATTTCTATGGGATTTCTATGGTATTTCTATGGGATTATCATGGAATTCCTGTAGGATTTCTGTAAGATTTCTATGTGATTCCTATATGATTCCTACAGGATTTCTATGGGATTTCTATGGGATTATCATGGAATTCCTGTAGGATTTCTGTTGGATTTCTGTAAGATTTCTATGTGATTCCTATAGGATTTCTATGGGATTACCATGGAATTCGTGTAGGATTTCTGTTGGACTTCTGTAAGATTTCTATGTGATTCCTACAGGATTCCTACAGGATTTCTATGGGATTATCATGGAATTCCTGTAGGATTTCTGTTGGGTTTCTGTAAGATTTCTATGTGATTCCTATAGGATTCCTATAGGATTTCTATGGGATTTCTTTGGGATTATCATGGATTTCCTGTAGGATTTCTGTAAGATTTCTATGTGATTCCTATATGATTTCTATGGGATGTCTATGGGATTACCATGGAATTCCTGTAGGATTTCTGTAGGCTTTCCATGGTGATTCCATTGCGGTTTCTATGGGATTCCTATAAAACTTCAATGGCATTTTCTTGGTTTTTCCTATGCGATTCCTATAGGATTCCTATTGATTTCTATTGGCTTTCATTGGGATTTCTATAGGATTTCTATCGGAATTTTATTGATATCAATCGAACACTTTACTAATCCTTAGATCTCTTTCAGGTTTAAAAGGAAAATCAATTGAAAGTAGGTGACTGATATCAACTGAAATCCTCACTAATCTTTAGATATATTTTTTGTTTTGAAAGAAAATCAATTGAAAGCAAATTGATTTCAATTGAAATTCTTGCTTCTCCTTTAGATTTAAAGGGAAAATGTATTGAAAGTAAATTGATTTCAGTTGAAATCCTTCCTTATCCTTTTATAGATTTAAAAGGAAAATCTATTGAACGTAAATGATTTCAACTGAAATCTGTACTTCTCCTTTAGATTTAAAAGGAAACACAATTGAACGTACACTGACTTCAGTTGAAATCCTTACTTATCCTTTTAGATTTAAAAGGAAAATCTATTGAACGTAAGTGATTTCAATTGAAATCTTCATTTCTCCTTTAGATTTAAAAGGGAAAACAATTGAACGTTCATTGATTTCAGTTGACATTCTTACTTATCCTTTTAGATTTAAAAGGAAAATAAATTGAAAGTAAATTGATTTCAATTGAAGTCCCATTTTTGTTTTTGAGGCTTTATTAATAATGGGAGGCCTACCTTCTCCAGAAGGTACCTTCTGGGGGGGGGAGGGTTTATTAATACGAACTTGACATTAACCAGAACAATGATGGAAACTGAGTGTTTTGAACATGTGGATCTTTCATGATCTTTAACTTTCAGCAAATATAGCATTACAGAGACTGATTTGCCCAACTTTATACTCTAACAGCTAACGCTAGGATTTCGGAAACAAACATCTGGATTGAACCTTTCAACTTCGGGACAATGTTCCCCTAAAATTTCAGACTAGTATCCAGTGTTGTTGGTTATATATCCCCTTGTTATTATAACTTATAACACATTCCCGGTAGTTGGTCCATTTTCGACCCCAAGGAGGTGACTCATCTTGAGTTCCTCCAAAGATGAGTTATTCCCATGGATCCAAATTGTATCCCATGGACCACTTCCACCCCAAGCAATGAGTTTTGCCGCTGAGAGCCCTCGCTGGGGGAAGGTCGGACCTGCGCATAATGAGAATGTTGATCAGCAAAGCTGGGTAGCAAACATAATTCAACCATACACAAAAAAAATCACATCCAAAAACCACAGTTCAGATTTAAGATGATTTAAGATGATTTTAAATATGATTTAAGATGATTTAAGTATATATTTTATA
This sequence comes from Symbiodinium sp. clade C Y103, assembly GCA_003297045.1. Classification (NCBI taxonomy): domain Eukaryota; class Dinophyceae; order Suessiales; family Symbiodiniaceae; genus Cladocopium; species Cladocopium sp. clade C. Next base: position 89,417 of record BGPT01001059.1, read on the forward strand.
TTCAACATTACATGAATATCTATTTCACCTGTAGATGACCAACATCAGCAGTGATGAATTCACGCGAAAAGGTGAGGCCCGGACACATCTGCCAGCATCAGCCCTGCAGGCGACTGCGACATCAATTTGGACTCACCAATGCATCCTTTTTTCCTTGGGAAATAGCACGCCACCTGTAGAATCATCTGTATATAATGTCATGATGTATATGTAAATGTATAAATCCGCCGGCCTGCCGGCGTGTCTGATTGGAAGGTGTTGTTCCTGTTCTGTTCTTGGTTTGTACTTGTTCCTCTGTTCTCCTGCTGCAACTTTTTGCCTCGTCTGAATCAACCCTCCCCCCCCCC
>BGPT01001059.1:90137-106425 GCA_003297045.1 Symbiodinium sp. clade C Y103
CAATCTTAAATCATATGGCTATGGGTCAATATTGGGCACCCCAAAGGACAAAGAATGCAATTGCCTATGGCCGGCGGGCTTGCCGCAGGCAATTAAATACATATATATATATATCATGACTTCTGGATTCTGGATGATTCTGGAACACATATTCTCAGGGATAGCTTCCTGAAACCAGTCAGTGTCTTGATGAAAACATGCCACACATGGCTTTGCCCCAACATGGGTGTCAATCAACTCACTAGTGCCACGAGTCCGTCATGGTAATCAAACCCCTCCACTGGGGTGCCTGGTCGCCGGGTGGGTTTCCCACCCGGTGGTGATGGGAACACCACGCGGTTGCCCACCCCGCTACGAGCCACTGTGATGCGGCATTCAGGACAAGGGACGGTGACGCTTTGAAACAAACGGCTTGGAGTGCCATGTTCATTGAGTCACCTCAGTAAAAGCTAAGATTCAAACCCACGAATTTGAAATGGATCCCAATTGTTCCCAATACATGCCTTCATAGCCACTTTGCAATGAGCCGGGGAATCCCTATGGAATCTGTATACGGGCTTCATTTCAATGGGAGTGCAGTGCGCAGCATGGCCACTTTTACTCTCATTCCATGGAATGTGCAAAAGCAGCTGCTTCATCATCAGCGCAACACCTGTTGTATGGAAGACGTGTTTGGAGCCGGAGGGTTTTGGGGCCAACTCCAACTGTAAACCCCGTTAACATGAAGCCACTTGGCAATTTGCAGCGTACAAGTTAGATTGGACCCAATTTGGATGCCAGTCCGGAGTTGGCCCACAACAAGGGTGCCACATGCCAGAAGCTGCAAAATGTGGCAAAATGTGGTCTCTGACCCCACTCCCCACAAGTAACTGTGGGAATTCACCATATACTCCGGAAATTCAATAAACCAACATAAAGCACTACAATGTGACTACATGACATTGGAAAAAACTAAGATGTTTGTAATGGTTTGTCATAAAATTGTGGATGGAAACTCACCAACGAAGTTTTTCCAAGGGAATCAAAATGCAACATGCAAGAGTTGCACTTATCAAGAAGGATAAACAAGGGCATAAACACCTTTTGACGCCTGTTGACGCAAAGGCGCTCTAGAGACGCTTGAGACATGTGATTTCCGCCACAGAATCTCCCAAGGAGGAAATGGTGATTCCAAGGTGGTGATGCTGATTCAAAGAGCGTTGCATATTTACCCTTCTCCAAATAGGCACTTTTACCCTGAACATAGCCAATCTTTCGTGGCAGAGTCTTTCTTGGGGGATGGTACATACCTAGAGAATCTAGATGTTTGGGCCCCTATGGCTGCAAATGCAGAGCATCCTGAACCATTTGGTCACCGCTGTCTGGTAACTATTTCCCAGCCGTTCATGAGGCCTGCAGCTTCTCAATTTGATCATCGTACTGCCCTTCTCTCGAATGCTATGCCTGCAGCCAAAAAAATAGAATGAGAGCAGCCAGAAGGTAGCTTGAGAACAGCAACCTCAAAAAGAAGTACAGTGTTACAGTGTGATCAATGTCCGCATCAAAACAAACAAGCAAGTTTGGGGTCAGCCTTTCAGATATATTACTTTTCAAGAGCTATGTAGTCCCACGCAGGCCACTTTTTGCTTGACTACACAGGGGGATCCATGCAAGATTTTAGTCCCACCCAGGCCTTGTACGAGCACCTGGTCGCATGCCTTTGCGTGCCTGAGGTGTGTGTCATGGGATTCTGCGCAGGACACGATAGGCGTCACCGGCTCCTCCGAACAACTCTAACAAGTAAAGTTGGGATTCTCGGTTCATGGATTATGATAATCCAAAATATGTAGAGGGTAGTATAACCCCGAGAATACTTAGGGCCATGGGATTCTTTGATTCCTGTTAGTAAGTGGGTTATAAACCACTCTCCCAATGATGAATAGTTTTAAATAAAATCTATTTACAAACTCCATGATTAACTACAAATGAATTCGAAGTATAATTAAAACATAATAGGATAATGACTATTCCTGGTTGGTCGGCATGCGCGGCTAAGTCCACTGGGCTATAAACCACTATATCCCATTATATCAATTATGAGTATTACTTAACTAGAAATCCATTTACTAAATTGGATATATTGGGATAGAGTGGCAATAACTGGGAATGACCATGAGCCATCTATAATCCATTTCAAAATGTAAATCCAGTGAACTAACGTCCATGGCCCCTCTAAGCAATCACCAATCGACAAGGCTTCCGCGCTCTGGGAGCAGCTGAGACTGCCTGGGTTGCGAGGAGCTGGTGATCTGGGGCCACCTGGGGTTGATAAACAGGACCCGTCGCCATCTATACGCATATATGTTATGTAATGTACAATTTATCTACAATATCAATAAGTGTATCACATATATCAGGTTCATCCAAAACCCTAGGTCCTAGAGGCTTTCAAGACCTACAAATCACCTCAACACGTGGCCCGTGGCTTTGTCTGAAAATAAGGTACCCTTAATCTAGACGTTTAACTGGTCATGTTTGGAACTAACTGGGGCCCTATTTTACCTGTATCCGATTATATGACCCATAGCCACATAATATCCGATCCCCCTAATATTAAACACCCCTACGGTAGGGTCCCACATATGTGTAAATCCCAGACTAAACCATGGCTTCTGCGGGGGTGTGTTCAATATCAGGGGCCATGTTCTCTTGGAAGTGCTTAACATTACGGGCCACCTGATGGGTGCACAAACAGACCCAAACATAATCATATATCTATATATACTATCATCTCGGGTAATCTACATCAAATGCTTATTGTATCCCCATCAGACAATGAAGATCACCATTAGATGTTTGGGCATACAATCAGGATTTGATGTCTCACTATATAGATCTCATCTTGGGTAATATAATCTTCATGATTGGGTATATTTCCATTGGGTAATCCCAATCATTTAATGTTGGATATAAATACCAATGATTGGGTAGCCTCAGGTAATTTATCATAGCTATGGAAAATCATCATTTTTAATGTCATTGGATTGGTTTAAGGGAAAATCTACAGGAAACCATGGATTTTCCCATCACATATCAGGCTTTCCTGTATTTTTTTCCCTTAAACCAATCCAGTGATAAATATCATCTGACAAAAAAAAACCTGGCAAAATCATGGAAAATCATCGTGTTTAATGAGAAAATCTACTATTTCTATGGCCATTTTCAATCGCCATGTTAGATTCATTCGATCCCAATGAAGTCCCCTATCCCCCACCCCACCTTGGGCGGATCTGCCACTGACCTAGAGCGGCAGGATAGCAACCCCCCCTAAGAAAGGATGGAAGTTAGGTAGGGTAATCCTATGAAAATAGTGGTTAGATCATGTTATATAGTTGTAAATATCAGCAGTTCTATATTTTTTGAGTGATTTATATATATATATATATATATGTATGGCAATTTCATTGGGACATGTTCATTTAGATGTACGAACTGCCCTAAGAATTAACATCAGTATGAATTATACAACTAAAAAGATGTAGTTGACTGTACTCACACGCTGCAAATTGTAGTGTACAGGCAAAGGGCAAACACATACAACCTCGCACACAGGGCCAGGAAGCCTCTCTAACCCCAGCTCTCAACCCCCGTACGCCTCTGAGCATCTCACAACAAGATCGCTATGATCATTGGTAGTTGTGGATGAACTCACATGATTTCCCAGTATCTCCACATGACATGGCAGGTTGGATTCCCATGCTGTTTAAGTCCTTCGCCAATTTTCCATCCAAGTGTAATTTATTGGCTGTATTTCCCACTATATCCTATTATACCTCCATAAAAGCGCTTCAAATTCCGTTCATGAGATATATCCTATCTTCGATATCATATGGTGGTACATTCTCTTTGTGGTTGGTAAAAGCCTCCACCATACCCCAGTTTGCCAATCTCAGACACACCAAGTATAATCTCATGTTTGTTATCTATAGATTCAGATATGTATATATATATATAATGTATATATGTATATATATATATATGTATCCTCCATCATGTTTTCCCATTATATCCCTTTGTTGGTTAAATCATGTTAAATCCCCTCAAACATAAGCATAGATCCTGCCGGATAAGGGGTTGGAAGATTATTTTCCACCCAAAGTGTGCTACGTTCCGGGTCAAACTGTCAATCTCGAGGAGGCTCAATCCATCCTGATTGGATGTGCAGCCCACTTTGCAAGTGGTTTACGACCATGGTATGTAGGATATACCGCCCCAGTCATATAGGGCTTGCTATTTAAACATATTAAAACTACTAATCTTACTGGTGCTTAGTAAAAAAAATGGGGGAATGACCTATAATAACCATTAATAATCATCCCATTCCCCCATTCCCCCATTCCCTACTAAGCACAAGTCAGCAATCAATCCCCTGAAAAATCAACAACATGTGTCAACCTCATCCCAGCCAAGGTCGGCACGTGGGAAGCTCCAAGGCTTTAGTGGTGACTACATCCTCCCGGCTGCCTAGGTGACACCGATCCTCCCGACATCCGACACATCGGAGACCCAGCGAGGTGAGCACAATGCGGAGACATCATTGGGAAATCAGGAGGATTTCACAGCCAAAATGGGAGAGATGAATGGGATATACTGAGATATAATGGAACATGTGTATACGTGATATATGTATATATATATATATATAACCAACTTAACTTTCAGTGTGCCATGGTCAAAAGATGGGATGAATGATGTCAACATAATGGGATTCTCGATTCAAGACTTTTGAAATTGTCATTATGTAGAGTAACGCATATTCTTAAAGGTTTGCCCTTCATGCTTTTTGAAAGGGCCCATCTGCTATAAATCGATGTAATGTTGCTCTTTCACGACTTGAGAGTTATCATTGTACATGTGCCTGCTAAGACAATATGTTGTGAGTTTTGTTCTGCGAGTACCGCTGAATGCATCTTCCAGTACACCCTCTATGCACATGTGAAAATTTAACCAAACACATTTGAAAAAACACTGCACACTGTTTTCTGCCCATCTCATGTCTACAATATCAAATCAAGAGTAACCCCGGAAGAAAAAAGTGGAGTTGAGGCTCCACCGCTGATCAACCTGGGGACCAAACGTTCAAAGGCCGCGGATTGATTCACCTTGTAGGCACACCAGCAACAGGCGGACCCTCTGGCAAACCAACATAGCTATTATGGAAAACCGCAAGTTTGAGGATGATTTATTTATATTTATATACATTATTTTCTGATTGAACAATGATGGTTTTCCATGGCTATGTTAGTTTACTGGAGGGTAAACAAAAAACATCGCAATGTGGTGTAATCTAGGCACGTTTACCGCCACAGCAGATTACCATAGACCACCAAAGCCAGCACTGTTTCAGTACTAGACTCTATGAATAACACTGCCAAGGTGGGGGTCACAAATTGAGGTCTAACATGGTCTAGACTTCACAAATAAAGAGACACCAAAGCCAAACATGTGTGCAAAATCCACCAAAATGCAGACTACAGTAGCTGTCTTTCCCACATCAATCTGCCCCAAATTTCAGAATTTGGATTTTGTTTGCCCCAAAAGATAAAGCAAACTTGATAGGGTCTGCTGAAAAAAAGAGCCAAAGCATTGAGGGTAGCATATACACATATAGTCATCCTGGAGAAGATAGAATATGGAATTTCAATATAAACATATTTTGGTAGTATTTCTTTGACATGTCCACATTCTATGAGGATTAATGAGGGAAACCCAGCAATAAACCATCCCTAGTTGAGGCTTTATTATGGAGTATCCCCTATGTGGGATGATTGAAAAGGACCCCCAGTCATGGATGGCTAATCGGATGGGTTTTTGTTTATTGGGTTTACCACATTAGGTATCGTATAATTATATATATATATATATACACTATATATATATATACACTAAATATATATACACTATATATATATACACACTATATATATATATATATATACACTATATATATACACTATATATATACACTATATATATATACACTATATATATATATACACTATATATATACACTATATATATATATATACACTATATATATATATACACTATATATATATACACTGTATATATATATACCCTCTGGTAAATTAACATAGCCATGGATAATGGCCGATTCATAGATAAGTTATCGTGATTTACCTATTAAAGATGGTGGTTTTCCATGGCTATGTTAAATAACCAGAGGGTATTTTTTTGTGATGATAGATGTCCACTAAAGATCTCATGTCAGGCAGACTTGCCACCCATATGAACACCCTTGCACGACCAAGGAGTACAAAGACCGGCTTCTCAGTCTGCGGCCTCTGACGACTTGCCGGCTTCATCGTCTACCTGAAACACCGGCTTTGGTTGGCTGGGAAAATATAAACAAATCTTCTTGTACATAACTGTCCATGTGCCTTTCTACCGATTGACCTCTTTACCTATCCATCTGCCTATCAATCTATCAGTCTATCCTATCCTATCGTATTGGTTGTAGCATCGTATCCTATCCATCTATCTAACTGTATATGCAACTGATGTATGATGTATGGTGTTTCCCTTTCCTGTCATTATATAGTCATTCCCCCATCTCGACACTGCTGGCGCAGCCAGCTTTGGCCCACGAGGGGCACTCGCAAGGGTACCATCAATGGCTACATTGAAAATCGTGAACCAGTGGAACACTCAATATGAGTAGATAAAACAAAACAACAAGACCAAATTGAGTACCAATGATTATTCTCCAATGGCCAGAAACATGATTTTGCGAATAGAATACACATCTCGCTCTCTATGCGGTCGCCTCTGCCACTCCTGAAGATGCGGACGGACTTCGCCTGGACAGTGAGAAATCCGCGCTCTTGACAGGAACCTTCATATATGTATGATGTATCTTAATTGGGTAAACTAAATCATTGGATGATAAACTATGATAAACTACTACATGATGGATGTATAGTACGTATGTGATAGATGTACTATGGATTCAAACTACAACAACTACAGTATACTATATTGGATCACATATTATTGGACATTATTGGATGACATATTATTGGATTAAATATTATTACTGGGACTGGATCTATGGATAAATTACTACTATTGCATTATCCATAACTGTGGCTACATATATATATATATATATACTATCATTAAATTTGATGTACTCTTGGATATTACTGTATACCATTTCATACACTACTATCACAAAATATCATAAACTATCTTCAACCATCATTAAGTACAGTACTGGATATTTACTGTGCATATTTATTGGATAGGTACTGCTTCCATTGGAGCCTCAGGTCGTCGGCAGCTTTCGCGCCAAGAGCGCCTCTTCAGCGCCAGCTTATGGGGAATCCATGGGATGCAGCATCTTGTGATAGTCACACCGTTGCTGATGGTACATAGGTTGTTGTATGTATATATATATATACATGATTAGATATGATTATAATACTTATATATATATATATGTATGTATATATCTATATAGGATTATATATATGATCCATTCTGATCATTGTTCTGCGGTGATATCTGTGATCCTTTCTGATACGATGCTCTTGGTTCCGAAAACTCACTCGTCCAGAGAAAACCCACCATCCCCCACCTGTGGCGCCGTCCAAAATGTCCATCTCGCCGGCATCATCCATGATGGGAGCCGTTGGAGCCAATGATTTCATCTGGTGTTGAACAACTTCAGAAAAAAGGACGGTTTTAATGGGGGACATGATTTATCACTTCTTGGAGAACATTTATCATTTGTTGTATCTTGTTGATGTTTTTTTCCTTTGTCATGCGAACCATAAAACACCCATTCCGTGGGAGTTCTGTATATTTGCCGAAGCAAATCTGGTGGGTGTCTGGAGACAATCATCATGGTACATTGCTGGAGAGTCACTCGAAATCTTTGAGTCTTTGACAATGTGACTCACATCAGGTCAGAATGGCTGTCAAAACAAAACATAGACAACATAATGAAAATGACAAAACCTCATCATTTGATGCCTCGCTAGGAATTCAGGAACACAACGGCGTTCTTGTCGCTGGAAGTTTCTGCTCCAGTCAAAGGCACCAAGAAATCCCGCGGGTTTGGCTCAATGGCTGAGCAACGGGGATTGAAGCATACTAAAACCATCTGGATATCAAAGGGTAGTATGCCTGAAATAGTGGGTGTTGATTATTCTGCAACACCAAGACCCGGATCTCGCTTGAAAACCTGGTTTCGGTCAATCTTCTTATACTTTCTCACGTAATATTAGTACACAACTCAACTTGTTTCCTTGCATATATATATATATATGTATGTATACATAATCATATATAATATGTATACACATTCTCATATGCAATTCTGAATCCTTCCATGTACTGCCACCAACATGTGCAGGGACAGTACCTTTTTGCCACGCAGCAAGAGGGTGGCACCACAAAAGGGCACCAGAATTTTTCACTCGCCGCCCAGCCGGAGCCATTTGCCCCAGCGGACGGTCTTAAGTTCATCTACAATGTCTAGAGAAAATCATCACACATGTGGCTGGTTTTTGGGGTTCAACCCAGGTGAAGTAGCATGTGTATGTATTCCTAATTTATTTCATCATCTATCAGCCTTAAAAGAACATGGTTCTTTCAGATTCTTCTGAAAGAGGGATGGCAAATCCGCATGGGTATCCTCAGAGTTGATGCCTCCTGATTGAAGGTAAACCATTCAGGGGCCTTGGAATCCCACGGAAACCCAGAAATACGAGACATGACAAGACATTACAGGACTGTATGTATGTGGGCAAATTGATGTATACCCTCTGAACATTTCACAGTTTGCATGGACAATCACCACTTTTAATCGGTAAACTATGATAAACCATCTATAAATGGGCCATCTATGCCATAGCATTACCAGACTACCACAAGGTAATTCATAAATTTAGAAATACATCATGTCTGGGTCTCTCCCCTTCGAACACCACCGATTTCAGCCCGTGCCACGGCCCGAGTTTCTCAGACGTGCGAGAAACTCGACCAACTGCTTCAGCTTCGTCCTGCAGAATAGATCGGTCTCCTTTTTCTTGCGTTGCTTACCAACCAGTTTGCTATGTTTCTATTGTATGGATTAAATTGCCCATTTATCATACTTTACCGTAGCTATTAAAAGTGGTGATTGTCCATCGCAAACTATCAATTGACCGAAGGGGTACCACCTAAAGCATGTCGTTTCCGATGGCACCCAACCAGGTGATTCTGGATCTGGATTCAACCATGATTCAACAGTACTTCTGCATGAAGTCAGGAAAATTGGCCATCTTGCCCCCAAGGTTCGAGCTTCAGGACGTCCCAAAGCTATGTCGATGTGGAGCTTACAATCCCAAAATATCCCAAAGCTGCAGATCCGCCATGGGTTTGAAACCCAACCAGGCTTGCAACTGGCTTTGTCTGACCTTCTTGGGGAACTCAACGTTTGATGGTGAATCCGCATCAAATCCTGAATACAATTGATATTTTGGGTGAATACCGCATTTTCAGACACACCAAATCCGCGCCACAGTTCCTTCCAATCGATGTAGTAGCTGCCTGCGGCCATGATTTAAACACATTCAAACACTGGATGTTTCCTCTCAGATGGGTGTCCTTTTCAGTGGGGTATACCATGGTAGACCTCAAAGTTGCCAGGCTTGGGTTAGGGAACAATGAGGAAGCATGGAATCTGGAGATATCATATTTTGAGACATACCCATTTTTCATCCAATCATCTGGAAACTAGCGGTGACAGATTGTATCGCTCCACTCTGGTGCAGAGTGTTCCAGTGTTCCACTCCATCCCGGAACAGGGCTTGAAACCGAACATCTTTGATATCACCAAAAAATAGGTTTTGCAACTTGCCGCAACATGCCACATGGGTTTGTCGCAAAATAGGGTAACCGCCGATCCCAGTTACTATGGTTATCATCATGCTTCCCTACTAAAATTGCTGTTTTAAGGTTAATTCACCATTTTCAGACAAACCTATTTCCATATCTCACTGCTTAAATCCTTTTGCCAGTACAGGTAAAAACACCGTGTATGTTGGTTAAACCTTCATTTCTGCTGGTTAAAAAGTTAAACTACCACATTTTTTGATGTACGCAATGAAAAAGAGATGAGACCAGCCCTGCAGAGTGGTCAGCGCTTTGAGTTTCGAGAAATGCAATGGTAGTGAGTGTCACCAAGATGTACTCATAGACATGCCATGCATGTATACATATGTATATAGATATAAATACATGTACGGCAACAAAGATAGATATTTGTAGTATATATCCTGTATCCTTCTTATACTATACGCAAAGGTGTATAATATATACACGGAGATGTGTTGATGTACATGTATATATATATATATATGGTATAGATAAGCCTTTGTCAAGACTCATTGTTTTCGCCAAGCTCCCAACAAAAGGTCTCGCTTCTGGGGGCGGCCTACCACTACACATGGTTTTGTATTTCCCCACCTGCCAGGTGAGGGTCTCTAGATATTAACACTAAGAAAGGTGCCATGCCATGCCTCCGCCTCCTCTTCTTCTTCTTCATCACCTCCTGTCTTCCTCCTCGTGTCTCCTCTGCCAGCTCCGGATGCTGGTCATATCGCGAGAGCGCCGGAGGCTGTGGGCCGGGTCGCCGGAGGCTGTGGACCGGGCCTGGACCCGAACACATGCCAGAGAATGCCAGATAGAATGCCACATAGAATGCCAAACAGGATAGAATGGCAGAGAGAATGCCAGCTAGAATTTCGAAATAGATTTCAAGTAGAATGCCAGATAGAATGTCAGATCTCAGTGGGCAGTGCCCATGTCAGAAAGAATGTCAGAATAGATGCGAGATAGAATGCCAGAAAGAATGTCAGTGTGTATGCCAGAAGGTATGTCAGAATTGATGCCAGATTGAATGCCAGAAGAATGTCAGAGAATATGGCAGAAAGAATGTCAGATAGAATGTCAGCATATATAAAATTAATATATATATATAAATTAAATATATAGTTATATAATACATATATATATATATATATGTGTGTGTTACACAATATATACTTCCAGATGGCATGTCAGAAAACTATGTCAGAGTATGTGTCAGGGTGGGGATCACACGAAGTAAAGTAATTTTGAAGACAAAGGAACAAATCTAGTTAAAGAAAGGAAGAGGAAAGGAAGAGGAACGGCAGAGCAAAGAAAGAGCAAAGGGATAGGAAAGGAAGAGGAAAGGAGAAAGGGTCTATCTGTGGTCTGGGGATACTTTTTGAACAAATGGGTATCGCCGATTCGGTATCGCCAAGGTATCGCTAGGGGTATTACCCAGGGGTATCGTTAATTTCACCCCTTGCATGTACACAACGTTGTGTGGATCAGCTTCAGATGTGGACATTGTGCATAATAGTTCTCTTGGGCCAAACACCGAGGGAGCACTCCCTACTAAAGTTACTAAAGTGATCTACTATAATTTTGACCATTGTTCATGTATACATGGAAGATGTATATAGCATGAAGCACACTTAAATTAAATAAATGACACTTATTGTGACTATATGAGCCGGGCTCTAAATTATCGTAATTGAAGTTTATTTGGAGCGTTCACTGCAGATGTGTTTCTTTGGATTTGACTTGGAAAACGATAGGGGACGTCCTAAAAACGATACCCTCTTATCTTACCAGGATTTGATTGAGACTACAACAGCTCTTCTAACCATCAGTCTCCATGTTGCAAGGTTAGGTCATTAAGTTGGGAGATCCTCCAATCANCTTATCTTACCAGGATTTGATTGAGACTACAACAGCTCTTCTAACCATCAGTCTCCATGTTGCAAGGTTAGGTCATTAAGTTGGGAGATCCTCCAATCAGGGATTCGGGGACTAGACAAGCTATAGTGCAGCTGCTGCTGGTGCAGCGTTGGCTGCTGCTGCAAGCTGCTAGGGAGGGTTTGCTGGGCACCAGGCGCTGCTGGGACACAAGTGAGCTAATGACAAGTTGCAGGAAGCAACAGGCGTCCCAGGGTTTCCCAGCAGTAGACAACAGTAGCAGCACAGCAAGCAAAGGAGGTGAAGGTCAGGTAGGTTTGAAACAGACTCTCATGAGCTGCATTCTGACGGGCAGAAATTCGTGCNGTAGACAACAGTAGCAGCACAGCAAGCAAAGGAGGTGAAGGTCAGGTAGGTTTGAAACAGACTCTCATGAGCTGCATTCTGACGGGCAGAAATTCGTGCATAATAGTGCGGGTATAATTTTCACGGAAGACCGACCGGACTCAACGATACCCTAACGATACCCCAACGATACCCCAAAAAAGCGTTTTTACGTCCCCGCCCCAGGAGATGCCCAAAAGCATGATCTCCCAAACCCTAAATATTTGGAATAAGGGACCCTGAAACTGATCCTTTCGTATCTTCCCTTCGTCGTCCTTTCCTGTTCCTTTCTTCTTCCTTTCCTCTTCCTTTCTTCTTCATTTCCCCTATTCCTTTCTTCTTTCTTTCCTCTTCCTTTCTTCCTTTCCTCTTGCTTCCTTCTTTCTTTCTCCTTTCCTTTCCTCTTCCCTTCCCGTTCCCTTCCTCTTCCTCTTCCTTTCTTCTTCCTTTCTTCTTCCTTTCCTCTTCCTTGCCTCTTCCTTTGCTCTTCCTCTCCCTNATTGCAAGCGAATCAAAACGCACAAGAAACGACCTATTCCAACTTGAAGACCAAAAGGCTCCACCGATTGGAAAACGATAGGGGACGTTCTAACTTACACGGGAAGACACTTCTAAACAATAATTTAGAGCCTGCCTCATATATATATATATATATGTATATATGTGATATGTATATATATAAGTATATTATATATATATATATAATTACATACTCAAATGCAATATATTTCAATATGCAACATTCATTGCACGTTCAATTCCGAGGTCTGTGCTCCCCCGGCACATCTCCCCCAGCGTGGCCTGTTCAGCTCCAAGTCCTTTAAGGCCCATCTGGCGGCCTCAAGGTCCTGGGAAGCTTCTGGTGCTGTATGGATAGATGGATGGATACAAGTACATACATACGAATATAGTCATATGTTTATATTTATATTGATGTATAATTGATATATATATATATAATATACATATATATATATGTTATTGATATATTATCTGTCTATAGTTGTAATATACTATCAGTATTCATGAATATAAAATCAAACACAAAAACCACCATGAGTCAATGAATGGGGTCATAGTCCAGCTTTCAGCAAATTGCTTTCGAAGAACCCCAACCATCCGCCCAGCAAGCCATCCATTTTCCCAGCTCTACTTTGGCACGGGCTGCAGGGTTTCCGCCGGTGCGGGCGATTCACTGATGTCACGTTCAAAAATCAATAAAAGCTCTGTGTCGGAGCCTAACCTGGCCGTATTTGCTGCAAAGATGGACCCCAAAATCCAAAGACAAAAACACCTCCCAATCCATCTCTCTCTCTCTCTCTCTCCAAGACTGCCGAAAGGCAGTGGCGAGAAACGGTAAAGCAGTGGCGAGAAACGGTAAAGCCCTCAAACATCAGAACATGCAAAGCAACGTCTTTACAAATCTACTCGGATCAATGTCAAACACCTCCCAATAGTCCCTATAGTTGTGGTCATTCTGGTGGATTCACCCCTGTGAATTTCACAATGCTACATTAAAATGGCCGTATCAATACTAAAATCATCTTCGGGATTCAGGTATTCGAGTTTCAATGTTGAATTTACCGAATGTCGCCAATTTAAAGGAAAATATATAATCTTCAGCAAATCAAATCCAAGTAACATCGTGTTGGACTTGAATTGAGACACAAGGTCGTCCACCGTGTTGATGTACGATGCATCCATAATCGTCCTGAGACATTGAAGTCTTTTTTGCTACAAAGATCTACAAAGTATAGCTTTGCCTCAAAAATCTGAAATTCGGGTACCCCCATGCAGCCTGTAGTCCATAATCGTTTTCCCATTGAGTGGTCGTAAATTATCATAGTTGAATCCATTGTCATTCACCTATGCTCGGACAAATCCGTAGTGGTTTCGCATGAAATGCATAAGACTGAGAGATTAGAAACAATCCATTGATTCGAAACATCCATCCATCAAATTACTGTTAATTCGAATTGTTGGTCCTTTTGCGAGGATGATATTTCACAAGTATGCCCCTTACAATTTTGCCCCACGATTATTATTTTTAAGTTTCTGCATCTCTTTTGTTTAATCTGACCCTTAATAAACATGCCAATTACCACTAGAAGTATTAATATCTTACATTTTATAAATAGGCATGCCTTCCAGATGTTGAGATATGTTGAGTAAATACTAGCCTTTTATGAATGATGAAAAGGGCATCAGCAATTTTTCCCCTATGCCAGTCCGAGGAACTGCAATTTAATGGCTTTTGGGCCAAAGGGAGGATCCTTATAAAATGACCCAAAACACCCACCACCCGCGTGTTGTCATTCTATAGAGGGAAATTCAAAGGGGATGGAAAAGCTATGAGTTTCTACCTTTTTTGCGGTTACTATATTACTATATCGCCCATTTCAATTCACCGAGCATCTGTCTCCAACGCCCCAAGCCACCCACGACGCTGGAAACAAAGTCCTCCGACGCGACGTACTTACTTCGGCGACTGGGAAATTGCGGGGAAAAAATCGGACAACTGCCAGACCAGTTGTAGAACCATCCGGGTAGCATTTTACATCACCCCCAAAAACATGTATACACTGTATACTGTATATTCAATATAAGTCTGTTGATGAACAAAATATGCACATCTGTGAAACCAAGCCGAGACCAAGCCCACGTGTTCAAACTTGGGAATTTCATCCAATTTCAATACACCTTCGTTGGGGATCATTCAGGATGGTTGGGCATGATGGGCACAAGTTGGACCACCCATGGTATCTAGAATAGAGCCTGGCCATGCATCCATGGACCTAATCTGCCGTGATTTCATTTTTTCTTATCAAATTTGGGTTGCTTTCGACTGAATCAGCACATTCATCGGGGTTGGAAGTTTAGTTTCCACTAAAAATAGGTGATTTTCAGGGTCAAACTGTTAATTTACCAGAGGGTACATCCCATGAATCCCTTTGAATCACCCATAAAATCCCATGACAATCCCATTCGCAATTAGAGTCTATCAACATCCTGTTCTGTCTCGTACCTCACCCCTCAACACGTCCTCCGTTTTGATCCCAAGATTTGCCCTGCGGCACGAAGGGTTGGTGAAACGGCTGACCCGGTCAGTGGAGTCTTCATGTAGGGATGATTGATATTCATATGACCCCCAATATCCCCAACAGTGTCACGAATGTGGTTTAGTCCCCAATAAACTATAGGCATCATGTTTTACGCTTCTGGATTAGAAACCCCAACAATTAGGGATTAGTATTTGGGTTAACTAGTAATCCCATCCCCCCAATATTCTACACCCGTATTGTATGGGTCCCAACTATGAGGACATGCCCTATTAGATAATGGATTATGGTGGGTGTTTAATATATTACAATATCAGGGTGGTAGGATTATCATGGATTAATATCATCAACATAATTTCATCACTATTGGATTATAACCCCCTGCAATTGGGGATTACTAACGAGTATTAATTGTGTTTAGTATTAGGGAAAAGGGATTAGAATACGGATACCCTCCGGTAATCAAACATAGCAACAAAAAAGCCCAATTTATATATGTATATATGGGGTCTTGTCTAAATTCCTTTACCCGGATTCGGTCGCAAATCACCATCACTGCGTTTTTACAGGACTCCGCCTTCAAACTTCAATTGCCTGAGCAAGCCTCAATATGGATGAAAAAGATCGTGAATGATTAATTCCCACCAAAATCCTTGACACGTATCAAGCGCACGGCCGTTTTAGCTGGAGCTGCTAAAACTACTGGNTATGGATGAAAAAGATCGTGAATGATTAATTCCCACCAAAATCCTTGACACGTATCAAGCGCACGGCCGTTTTAGCTGGAGCTGCTAAAACTACTGGAAGCACATGGAAACACTATCACACCCTGCATGGTTCCTTTGCTTGGTCTAAGCCAATATATCCACTTGCTGCTACTACCAGCTGGAAGCAAACAGTGCTCTTAAGTTTTCAAGTAGGGTGAGTTGACCAGCGGGCAACTGCGTATGCTTGGGGCAATTATCTAGCGCGGATCTAGCGCGGATCTAGCGCCAGAACTACGTTTAGCCTAGCCGTTAAAACATGAAAAACAATTGTTTTCGCATATC
>BGPT01001059.1:106435-128323 GCA_003297045.1 Symbiodinium sp. clade C Y103
ATGCAGCTCAAAGAGATTTATGAAGAGTAAGGCTACTGTGGAGTTGCCCAAGCAGGACCAGGAACAACTGGTGCAAGAAAGCAACAGGGAAAGAGAGCACCGGGCCTGACCTATGTTTCGGTTGAACGGCTATGTAAAAGTATCTAGCGCCACACTAGCGCAAATCTAGCGCTAAGCTGCAGGAAAGCGATTTCACTGCATATATACAGGACTCCGCCTTNCGCCTTGTAATGAAATCTAAGATACATCACTGTCCAAGTATTTATGACCCTCGGATTTAAAAATTCCTTATAGGCATTTTAGAGCGGATCCCATATAGATGATCTTCCCATTAAAGCCCTCCATTTTTGGGATTGTATCCACCACAATTTTGGCTTGATAATGTTAATCCCCAAAATATGTCTTAGTATCCCCAAGATTGTACTATTCTATACTTTTCCCATCTATTCCCCATTTTTCGTATTTGGATTGAATTGGATCAGTATAACTATAACCAACCCAAACATCACCTGCTCCATGCCCCCTTCCACCTGTCCATCACCACCGTCAGCGCGTGGAGGATATCGCCCTCCATGACGCCACCGTTGGCGGCCGCGCCGCCAGGCGCAGCCGCCTCTACCATGAAGGCTCCTCCCGCGGGTTTCAATAGCCGGGTCGGGATGGACCTGATGTTTCTATTGTTCCAAGGGTCAAACTTGGGGAAATGCAGTTCATAAGATTTTTACTTTTAGTAGTATGTCAATGTGTGTGATTTACGGTGATGAAATATAAAATCAAGCAAGTAAAAGATGAGATAGTGGAACCTAGTTTATCAAACAGAAACACATATTACGTGTAACTTATTTACACACAATGAATCAATTGGTGAATCTGTACAGCTATTAAATTTGTCTCATAACGTCCGTAGCGGAACTATTTGAACGCAGAAAACTTAGACACAAAATATAAACCCATTCAAAATTGGGTGTTGCGGTGTAGATCTGCTTCAGGTACAACCCATGGTCAAACAGCTAAACATGTGATATCACTTTGCAGGAATGGTCGCTTGCAGTCTTCCAGGATCCAAAAGAAATACACAAGTGATCAAACATGCATACGTCACATCGACATACACAAAAAAAAAGGTTGGTGTATATATTTATTGCATGAGTGCAGTCAACCTTATGTGTTGATATGTGTTGTCTGTCTTCACGTGTACGTGTCTTTGCAATATATAATACGTACCCTATCTCTCTTAGTTTCAGAATCAAATGTTGGGCGAAACATCTAATCTCGCCCGCAAGAAACGCATTGAGAGCCAAGACACCTTTCAAACGTCCCTCATCCTTCTTGGTCAATTGCAGTCCTGGCAAAGGGTTTGGAAGTATTGAGCCATTCCTGCCTTGCCTGATATAAGACCAGTTTTGGGCCTACAACTGGGGAAACGAGTCAAACGTTCGCCAAAAAAAGAATTGAAAATAGAAGCGTCTCCAGCCCTTAAGCCCCAGCTATTTCCATCCATATCATATAGTCATATAGTAGGGATTCTCCAAGTATATCTCCCCCAATCCCCAAAACAAACAATGCTGCTGGCAAAGATATATGCAAACATCATCTTCCCATCCCATCTTCAAACCAACCTGAATCTCTATCTCCATCTGCATCTGGATCCCCATCCCCAACTGTCCTAAGGGCAAACGCCCCCGCAGCAGGTAGAAGGCCGCATTCTTCGGGGACCGGAAGCCCACGACCTCCACTCGCTCGCTGCTGTCGCTGTCGGGCAAGGTGACTTCAAAGGCAACGGGCTCCACCGAGAGGGGCTGGCAGGGGCGCCAGCTGAGGATGGGTCGAAGCCAATGGAATCCCTTGGTGTTTCAGACAATTGCCAGGATGTGTCTATTTACGGATGTTCATCCCACTAAATTATGGTTAGAAGTGGTTTGATGTGGATTGATGATGATGATGATGATGATGATGATGATGGGGTTTATGGGGTTTCGAGAATGATTCTTGAGAAAAACAACAACAATTGGGATGAAGCAATCCAAAGTCTGATTTGAGATGATTTAAGCGAGACAATCTGAAGATTTGGGCTGGACAAATCTGGGGCATGGGTCAAATTTGGACACCTCAAAAAGGGGATGACTTGATACCAACAAATGAATATGACTACCAACTGTGGTTCCCAGGACCCAATCAATTTCGACCCATCAAAGCTAGAATGACCTGCGCATCCTCCTCGGCGCTCTTGGCCTGTTGTCGCAAGGCGACTTCCAGCTCCTTGTTGCAGTCTGAGAGCTTCCTTGGGCAAACAGGCGCGGGATCTTTCTAAATGGGGATTGTACTTACCATCTTTTACCTGTATACATGCTGATATAATGAGGATAATGGATCATTTAATGGTGGAGTGGTATATATTGACCAACTTGTTTATGACATTGGGATGTGTCTATTAAAAGTGATCAACTTGGGGATGAGCCCCTGACATCCCCTAATCTGACAATTATGATGACGATATACTAGTGGATTCCTATAGGGGTACCGGATTTTCAAGTAAACCCGCTTTGGCCCCTCAAAAAATCAAACCACCAGCATCAAATTGGTGTTTGAAAGGATGATGTATCTTTTTTGCCATTTCAAGTGAATATGGATGCAACGTAACATGATGCAATTTGATGAAAAACTAAACTCCAAACTGTGGCGTGCACCCGGCCCAACTGAAGCCTATCAAATCCATCCTATCTAGCCGAGGAAGTGGGCTGGGTGCTTCTACTTGGAGGGAAGGTACGCATCTTCTACAGTACTCTTCAAGTGGCCTACCTAACATCAAAATAATTTGGCAAAGGGATTTCCCCCTTGGCAGCTCACCAGTCCGACAAGGCAGCTCCACCTACTGGGACAATAAGGAAACCTGCAGAATGGCAGGATACCGGTATGGGTCAAGTCATTGGGTACCCCAATGAATGGATAGATGAAGGGTAGGCCAAACATGATGTGGTTCCCTGTTCCCTCGGTCTCCAAATTCGACCCATCATAAATTGTCAAGACCAACATCTTGTATTGTGGGGGTGTCCTATTTTGTTGGAGATGCAGTACCAAACTAACACAATATAACTTAGCCACCTGCAAGAACAAGGATTGCTGCCCAAACAAATGCACATCCTCTTTTGTACTGGGTTCGTTACTTGGCTACAACGCGGGCATGACGTAGGTGAAAGCCAGATGGTTCGATCAAGCAAGACTCAGAACCCCAAAAAGTACATATCTCATGAAATTGGGTTTATTTCCCCCCAAGCTGCGTGCCATCGCCAACAAGCATCTCATAGCTTGCCTTCCAATCCACCTCGCAAACTTCTGGCAGTTCCATGTCCTCCTTCAGCTGTTCCCGCAGCAGTTGATTCCTCTGCAGCTCCATGTCATAGGCCTCGCGCCAGGCCTCTTCATCCGCAGCCCTCAGACATGTCCTGAAAAGCGATGCTCGCGACGGTTGCGATGGCCCTGTGAAGCACAGATTACCCAGGAGAAGAACCGTGGCCAGTGGCCATGGCAATCGGTTGCGCTTGCTGAGTCTCAGCGACATGGGGCAAAGATGGATTTTTCGAAGGACCTTGTGGGCTATTGATAGCACCATGTTTGTTGGTTGAGATTCGGAGTGGTGCTGGTTTAACATGCCTTTTGAGCATGGCGGATTTGGGATTTGATGAGGGACTTGGTAAAATGTGGCCAAGCTTGGGTGCTTTTGATTGCCCAGAATCTGGATCCCCACTGCTCAAGCCAAGCTTCAAAAACAAATGCTAGGGTGAGACTTCAGAAAAAATGACATTCCAAGGGCGCCCTTGCCCCTTAGAGGGTCAACCACCCCAAAAAAGCGGATTTCAAATCACATAGGCTTTTTTCCAAGCCACATATCACAGACAGCCTACATGACTTCGGGTGGGATATCCCCCCAAAACAACGTCAGAAGTATGACGCAAACCGCATCGCCGAATCAGACATTGCCAAACAAAAACACCTCAGTCACCTCAAGTTTTAATTGCTCAGACTCCAAATGGGAACTTTCCAATAAACAACTGAGACTTGCTTGGCATTTGAACAGGTATCCCCCAATTTCAATCCGCTCCGACTCTTCGATCTTCCAGTCGTCCAGCTCCAAAAGCCTGACGAAAGTTTGGAAGAGATTTACCCTCTGGTTAATTAAGATAGCTATGGAACATGGCCCATTTATGGATGATAGGAAGGATGATAGAGTTATTAAATTAAAAAAAGCGATTTTCCATACCTATGTTAGATAACCAGAGAGTGTCACTTTATCACCGTCAAAGATTGTGATAAATCACGTTTAATCACCAAGCAATGTTGATGTCATCAATGAACACTGATGTCCTCCACCATGTACAATATCAAGAACCAGAAATGAGGATGCCGCTAACATACACATTCCTGCTATTGAAAACACAGTTTCTAATAGCGATTTATAATCGCACTAACTAACTGAAACATCTCTACCAAAGCAAATAGCTATGTAACAAATTATCAGCGGGCAATTCCCATGAATATCCTAATGTCTGTTGGTTAAATCATGTTAAATCCCTATTAATCACCAAAACATCCCAGCAATTCCCATGAAAATCCCACTAATCCACTATGAAATCCCATGAAATCACCATCAATTCTCACCATAGTACGCAAAATTTCTCGCCTGGACTCGAAAGCAGCCAGCACATAGGGATCCCGGGGGCCCAACATGGCCCATGCCTCGAGATGGGAATTGCTGGGATTCTACGGTGATCCATAGGGATTTCACCACAAACATGAGGATACTAAATTTTATGGGTCTTCACCATCATTTTCCAGGTGTCCAATTTGTTTAATCAATTTAGTTGTCATCTTTTTGGGGCGGGAGAGCCGTCATTGGATATGTTATGGGATATACCAACCAACTTGATATGATATTTGGTTACTAATGACATGTATATATCTGAACTTCGGGTGTGATGGGGATTCAACTAACAAAATTGGGGATCGAATGGGGGAATATGACGGGTATAGAGGTATACATCACCAACTTGATACGATATAGTTGGTGTGTCGGTATACCCATGAATAGCCCTAAAATGGCCATTTACATTGGAAGGGGAGGTGTCTCCCTTTGAGACCGACCATGACAAATCCAACAAAACAAACAGTTTGTACTGTGCCTAAGCTTGAGCTCTTCAAGTCTGTTCAAATTGTATTCAAATTTCGAAGGGAAACCCTTCAGCAACAACACATGGATTTGTTAACCACGAAAATATGTATGTATATATATATATATATGTATAACAAATCTGGGATCAGTCAACAAACTGGAATGATTTGGATGATTTATCTCAGAAAAAAAAATGGGTGATCCAACTACAATAGTCATCAACTGCCGGTGATTTCAGCTGTTGTGTTCGTAACACATGATGCGACGCACCCACAATTCACGATGATCTACCGGCCTAAGGGTTGATTTGACCAACAACTATTTATCTGTGCAAACAAATAGAATCACACAATATATCAAACACATTCTATGGATAATACACTCAACACAAAGTCGGATATTCAACAACACCCTGAGATACTATAGACATATAATGTGTTTATATATATGCTTCAGTCTATGTCTGATTGTATATCATATGTATATGTATTATGTGTAATATATATATAATATATATATATATACATGTAATACATACTACCAGTACTACCAGTACATACCAGTACTATGAATAACATCAGTATCACGCACCACTGTGGTTAAACAACTTGAGATCCCGACCACTGAGAGTCTCAACACGTCTTTGGCCTCGATCGCAAGGTGAAGAAACCATGGTCTCCCTAGGAACACTCATGGTTTCCTTAGGAAAGCCCATGGTTTACCTACGAAAATGATCTACAAATGGTGGGTTTTCCACATCTATATATTAGTCTACAGGAGGGTAACCCAAATTAATTCACCATCAGGGGATTATGTTTTACAATCCACAAAGATCCAGTTTTTGGGTAATCCCTTCCCTTGTTCATATGAAACACCTCCCAGAAATTATGGTTTAGTAAAGTTTAGTAAGGGATGAAAACACATATTTGGGGCCATAGATGCGGGTGTGTAATACATTGTAGTACTAGGCGGATGGGATTAATCTTTTTGTAGTTGTGATTTCCAAGATCTGAAGGTCATGCGCATCTGCCAAAGCATCCAAAAACTGACAAACTTATGGCTCCGAATCGCTCAAAAAAGTAAAAATAGACACACATGTTCAGCCTGCATATCAGGATCAGCATTGTCACGAGGACATGGATTCAACAACAACATTTCCACGTCAATATTCTCCAGTATACTCTGAGTCGTGAAGTCAACAATTTTCAGGTCACCACTTAGTCCCATGTTCTTTTTGTTATTCCTTGCAACTGCTGATTCAACGAGTCAAACACCCATCCCTGATCCCTGTCAGCCTGAAGTTTGGCTAACGAGTTCCTCAGCATCCAGAGGGCTTTGCCAGCTCAACACCATCCCACACACACACACACATGGGTGTGAGTTGAAAATGGGTACCATCTCAACATATTGAGGCCATGAGGCTCTGGCAGGATGAATACCTACCTACCTACCTCAACAATCCACCCACTGGCTCTGAGGCTCCGGCACCACATGAGGCATCGCCATTTGGAAGACCGTGCGACCTGCAACCACTGGTAAACACATGTAAACCATAAATTCAATGATAGTTATAGTAACATGTAAATTAAATAGATCATAAGAATTTATAACATAGCATAAGATGTATTGTTGGTAATACTGTAATATATCTTCCATTTTGATCCATTTTGTGAATAGCACATATCACCAATCTTAAGATCTTCCTGTTGGTAAAATGAATTCAACATTCAACAGTAAAATACACAATTACATCCATTACTGAGAAGTTTGACAGTTCCAGAACAACTATTCCAGAACCAGGAGTCATTGATGTTCATCAACTTCCAGGCTCACCACAACACCCTTTGAAGCAACATGTCCAGCTGTCCAAAAGCTGCATCCAAGGGACCCCTTTCATCGATGTATGCGCGGGCTCTGGAAACTAAAGCTCTTGCGAAAACCTGGCAGCAGAGGTCGCCCAATTCCAAAGGTTCATCATCTGGTGGAACTACCCATCTTAAGGGCCTGGAGTTTCTACCTGATTTCTGCTGCCATTTCTGGAATACAACTGCCCATTGTGTGATGGTTCCATGGTGGAGTCTAGAACCCTTCAAAATCTGTTACCGATACCCACCTGGGATCACCTGAGTCTGCACGCCCGAAAACAACGCATCCTGCAAAGAACCAACCAGAAAAGTGCTAAGTGGAAGGGAGTTGTTTTTTCTAAAAACTTGGTCTGCTTATCTCCCGTTGCTTCATGAGATCAACAGCATCTTCCCTGTAAACCTGAAATGTAAAGGAAACCACAGAATTCATGGATCTGACACTGAATTTCTCCCTTGAACAACACATCGATTTTGAAAGGGGACAGTTTCATGTGGAAATCAGACCAGACCCATTTGGGCCGGTCAGGTCGGAAACGATTTGCAACACCATGGCCCTTAGGCGACCCAATTTTTTGCTTCAACTTTTCGAGTATTCAACGGTATTCAACGTTCTGAAAGACTGAATTATACATGACTGCATTATACATTAACAACATTTAACAACCATATCTAAAATCATATCTAAACCATTATCATTCAACATTTTTAAACCTTCAAACCATATCTAAGCCATCATCCCATTTTTTTGTGTAGGTCAGCCATTTCCGGCCTTGCCCAGCCACCACAAAAACGCTGCCCGAGCCTGGGGAAAGCGCAGGAAGGTATCGACATCCCTCTTGGGCTGATCAAAGCCCTGGCGACCGAAGCGGCTGACATATTTTGCATATTTAATGGATCAAAAATGATCAACATATCTATATAACATATTGATAATGGGATATAGTTTGGATATCATGGGCAATTTAGAACATGGGATGTAGATTGGATATTCTGAGTAGTTCATAGAATGGGAGACGGTTTGGGATATATACTGTATGTGTATAATACATAGGCTCGATGTACGGGACAATTACAGGACGCCCATGTATCCGGCGGCCAACAAATGGGAACAAAATGACAACACCCAAAAATGTTGCTTTGGTTTTGGTTGCCATCAATCATTGGAACATCTTGTAGAATAAGACCCCCAAAAACTCTGAATCCTTGATACTCTAATATCTCTAATACCTGATTGAACATTTTTAATGTGTACTTCCATGTAAATCTCCATGTTTGGCAATAGATTCAAGTGGCTTTGAGTGAAAAAAATCCCTGAATTGTAAATATCTACAAATCTACAGGCCAATAATCTATATTTATCCATATATTCGGCCAACTTTCAGACACACCCAAATATCATATCAAGCTGGTTGTATCTTTCTTCAGATCGTAAATACACATGATTTCCTTATGATGTCCCCAAAATTTCCCATCCATGCCATGCCTTCATCATATATTCGTCCGCCAGTTCCAGAAACTCTCGGTGCACGAACTGCTGGTCCGCGAAGGAGCCCAGCCTCGGCACGGGCATTGGGCATGGCCTGGGGCTGCAAACTATGCAATTTTCACCCTGGAAAAAAATGATCAATTACCCTCTGGTAAATTAACAGAGACCCTGGCAGATAGGGATTGGAAGATTAGTTTCCTCTAAAAATAGCTATTCTCAGGGTCTATGTTAATATACTTATACCAGAGGGTAATTAAAAAAAAAAACAATTGGATTGTGATAATTACTCCTATGTTCA
Source organism: Symbiodinium sp. clade C Y103 (assembly GCA_003297045.1). NCBI lineage: Eukaryota > Dinophyceae > Suessiales > Symbiodiniaceae > Cladocopium > Cladocopium sp. clade C. Next base: position 115,252 of record BGPT01001059.1, read on the forward strand.
CATAAACCCCATAGTCGTTTTATTTAGGCTAATTTTCATTGGAGAGTAAGCTCTTTTTGTTGGTTTTCCCAAGATGTGGCCATGATTCCATTCCGGGTCCCAAGAGTCCTGACAGCGCCCTGCTGCGGCTGGGTCTCGCACATCTCGGACAAAGACACCTATAGCGATCCCGGGATCTGGCCATTGGTACCTTTCTGCTTCAAACTGACTGCTAGTCATGGAGGTTCTCCAAAAATACTCTTCCAACATATATGTTTTGAATCGTTTTGATATCTACAGGTGAATGTCGCCTAGAACTTCCTATAATATCCTATAATAATCTACAACATTCTACAACATGTTTTGATCGATCGTTTCCCAGTTGGCTCTGATTCAATACCCAACAATCCCAAAGGATTGGGTATTTCAATCCCAACATGCTGAGACCCCTCGGTTTCATCCCCAATAGACCGGGCGACCCGTTCACGGCCCCAGTGGTACAACTTGGGCTCCAACCATATCAAAAGCATCTACTTGTCCGTCCACAGCGCTGAAATCCTCTTCCTGGAGTCACGTTCTGGGCGACGGGCGACACATTCGGCTGGAAAACCTGGGTGTTGTATCAAAAACGCCGAACTGCATCCGAACTGTAGGTGCAAGCACAAAAGAAATATGGTCTCTTGGGAAAAACATGTCTTAAAGACCATAACATTATTATGCATTTTTGAATATAGTGGCCTCCGGCTTCAACAGATCCTTTTTGGTACTGTATTTCCTACCACCAAACATTGATCATCACCGGTAGCCAAGCGCCGCACATAGATCTCGCGAGCCAAGGACTTCATGGGCCGCTTGTAGCATTTCTGATCAATGCCATCCCTGCCAGCCGGAAGCACTGTACGGATGTGGTGAAATTTGCTTAAAACCGTGGAAGTTGCATTTTTGGCTTTCAGGGAAACATTTTGAGTAGCCGAAATTCCCAGTCGAACGTCCACACCATTTGGTGTTTGCATGGTCAGGGTGGCAGCTTCTCCACCAAAATGACGAAAGACATGGGCATCATCTGTATGGGTCAAAACTGATTCCCCAAGATGGGATAGTGCAACTGCCACAAGAATCAACACCTGCCGGGATCATTCCCTATCATCCCACTTCACTGGGTAGCGGCTATAATTGAACCCTGAAATCTTTGCATGTTGTTCGGCTTATAGCAACCCCCAAACAGATAGAAATTGGTAAAATCCGAACCTGACATAGTTTGAAAATTCAGAAATTTCAGTCGTTACAGCATATTGATGAATTCTACTATAGGTTACTGTGGGTAAAACAAGAAACCATCCCCAATGACTCACATTTTTTACAGAATATATAAACCATTCCCAAATGGGCCAACAACTCATCCAACTCCCATCGCCTCAAGAGTCCGCATCCTCGGCACGGTCTCACAAGTAGTACAAAGGACTGTTCAACAACTCTGTACGTACCTTTTGTGGAGCCACACAAAGCTAGTCTGGTTTTGGAAATTACCCAAATTTACATTATTTTTTGAGGGGCGTAATTCACTTTTACATACTTTTGCATACTCTTGCCCCATCAGTTCGAAAATGTTCAGATCCCTTGAGCCATTGCCAGGTTGCTGAATCTGCTGCACAAGGCAACCTGTTGATGTTAACCCATCTTCCCGTAAGTATACTGGTGATTCTCAGGGTATCTCAGGGTCTTCCAATAGATCGTGAGGATGGTACATCTTCCGTCCATTCTCGAAACCTGAGACACCGGACCATGCTCCGACAGAGCCTGCATCAAGTCTAAGTCTCGGATTCCTGCCTGACACGGCCAGCAGCAGGTCTTACTGTATCCTAAAATAGTTGATGTTCCCATTAAAAATAGTGATTGTCCCATAAAAATTGTGATTTTCCCATTAAAAAATCGTGATTTTCCCATTAAAAATGGTGGTTTTCCAGAGGGTACATCCTGAATATCACCGGGATCAAAAATGCCATGGGGTCACCGCACCTTGGCAAAGGCTCCCATCATGTTGGCCAGGTCTCTGGGCGTGAGCTCCTGAAAAATCTCGGGATGTGGCATTCACTGGGGATATGGGATATATCAGGATCTCAGGATCTCTATATGTATACATGTATGTATATATATATATATATAAATATATATGTATGTATATATAGTTTTATAATTACATATATAAATACATATGTATATATGCATGTATGTATATGTAGCTTAACTATGTAATTATATATAGCAACCTTGATATGGTATTTGGATCCATCATATTTATGATCTATTTGGATGTCCAAACATGGCCGGGATCTCCATGCACGATAGGCGCTGATACAACCGGGATCTTCGCCGCCATCCAAAACGCCACGACCCCCTTAAAAGGTAGGGATAAACTTTGGTGACATCATGTAAAATCCTACTAAAACAATAGACTGAAAAATGGAGTCGTCAACTATTCTAGTGGGCTTTTTGCAACTTCATGCAACTCCTTTTTTCCCAAAAACGCAATATAAACATTGGTCAAGTCTTTGAGCCCCCAAAATTCCTGCAGATTGGCGTGAAATTTGGCCTGGTGACCTCCTTTTTCAATCTTTTTCAGATACCAACTCTCCAAAAAGCTAAAATGAACTGTTCTTGCCAACTACCTTTCAAACTTTTATTTCCTACAATTCTTGACGCAACTTGTACAGGTTGATCTAGTTGGATGGCAACAATGTACCACCTTCCCACTTGCAACCGAGATGATCACCTCCAATCGATCACTGCGCGCCGCTTCAGCCGCTGAAACCTTGTAGACCTTCAAGGTTGATGGGAATGGATCAAGCCAGGATAGGACCCACTTTTGGGTTCTCTTGGCTTACCAAAATTGGCGCTCTGGGTGTATATCCTGACTGTGGCTTCATCAGTTTGGAGTCATACCATGTCAGATCTAGTCATAGCTGCCATCCTCATCCGCCTCCCTCCAGCCTCCTGGAGGTCATAGTTGATGTAGGAATAGTTCCAGCTGAACATGGCCAAGCCACATCGATCTAAGGATTGTACCTGCGGATGGGTGCGGATGGGGATATGATGGATGGGTATACCCCCAAGTTATAGCAATTCTAATGGGAACAAATATGATGAGTCAATGGGTAACAACACCATCAACTCTGGGGTTACACAGTTGTACTCTTTTCTTCAGGCAGGCTGACAGACTCGGACTCAGATTGTTCTTTCGGATGCCTTCCAAACAGAATGGCCTCTGATTGCACCTCTGACCTAGGTATGATTGGCACCCACCGGCACCTCTGGAATAACCCGGGCTGCAACAGCATCAAACAGATCCTAGGCAGGAGAGAGATGCTGGCGAAAGGTAAAAGAAACATAGGATAACATAGGGAACTAAGTGAAAACGTCCTCCGACGAAATGTTGGTCCTATTGAGGCCATATATACAGGGCATAACTGCACATGTCAAACCTGGATTAAGAACATCTAGGTAGTTTAGTTTACTTGGCAGGTCCCATGTTCACCGCAAATTATGTATCAATTTCTCACTGTTTGGGGGTAACAATGAATCAATTGCTGCTTGTTCAACAAATCAAAGACATGATGCATGTCTGAAATTGAGGTATGCCCCCATGTGTGATGGTTGATCGCCATTATCCCTACAGTTACTATTTGTGGTTGTTTCAATGCAAATATACATACACCTGTATATAAATATATTTTAAAAAAAAAGATTATAAACATACAACCCATTTTCAGACAAAACCACATGGTGTGTGTGGTGCTCAACTAGTGCACAGACATCGATCCCCACAACCTTGCTGACCATTTGGGGTATACTGATCACTGCTTAGATTTTAATCCTTATAACTAGTAGGATATTCAGTCACCTGACAATATACCCTAGATATTTTAGGATACTACGGTCTTAAGTACACTCAACTTGGTTCAGTTTGTTGGTTACTGACTACTTAGAGTCTGGCTCAAGAATGGGATACCCTGAAATCTAGTGGTTCATCATGGTTCATCATCATGTTTCCCATTCCAACGGCGGTGGACGGCCTGGCACATCACCCGCGGCTTGCAGAAGCTCCACATCAAATAGACACAACCTGAGGGCACGGCTCGGACCTTCGGCTGCGAGCCGATGACAATATATATATATACACATAATATTATATACATAGGATTCATGACATTCATCTACGTATAGTAACGGGATTTGATAACTATGTCCATATATAGTCATTGTTGGAATGAACAAAGACCCTGAAAATAATCATTCTTCAGAGTTTCAACTCATCTTCAAACTCCGTTTTCTGCCAGGGTCCATGTTTAATTTACCAGAGGATATAGATTTCATCTCTATGGCCATCGCCAGCCGCATCGCCAGCGCTGCGTCTCCCCACAGATGGGATGGATCTCCGGCATCCGCTTCAACAGCAACGGCGCCAGCAGGTCGTAGAACTCCCGGGCTGCAAAGCCCGAGGAAGCGCCGCCGCCTTGGGGCGAAAGGATTGGTCCCGGACATGGGATGGGATGAGCAAGATGGGAAATCACAATTTTTAATAGGAAACTCCACTATTTCTATGGCCATTTTCAACAGCTACGTTTAATTACCAGAGGGTATGGGATATGTGAGAGATATGGAGAAAAAAAAAACATATGGACATATATGGCATATAATATGGATATGAATAAGATGCATGAGAATATGTAGAATAAATATGGCACCCGATGATGAATCAACAATTTTCCAAGAGTATCAGGCAAAAGCAAAAATTCAAGGTGACGATCAAAAGAAACAACTGGGGAAGAATTGGATTATAATTACTAGCCAGAGGTCCTGAAAAACTCATGGACCATAACCAAAGATCATGTCATGCGATTGCCATGGTGGAATGTACCAACTGATCGATTTCAAGACCGACGGTTTGCGTAGCAAGCAGCTCGACAAAGGTTTGCACCAAACATGAAGTGGTTTGGATCATGCTCTGACTACTTAATTTGGCACAGTCCTGAGAAACATCATACATATATATATAATTATATGTATGTAATCTGTTGTGATCATCTATTAACATCCACCAGTTTCACAAGATTTGCTAGTCTCCATTAAACTCTAAGATTGAGGTATTGTAGAGGTTCTACCACACAATGCTTAGATAAACACTTCTAAATACATCTCTACAACAATTTGGGCCCAGATTTGTCATTGTGTGTAGCATCATCACAGCAACAGCAGCCGCATCCATGCGCTTAATTTTCTTCGCGCGCTTGATTTTCTTCGCGCACTTGCTCCAGAATACTTTCCTCAGCCATGGATCATTTGCCAACAAAGAAGGACTCTAGGTAGGGTATATCAACAAACATGGGGACTTAACCTAGAATGATGAGGGAAACAAAAAATATGCACATAAATCATATAAAAGAGATGCACATAAATTTTGATCCCATCACCACCAGCAAGCATCAAACATGAGGATTGACATGGCTTAATCAACAAAATTGGGGTAGTTAACCAGCAAAAATGAGGGTTCGAGCAAGAACATATGGTTATGGGTCAAAACCCTGGTACCTAGTGAACCCCAAAATAGCTGGTAAATGGATGTTCATCCCGTTAAAATGGATAATAATAGGTTTTGACCCACCCCCATATGGGTACTGCACTGCCTTCCCCAAGAATAACCCTTCCTAAAAAGCAAGGGGAAAGGGATTCATGATCCAACATGTGGATCTTACGCAAAACAAATCACCACACACACATCATAGCCAATCTTAGATATCCTGCTGGTAATATGTATCCCCATTCATATCAAAGATTCAACGTATTAAAGCAACCGTGCAGCCGGTTTACCCAGCTATAGGAAAGCATCAGCCGCTAAGGCACTGGACCTGTGAAGCATTTCAGCATAGATCTCGCATCTTCTTTACATGTTGTTCCCAAGCAGGCCTCTATTTCAGTATGGGTCAAAATTTAAGACTTGGGGTACCACACATTTTAGGCAAATTTTAGTATTAACCATCCACACGCCTTGTGGCCTTCTTGTGGCCTATCAATTGATTTGAAGGAAATATACCAGCAAACATCAGCAAAAACCTATAGCAACCTAGTTGGTGTTTGCTGGTTATATAATCAACTTTTGGTAGTTCCAAGGTCTGGTGTTTTGTGGTCAGTTCAGAACTCCTATCAATGGTAGATAACGTAACTAGTGAAAAGGATCGTATAGGTGCACTCCAAGAGTCCCACAAGTTCTCGCATCAGATTGGCTTCCAGCATTCAGCCCTTTGTGGGGTCCAAACAGCTACTCCAGTGTGAGTCGCATCATTGGGGATCCAATCTCCCAACTAAAGCACTCTACAATTTATATTTGTACCCAAATGCAAGGGGTTGGAAACAGAACAAATCCAACCAACCAATGCAACAAGCAAGACACCAGATGGTATAAATCCCACTTTTGAGAATCAACCATCAGTCATCAATGATATTCACATATATTCACATATATTCACATTCTTAGTGGGTAAAGAGACATGTTTCTTCATGCGCCAAGCAGCAATTTGCCAGCGCGAATGCGCCTCCAGATGTTCTTTGATCAATTGATCCACCTCGGGACCCCGAGGGAAGGTGCTGAACGAGGACAGGCCGACCTCAGCAGCTCGGCTTTTGGAGACCCCGGCCATGGGGAGTTGTGGGGGCGAAATCAGATGGCGAGGGCCGGCGAGGGTTGAACATTTAAGGGCCCAAAATTGATGGTTTATCAATATCGATCAGGGTTTTCAGCATGACAATATCTCAAAATCACCATTGGGGAACATTTTTGGACAACCATGCATATCTCTATATCCTCTAGGAACCTAGCAATGGACAACGCCCCTATAGGTAAATCATCTTCAAGTGGAGGAAATGACAGTTCTTGACAGTTTATCCCAAAATAGTTTCTTCAACAAGAACAAAACCTGATCTTGAGCTTACCTTCTGCTGGTCAAAACATGTAATTGAAGTAGCTCAGGGTTGAGACTATGGCTGGGGGTGCTTGGCAATTTCATTCTCTCGAGCCTCCAAACGCATCACAATCAAATGGGAATTTGGTCAGATCCGCAGACCCAAACTGTCCACCACAATGCTTCAACTTGGTCATGTATACATATATATGTATATACACATTGTAAAACTATATCTAACTATAATTGACTATAATTACTATTATATACATAATACATAGTTAAATTATATGATATATACTAATATTATTGTTATTGATATTGTTATTGTTGTTATTAATGTTATTATAATTATTACTATTATTACTATTATGATTGTTATTATTGTTATTGTTGTTATTATCATTTTTATTGTTATTATTATTATCATTGTTATTATTATTATTACTATTATTACCATTATTATTACTATTATTGTTATTATTATTATTGATATTGTTATCATTCTTGTTATTATTTATTTATTACTATTATTGTTATTATTATTACTATTATTATTCTTATCATTCTTATTATCATTATTATTATGGAATATACTAACTATATACAACATATACCGCCCGTATTTAAGTCCTGAGTCAGGAACCCTGCATTTTCCAGGGCTCCATCAGTTCCAAGCGGCTGCTTCTGCCAAGTCGTTCCAAAGTCTTTCAGCATCTCCTGGGAGGGCACCAACGTTACCTGGTGACCTGGTGATCTTTTGAAATGCCAATTACCCTCTGGTAAACTAACATAGCTATTGAAACAAATGGCTATTTATAGTGGATTTTCCCATTAAAAATGGTGATGTTCCATAGTTATGTTAGTTTACCAGAGGGTACTAAGAAAAGCCGAAAAATGTTCTAGGGGTAGATGAGTTTCCACTAGAAGAATGCTATTTTCAGGGGCTGAAGAGTTGGTGTAGGGTATATTCAAAAAGCAAGTGCTCCTGCTACTGAGATTCAGGAATACAATCACTCAAACCAAACATTAAACGGCACTAAACAAACGCATCAACCAGCAAACAAGACCGCGACCTAAGGTCAGGTCACCACATGGTGGTTCAAACGAATTAGTGGCTCGAACCCATACTCAATACTCAATCCATTGGCCGTTTTATCCAGGGTATTCATGATGATCAGCGGGGGAGAGCGGGGATTTCTTTTCAAACACGGCCTAGAAGTCCAGAAATACCAGGTCTGACTGTCAATACGGTCACTACTGCACAACAAAAAGAAATTGAAACACATATCACAAAAGCAGTTTCTGTATCATAAAGGGCTTTGGTTTTTTCAACGTTTGCATCGTCATGTCGCGTCCCAGGCTCCATCGTTGGGCAGCAGCCCCACCGCAGAGTGCGCTTGAAGATGCACCCAAACACCACGCTCCAGCTCGAGGTCCAACTGATCCTCCGGTAAAACCATGGCTCCAAGATGGGTCGCCGTCAACCCGGAGGAAAAAAGATGAGAGGGGAGAAAAAGATGGGAAAACACATGGAACAAAAAGGGTAAACACACATGTGTTTTTTGTTGGGAAACATCCATTAGTGAGATGTTGATTGATTGAAGCATCCATTCTTGCTGATTTCTCTCCGTCAATGTTCCCATTTGCGTTTGTTTTACCTCGCCCAAATTGACTCATCTAAAAGTGGGCTATATCCCAAAATATCAACCTTCATGGGGAAAATGATGATAATCCTTCCGACCAAAAAAAAAGTTCACACCATGATTGATGTTTTGTTTTACAGTAAGTGTGGTAGTTCAATCACGTTTTTTGCTGCTGAGTTTGTTCAAATTCTGAAACATACTGGAGAGTAGATGGAGTGCTATCAGGGTCCCTAGGAAAATGGCCAATTTAAGACAGCTATTGTATCAAGTTACGTGGGTTATGTACCCCTATAATTTTTCCCCATGATATCCTTTTCTTGGTTCAATCAATCCCCATCATACCCCAGTTTCAGACACACCAATCCTCATATCAAATTGGTCCTATATTCCTTAAAACATCTTAAGACCCATGTTTGCTGCTTAAACATCACACATTTGCTGGTTGAAGCACCATTATTGCTAGATACTAGTTGAATCACCATCTGGTTAAACTATGTTAAACTGTTAGACTACATTGTTTCCTAGAGTTTAGTTAAACCACCATTTTTCTTGGTTAAATCAGCCTCTTGACTGGTGATTTCCGGGTTTTGGCCCATGAAATCCCCACCATTCGTGGCTCCCACGCCTGGTGCCACCCCGCGAAGCCCAGCACGGGCCGCGCGGCGCTGAGCTGCACCAGGCCCTCACCACAGTACAACCCCGGAGCCAGGCGCTGAGCGCCCGGCAGATCGCTGGAGTGGAGCCAGCGCCTGATGTTGAGACGACTTCCATTTTCTGATTTGAACATTGTCAACATAGATAGAATTGGATAGAACGTATGAGTTTCAAAACACTAGATGTTTTTTGTTTGTTTAACTTACATGTTCTAGCTACTCCAGGATGGCTAATAATATATATATATATGTATATATATATATGTATATATAAATATGTATATATAAATATGTATATATAAATATGTATATATAAATATGTATATATAAATATGTATATATAAATATGTATATTATATATAAATATGTATATATATATATTGAAAAATGTTTTAGACTTTGAATCTACTACTATACTACTACTATTGCTGTTATTGTCATTGACATGATCATGATGATTACAGTACTATTATTACTGGATGGGATATCAGTTTTTACTATTTTGATTTGTGATTCTTACTCACTTAATTCACTCATGTGTTGGTCATTACGAAGCCATCGCTTCTTGGAAGGATCAGGATTTTTGGCTTTTTGATTATCAAAGGCTGTTTTGCGCATAAAATCTGTCAGAAACTGAGAAACTGAGGGCCACGCTATGACCCGTAACATAGTAGTTTGTTTGACCCATAACATCCAGAGGACTCATAGGACTGGTACGATGAATGAAGGCTGTAAACCCTTTATCTAATCAACACCATATTAGTTCATGTTTGATTCATATTTGATCAGATTTGTGCAATGTCTGTTTTTTCCTCAATCGATGTCCTCCATAAAACCTCCATATCCTTGGATGGCAAGAGGCAAATGATTCACCAAATCCTCGGCGTCCATAAGGTCACCCCCAAGGTACAAGCGGTTGTGCAACAGTCCACTGAGACCTGCCGGGTGACACAGCTGGGTGGTTGACGGGGTTGAACTCATTCTGGCCACCAACCATCACCAACCAGCATATGATTTGAGGTTGATAGGTTGCCTGTGGAACCTAACTTGATCATCAATGAATCAACCAGAAGTCTTGGCCGGGAGTGACCCCTTCTTCATCCACAGTATGATGGCTGGTATCGGTCCAGCGCCTATCTGAAGCGCATTCCACACCACACACCCCATCTGCCAGCGCACCAGCTTCTTTGGCTCGTTCCAGCTCTTCAGGCTTCAAAATGTCCATCAAGATGCCCCCAGGTTTATTGAGCACCAGACCTGCCAAGCCACAGCTCGTAGTCGAGGTTCTGAAACTATCCCGAAATCAATCGCCTATGGTGTCAGTTTGGGAGTTGTTTTTTTTTCCCCGGACTTTTAGGTACCCATTGAATTACTTTGCACCATAAAATGAACAATTACGAATTACCCCTATCCCATCTCACTTTGCTAGTTGGTTGATAGATTTTCCCTACTATGGCTTCTAATGAACCCCAATCGCCCAGGTAAGATACAGTTACTCATAAAATTCCCAGCCTCCTTGTCCCATGGTCGGCACCTCGCACGTGGCCTTTGGGGTGTACCTCGTCAATCACCAGGACGGCTCGGTCCAAGTCTGGTTGGAAGATGCAGGACATGGGGTGGGCAATGAGGATGCTACCCACCTGCCGAGCGGAAGGGTTTTCAGATTGGCTCAGCCACCTGGGAAACCAGTCAAATCATCTTAGTCACTTGGGATTAGTTGAGATCATCATATAAGATACATACAAATAATATATCTATAATACTATACTATACTTAACTATATAAATATTGTATATGATAATATTATGATGCTGTATATACCAAGCAGGGTTGGACCTTGTTGAACATTTAACATCATAAACAACATATTTATTTGAAACCTTTTTGGACCAGGTCTTTGGATCAGCTATCAGGTTGTGACCCGTAGGAACCATACCACCACAGGTCATTGGGTAACCTGAACCCATATAATATCCATATTGGGTCGAGATAATTTTGAATGGCGAAATTACATGAGTACCATCATAATGACTATACTAACTATACATTGTGAACCATTTTTTCTCTCCTATATAGGGCTCCCAACAGGGATAGACAAGCTTTTCTAGGATGCTAGTTCGATGATGTTTCCCCATCAATCTCCAGGTTTCCAAATTATATGTGATTGGGGGTTGCTATGCTATGCTGCTATGCATCCTTATCTTGCTGGTGGTGTTCACCCATCCCAAAAAATTAGCTCATCATCCTAATCAAACATCCCTTTTGCCTGGTTTGACCCCCCAACCCGGCCCAACCAGTTGTAAATCCCCCCAAAAAAAAACACCAAGTCAGTTGCCCCTCGGCTTCCAGTCCCACGCCTTCGGCTTGTCTCCCGGCTGCAGCATGCGCAGCCCCTCGCGCCGCCGCTGCGCCGCGGGTGACGCCGCCGCGGGTGACGCCGCCGGCGTCGCCGAGGCGGGGGCTGCAAGCTGTGCAAGACGGTGGGTGAAGACTTGCAGAGCCTGGCGGTTGCAGATGGAGGGGGTTCCACCAGCAATATCTATAGGGATTAACATGGACTAAGGATCAAACATTGGATAGTCATCAATTCAATAGACTATAACCCAATCAATGGATTGGATGAAAAGAAAAAGCATTGACAAAAACATGGTGTTTCCCATCCATTATCGGGGCGTGTTGTAGATCTTCCCTTCAACTAATTTTTGGGAACCAACCAGACATGGATATCTCAAGTGTATGATATCTGAATGGTGATGTGTCGCGAATTCATGGTATTCACCAAAATGACATAAAATGACGACACAAAAAAACATGTCGGTTCGGGTCAGGTGGCCTCAAGCATTCCTCGGAAATAAAGCCTCTTTTGCTTCGAAATCTGCATTTGCAATTCTCCGTGAGTGAATATGAGTGTCAAACAAACAAAGAACAGCCTGATTGAATTTTTCCCCACTGTTGGTGCTGTCGGAGACCATGCGCAACAATAGCCAAACCTCTGAGACTTTGAAGACTCGATGGCAAGGTCACCTGCTCCAGACTTTGGTTGAACCTACCACCAAAACTCAAGCTTTGAAGACTGGATGGCAAGGTCACCTGCTCCAGGCTTTGGTTGAAATCACAGCCAAAACTCAAGCTTCGAAGACTCGATGGCAAGGTCACCTGCTCCAGGCTTTGGTTGAACTTCTCGCCAAAACTCAAGCTTTGAAGACTTGATGGCAAGGTCACCTGCTCCAGGCTTTGGTTGAACTTCTCGCCAAAACTCAAGCTTTGAAGACTTGATGGCAAGGTCACCTGCTCCAGGCTCTGGTTGAACCTCTCGCCAAAACTCAAGCTTTGAAGACTCGATGGCAAGGTCACCTGCTCCAGGCTTTGGTTGAAGCGCCACCCAAAAGTCAAGCTTTGAAGACCCGATGGCAAGGTCACCTGCTCCAGACTTTGGTTGAAATCACAGCCAAAACTCAAGCTTCGAAGACTCGATGGCAAGGTCACCTGCTCCAGGCTTTGGTTGAAATCACGGCCAAAACTCAAGCTTTGAAGACTCGATGCCAAGGTCACCTGCTCCAGGCTTTGGTTGAAATCACGGCCAAAACTCAAGCTTTGAAGACTCGATGCCAAGGTCACCTGCTCCAGGCTTTGGTTGAAATCATCGCCAAAACTCAAGCTTTGAAGACTTGATGGCAAGGTCACCTGCTCCAGGCTTTGGTTGAAATCGCAGCCAAAACTCAAGCTTCGAAGACTCGATGGCAAAGTCACCTGCTCCAGGCTTTGGTTGAAATCACGGCCAAAACTCAAGCTTTGAAGACTCGATGCCAAGGTCACCTGCTCCAGGCTTTGGTTGAAATCA
>BGPT01001059.1:128343-141478 GCA_003297045.1 Symbiodinium sp. clade C Y103
TCGATGGCAAGGTCACCTGCTCCAGGCTTTGGTTGAACTTCTCGCCAAAACTCAAGCTTTGAAGACTTGATGGCAAGGTCACCTGCTCCAGGCTTCGGTTGAAGCTCAAGCCAAAGCTCAAGCTTTGAAGACTCGATGGCAAGGTCACCTGCTCCAGGCTTTGGTTGAAATCACGGCCAAAACTCAAGCTTTGAAGACTCGATGCCAAGGTCACCTGCTCCAGGCNGAAGACTCGATGGCAAGGTCACCTGCTCCAGGCTTTGGTTGAAATCACGGCCAAAACTCAAGCTTTGAAGACTCGATGCCAAGGTCACCTGCTCCAGGCTTTGGTTGAAATCACGGCCAAAACTCAAGCTCTGAAGACTGGATGGCAAGGTCACCTGCTCCAGGCTTTGGTTGACATCACAGCCAAAACTCAAGCTTTGAAGACTCGATGGCAAGGTCACCTGCTCCAGGCTTTGGTTGAACTTCTCGCCAAAACTCAAGCTTTGAAGACTTGATGGCAAGGTCACCTGCTCCAGGCTTTGGTTGAACTTCTCGCCAAAACTCAAGCTTTGAAGACTTGATGGCAAGGTCACCTGCTCCAGGCTTTGGTTGAACCTACCACCAAAACTCAAGCTTTGAAGACTCGATGGCAAGGTCACCTGCTCCAGGCTTTGGTTGAAATCACGGCCAAAACTCAAGCTTTGAAGAGTCGATGGCAAGGTCACCTGCTCCAGGCTTTGGTTGAAATCACGGCCAAATCTCAAGCTTTGAAGACCCGATGGCAAGGTCACCTGCTCCAGGCTCTGGTTGAAATCACGGCCAAAACTCAAGCTTTGAAGACTCGATGGCAAGGTCACCTGCTCCAGGCTTTGGTTGAAGCTCTCGCCAAAAGCCAAAGTTGCAAGGCTGCAGGGGAGATGATGCAAATACTCTCCACTTGTTGCTCCCTCAATTTGTGTTACACCTTCCAGCACAAACTCTTTCTCACAAGTTGGGCGCTCAAAGGCATAGCACCATGCTGTGTACAAATTGGTGGGCATGTAAGTGCAGGACAGGACGGCTGATTTTTCAACAATTCCTTGCTCTCCCAAGGTTTGATCCAGCGTCAGCTTTCGATTCATGTGGTGCACGGCGAGCTTTGCGCCTGGCTTGCAAGCAAGCTTCTCAGATAGCAATCTGCGCAGGTCATACCCAAGCATAGAGCGAGGGACACTTAATGTCACTCCTTCTCCAGTCAAGCACAGTACCTGAAGATCGACCTCATCAGTTTCATCTACTGCACCTTTTTCAGTAGAGGATGGATCCACATAGCCACGTTGTGCACCGGACATCGTCAGAAATCACATTCTCATCACGCCCCCAAGCCGACAGATTTTCGCAAACGAAAAAAAACGGATACAACAGTGAAATCCAACATGGACCCATCTTTATGGCCATTTCCAAGTGCACCATCTCCAAGTGAGCTCTGTGTGAGTTTGCAGGGCTGATGCAATCAATCCATTTCAGCCCTACCTTGCTCATGGCAAGTTGTAAAGTTTGATAGTTAGGTTTGTCGGTTTGACTCACCTGCAATGATGCAGAGAATCTCAGTGATTCTATCCGGATGTCTCCAATTCATGCAATTCAGCTCAATTTTGAGGATGATTTTTTGGTATCCTCATTTTAGGAATGACAAATGTCCACTATTCAATCCATATTGGCTGTCTGATTATATACATACCCCATTGTTGCAGCTCAGATCTCCATATTCGCTAAACCTTCCAACTTTGCAGCTTGAATCCCTGTTTTGGCTGGTTTAAAAAAAAAAAAACATTGAGACATGAGACAACCCAAATATCAACATGTCTGAGATTTCCATACGATGGGTGTTTAACCATGGCCAAACTTACCCTACCAAAAAAATCTAAGTCGGGTAGTATACAAATACATCTCTTCTGTCACAAAACCATTAAAATAGAACCGGTTGGTAGACCCGTATTTTATCGTCCACCATACCTGGTGAAAGCCCAAAAATGGTTGGTCAAATCCCGGTAAAAAAAAACAACCAAACATCAATGCACTATCCCCTGTGGGTAAATCATCTATATATAAGTATCGATAAGTGGTCCACTTTCCATAGCTATGTGGAATTTACTGGAGGGTATTCCATTAATATTCCCGACTGACTGTGAACTCTCCATTCATCGCTGTGAAATCTCGAGTAACGAGAACAAATCATGGGGTCGAGAGGAAGAGGGAACCACGATGAACCATGCTTCTTTTAGCCCAAGATATAGGGGATCCAGTTCCTGCAAATGTTGGCGCCAATGCTGACAATGCACTTGTCATGTGTGGTGATCTACCTCACAAGAAAAGCGGAGTCAACCAACAACCATGGGGATTGAACAGGAACATGTTTGATTTGGCCATCCAAAAGAATTGGGGATTTCATGGGATTTCCATTTTCTGAAGCTTTTTGTCCATTAAAGCACTTCTGTTTTCAGCGTGAGAATTCATGCGTCACAAGAATCTGGGGCACTCCTCTGTTTATGCAAGGCCCAGCGGATTGGTCTACGGTATCCAACATTCATATGGGAGGATACAAATCAGCTGGTGACGTTCCGTTTCTGAAGGCTGGTTCAAGTGCAAGTGGGGCCCAAAATGTCCCAAGATGTCCCAAGATGTCCCAAGGTATAGCCGCAATTCTGCTGCAAGATTTATCCAAGAGAAAGCAGCCTCACAGAATGACGCAAAGGTCCAATCTGTAAGAAGGGAGTGGCATATTGTTTTACCGGTTGCCGGTTTCAACCCGTTCCAAACACATTCATCAGTTTTGACCATCCTGAATTGACACTTGGGAGTAGAAAAAAACGCAATGAAACAATTAACAAACAAATACTGGAGCCAGAGTGATTATGTTCAATATATCCAGTGCTTTACCCATTTTGGGTTTTGAACACTTCACAATCTAGGCCTGAGCACGCTCTGGCAATTTCACATAGCTATGGAAAATCACCAGTTGCCCAAGGTAAATCATCGAAACTAAGTGGGCCATGGTCCATAGCAAACTATCAAATTCCATCAAATTACCAGAAGGATCCAGAGGGTAAAATAGCTGGCACCATTGCGATCCAACTGGCCACTGGCCTCAAGTCGTCTCTGCAGTTCCGCCAGATCGTCCTGGAGCGACAGCTGGTGCGAACAGACATGAGCAACTTTAGTCGCGTTCGCCGTGATTTCCACGTTTGGGTTACTTTACCCGTGTGCAAACCCGCCTAGAAATATGATAAAATATGTTTGTATCATCAGCATTGAACATCAACATCAACATTGTGGATCAATATCTGCACTTTGGAGCTGCGATGGTTGGTTGCATCTCAAAGTATTTTTCAGTATTCCGATCTGATAATCTACATCAACCTTCCAATCTCTGCAGACATGGTTTCATCCCAATGGGATTCAATGAAGGGGCAATCAGGCAGGAATCATGTCATCTTAATATTCACAACAGCTTTGATCATGAATTGAAGATACCTCTCTGGAGCACGTTCCGATTGCCCCAAAAAATTAAAAACCGCTTCAAAAGCACGAGGACTTGTTTCATAAGCCATAATGCGATAAGCCGTCTTCCCACATAGACTGAGATCAGGTCTGGATTCCTGTGGAATTCGATTTATCCTCTGGTAAACTAACATAACTATGGCAAATCACATTTTTTTCATGGGAAAATCATCTATAAATGGCCATTTTTCAATAGCTATGCTAGTTTACCAGAGGGTATCCCATGACCTTCACTCCAGCCCTTGCCAAATCACCGGCACCTCGTAGGACGCCACCACCTCCACGGCCGGACAGAGTCCCCGCGCCGTGCGCCGTTCCAGCGGCGGCACGGCGAACTCCGTGCGGCGGCCGCTGAGGTACCAGATGGCCTCGTCGCTGAAGGGATGGGAACCTGTGCCAGCGCCCTTTGAACGAAAGATGCCATACCCTCCAGTGACCTAACATAGCTATTGAAAATGGCCATTTATAGTGGATTTTCCCATTGAAAATGGTGATTTTCCATAGCTATGTTAGTTCACCAGAGGGTACTTGGGGTGATATTAAATGGGTATAAACATGTATAGATCCAGTATATATCCACTAAAAAAGTAGCATATTCCATCACTGGGTGCTTAGCATTTGGCATGCACCCGCGCGTAGGGATGATGAACATCCCCATGAACCAAGCAATACCTATTATAGTACCTGTTGTTGGGAAACTGCTTAGATGTGGCAGAAAACACCACCGAAGATCGTGAAACTAATATAAGCCCAATAAGCATCGCTGTATGACCACCTCTATATGGAACTACCCCCCAGGTGCCAGTGGATCTAGTCAAAACTTCAGAAAGGTACGAAATAAGGACCGCAGTTTCTCACAATGAAATGAATTTTAACATAATGTGACTCTCTAATAATTGGGGTTCTATAAGCAAATTCGACCGTCCTCAAATGGGGATATAGTGGCCCTATATAATATAGCACCAATTATCATAGTATACCCGCCACAAATGGATTCCAAAGGAAATAGATCCAATATGAAACCAAACTTTGATTTGGGGAATATTTCTATAAAATTGGGGGGAAGGAATTTCGCAAGACTACTCATTTTGGGAGCACAGAAGTAGAATTTTGAGCGATACCCACCGTGTGCATGGACACCTGGGCCCTAGATGTGACAACAATGGAGGATTATTGACAGTCGAAGCCAACATACATATATAGATACCTTCATCTTCCCAAGTGCATTTTTTTTTGCATTTTCAGGGAAAAGTGCTTTTTTGGAAAAAAGGGCATTTGTTGAAACAAAGTGCACTTTTGTGTTTTCCACGTTGTTTCCACAATTTGTCCTTTCCCATTCTTTCGCACACGGCACTTCCTTGTTTACAGCTAACTCAAAACATCTCAAAACCATACGATCGTCAAGCAACAAAACTTCGAAAAAGCCGACCACTGTTCTTTGTATCACCTATATTTTCTCAAATGCATTTTTTTTCGCGAAAATGGGCGGCATTGCCAATCTATAGTTGATAAGAATCTCTGAATAGTTCACCCACAGCTTGATTCCACCAGAGTTTAGTTCAATTGTTCATTGAATGATCTGGGAAGGTCATGACCCTGGTCGGAAGTCAGCAAAACTGCGCATGAAGGAGTGTGGATGGTTTGATGGTTCTTCGGCCATCAAAAAAGTACGACGTTTGAAACGGCACTTTTACCTGGCCAAACGGCGCTTTTACCCGCCCAAACGGCGCTTTTTCCCGACCCCTCCTGATTACCGAAGTTCATGCTCCCAGATAATGATGTCTACATTTTGTTTGCAAGTAGTTGGGTGCTTTGCCCCCCCATCACATCCCACCCATACACTTGATTCAATACTTCAGGCCTCTTGGTGGCCTATGGTTTCTGGGAAAAGCACACTCACTGGCAACAACTACGCAAGTGAAAAAAGGCGATCCGGACTATGAAAGGTTAACGTCTTAAGTATCATGATTTGATTTTAAGGATTGAAGCACGTCATGCTCGTGAACGAGCGTGACCTCTGTCACTGTCTTTGGTTCCTTTTCAACCAACACCTTGGAAATCCTTCAAAGCTGTCATGTCTGGCGCAGGGAATCAAAAAAGTCAGTTTTTTTTTCTGCAAGGATACTTTTCTTGCAGAAAGACCAACAAATATGCTTTTATACTCAGGGACTATTTTTTTGTAACCTGGGAAGATCTATATACACATGCGGATAGAACCAGCACCAAATGGGAACTGAACTCGCAATGAATGGACCGTAATTACTCTTTGGTTTTGTCCAAAAACAGGTGATGGGTACTCAATTTGTCACATTTGAAGATAGTTGATGCAACTTTGGTGCGGAAGATGATGATCAACCATATGTTTTGCGGGATGGTTTGTCTTCCAATCCACTTAGAGAATGATGGGCCAAACTTTCTTGGTCTCATGGATGGGATTGGATGTTTCCATCCACAAAGTGTGATGGACAATCCACACAATCAGTCAACTTTGAGCCAGGTATCATATTCTGCGATGTTGCAAAAACTCATAAAACAATAACCGTTAACTCAAAGGAGGATGATAAAAATATAACAAAGGTCTATCATGTATCAGTATCATGGTATATCCAGGGTTTCTCAACCTATCCCAAATAGTGGCTAGATCACGAGGTAAAACCATGGTGTTTTTAACTACCAATATCATCCAAGTTCCATCCCCTATAGGCGCCTATCATCTATCATGGGTTGGAGATGGTTGGAACAACCCTGAATATCATCTGAAAAAAAAACATGATTCATGGAACCTCTGGGGATTTCACCAAGCACAATAAGAATTTCACCGCCAGTCGGTCACCCAGCGGCTGGTCAATCTCCATCAATTCCCCATTCCAAAAATCCCCATGGTATCGCAACTATGACATATCCCCACTATACCCCCACTCTCCCTATCATCCCCACTCTATCCCTTTGTTCAAACCTCCACCAGTGACCTGCAGGACCGGCCTCCCGGAATCCTCACCACCCGCTGTAGCTGCGGATGGAAGCGCCGCAGCGGCCGCCCCAGCAGCGCCGCCAGGCGCCAGGATTGCCGCGGATGGAGCGCCACGGAGCGCAGGGCGCGTAGCAAGCGGCGCGGGGACATGGCGAGGTGGACGATGCTCCATGGATCTAGCGGTGAAAAGCCATCTTTGATGGTGAGAATAGTAGGTTTTTGTTGATGATCATGGGATATTGATATTATTGATATCTAAACTTAACTGTAATCAGCTATAGCAATTTATGATCATGGGATATCTTATAGATTATTATCAACTATGTCAACTATATCAACTACGCAATGATAGAGCACCGTCATTTATCATCATTGAAAACAGCAAACACGTAATAGACTAGTCATTTACCGCTATTCTGGTGGGAATTCATGGATGTGATCCAGCAAAATCAGCAAAACATATCGACTTAGAGATTGTGGATGAAAATGGATGAAATAGAAGTGGTGATCATGGCCCACCAAAAAAATATGGCATGTGAGTTCCTCAACAATGACAGATTGTTGCAGAAACATGAGATGGAACTGAACAAGAGATGGAAGATGAAGTGGCAGTCGGAATCATGGGATATCATTGATATATCAAATATTATGATTATGATTATGATCAACTATAATCAACTAGACTATAATCAACTATACGGAGGTTCGCTAAAATCCGAGTACCAAATAATCCAAGTCATTAGACATTATAATTACCATTGAAACCCATGGGGACTTGGGGATTACCCATTTTTAGACACCCCCATCTCAACTATGAGAAATCAGTCGTATCTCACTGGCTTCACAGGGCCACTTGGCTGCAACATGTCACCTGCCAGCATCGCCTTTTGTGCCGTTGGGATTCTAGAAATGGATGATTTTCCAGTACGCCATGGTTGGATTCCTGGAGGGTACCCTCTGGTAAACTAACATAACTATCGAAAATCACCCTTTTTAATGGGAAAATCCACTATAAATGGCCATTTTCAATAGCTATGTTAGTTTACCAGAGGGTATGTGAAGCTTTGCTTCTGTTGGGTCCAAAGTTTGTTCTGTCACTTGGTCCACTCTGTCGAGCGAGTCAGAAAAATCTTTGGACGATGTCCTCTGAGTGCCCCTGACGTCTTCGTTCTCGCCCTGATCCACAAGCTCCCTCCCCACTGATAGAATCCACTTGGCAAACGTTTGCATGGTACTTAATTCTTGCCCCCTAATATTGAAGACACCAGAAAACATAGCATTTACACATATTTGGGACCATAGAATAGGGGCGTCTAACATCATTAGGGGGATGGCATTATCAAAAAAATGGATGTTTGTGAATCCACAAAAACGAGAAACATCTGCGGTTCCCAGGATTTGAAGTTTTGGCCCACAGTCGAAGGCACAGGTTGATTTTCAAACCTCCACATCCGGCAGAATCCACGGCCAATCTGATATAATTACCCTGCAAATATGTTTTGGGGAGCTTAGTAGATACAGACAATTCCCAACTATTCGCATTCATGGCAAAAGATTGTCAACATGCATTCTACGAAACCCTTCACCGTTTACCGTCTACCTAATGAATACATGTATATGACTATCATTTTGAAGGTGAATTCCCCTAATATGTTGTTGGCAAAACCAACACATTTGTCATGGCCATTACACCCTGGCCATCAAACAATTCCCCAATTAGTTCGATGATCTTCCCAGCGCCAAATAATCTCCAAAAAAATAGTGGATGTTCTGAATTATATAGATGATTTTCCATGATTTTCCATGATTTTCCCCAAGTAAAAATGGTGATTTTCCATAGCTATAGGCTATGCTCGTTAAAAATCGCACCGGGCGCCTCTGTTGGACCAGGCGCTGGCACTCGCCCGATGGAAGGACCAAAAGCAGGGCTCGCGGGCATCGGACAAGACCTGGAGGCGCGCAGTGGTAGGACCTTACTGTAATTAGTTTTGGATATACTAAACAAATATCATAGAACGAATAATAAAGTTATAGAACCAATTAGTAGGTATCCAACTGAGTCAATGGAGGGTATGGAGCTATGGTATTACACAATGTGGATATAAGTTAATGTTAAGTTAATATTAATAATCACCCCGTGTTAAACAACCCCCAGATGCCCATGTTTTTTGTGGCAATACTACTTTGGGTATGTCCCCCCTATCAATCAACACTGGGTGGTCACCCCCTATTAATCAACAACCTTCTGGAAAATCCCAGTTTTTGGGGTGGTGAAAAAGTGATTTGGTTCTGTTTTTTTTTCCTGACCTCATGGTTTTGGTGCTTGCTGATACAAACTGCTGCTAAGCTGCTAATCATGCTGCTCATGGGTGCTGCTAATGAAATGCAATGAAATGAAATGAAATGAAAACAAATCATTCATTCATCATCACAGCTTATACATGCACACTCATCTCACAGAATCCCCAAAATCTAGGAACACATATACAACATCCCCCAAAAAATGATTGAACAAAAACATCATTTTCCTTATTACTTACTTATTAAAAATGCATTTTGAGAAGCTCACAAAGGGTACCAAAGGGTGGGTTGTCCGGCCCAAATAATGTGCATGTGCACCCCCGCAGTACGTGGATCGAATTTAGAAAACTGATGTTTCATCTACTCCTGCGGGGACAAACGTCAGAGAAACACCAGTTTTCTACCCGTCCTGTAATCAAACACGGCAATGAATGTTCGCACATTTACATACGAGTAGCTCATTGACTTCCCCCTTAAAACCTCCAATTTAGTGCGGGCATTGCCCACCCAGACATGTTTAGTTGCTGGAGGGTAGATGTTTCTGCATATTTCATAGCGCAAAATCAAGATGTTCTACAAACAAATTGTAATATAGACAAATACATAATATCTATATATATATATATTATAGTTATATACTTATAATGTATTGTACAGTGTTCCATATTGTCCTCTTCGTGCTGACTTTTCAATCAGTCCCTTCTCACCTTCGGTTGAAAGTCCGCCATGGCTTCCGCTCCACGCTCGGCCTTATGTTTTGCAGCCCAAGCATCGAAGCGAAGAAGGGCCAAATGGATTTCTCATGATTTCTCTCATTTTCTGGGTGTATGTGAAGGGGATACCCGGTATGTTGGGGAATGTTGGGGATACATAGTAACCAACTACATAGTAATTATGGGACTACTATAGGACTACTATGGCACTAAAGCAACAGCACTAACGAATTATATACCTAAAATGCAGGAATATTGACACAAATGGATAGTTCACCAGCAATCTTTTGTGATTTTACTGGTAATACATGGTGCTAGACACGGCAATGAACAGAGTTAAAACCGCTATGTGGAGTACAGTACAACATATGACCTCAAATTTGCAACTTCAATGGGACCGATTCCCCATAGATTTAAATGGGTCTATGTTCGAAATTGAAGTGAATTAAAGCTATTATTGGATTTGACACAGTTTTGAAACTCTAGTCTATTTTCACAATTTTCATGTCAGGTATTCACTGTGACCTTGCCTCAATTGAACATGCCCACCCAATGGGTCGCCTTTCGTGGTTCCTTGTAAATCATGGAAATGAGCTCGAAATGTTGTGATGTTCATGCCAATCTTTTGTGTTAACTAATGATGGGTTTATTCTCGGCTCATTGCTCACTATGACGGCACATTTTAAACACACAATTAAATACGACATAATACAACATTATTATCGGCGCATGGCTCATTTTGGCCATGCTTTATTATCTCAGACCTGAGCAGTGGGAGCCGACAAATCAATCCATATCCGGACTAGGACAGTCCAGAAAAGCTCCCCATTAGAAAGGCCAATGAGTTCAAGTAAGTTACATTTTTTGTACCATCGCTCCAATAAACATAGACCCTGCCAAATAGGCGGTTGGACGATAAGTTTCCACTCAAATCTAAAAATGCATATTTTCAGGGTCAAACTGATGCTAGTTTTGGTTGGATGCAAATGGTTTACAACCATACTATGTAGGATATACCCCAGTTAATTATATATATAAGGGTTGCTAACGCTTACATGGAGGTTTCCTGAAATAGGGGTACCCCCCAATCATCCATTTTAGTTTCGGATTTTCCAGCAAATACACATCAAAAAAAGGGGTACCCCCATGTAGGAAACCCCCACATAATGAACCACTTACCTATGCTGGGTCCCACACCCCACAGGTCTTAGGTTCCAGCCAAGGCTTGGAAGAGCTCACGATGCACCACTCCTGCCTGTCACGCTAGTCTTAGCATGCACGAATAACCAGGATACCCTCCGGTGTTAATGGAATTTCATCGGATATTGATGGGATATTAATGGGATTCAATGTGATGTGAACGGGATTTTAATGGAACATAAGGGGATATGACCAACCAACTATTGGGTAATCAAACAGGGTTGACTGGGAAATCCTGGACCGAAATGGGCATTTAGCTATAGGAAAATCAACTATTGCCATGTTTGTTTACAGGAGGGATCAGAAGGATATATTATCTGGACGAATGTATGACAATCTTGAAAATGGGGTTATGAACTAAAAACAGATGGGGATCATCAATAAGTTTGTCTGGATGACAATGATTAGTCGATGAATTTCACTCTTACCCTAAGGATCCTAAAGGTCCTAAAGGTCTTGGTCAACTCAAAAAGCTCAAAAGACGGCTCAAGATGATGGCTTCAAACGCCCTTTTATTTGTTGTTGGTTCGTATACCTTATAGAGTAAAAACCTTACTAAAGACCATAATAAGCCATATAAAACCACAATAAACCATACAGCTGGAAGCTAAAGTCATTGCAGCAGGGTCCGGGGCAACACTTCCCCACGAGACACCGCGCCACGACCAAGTCACGGCAAAGTCATTGCAAATTTCCTTTTCGCAAGAGACACCGCGTTTTGACCAAAACATTAAAAAAGCAAGCAAGCGCTCTGGAAGAGGCATTTNTCACATATACACACGCCAGGCAAACAAATAGGCTGGTCAAGACGCAAGGAGGTGGACAGCCAGGCAAGCAAGCAAGCAAAGCAAGGCAAGGCAAGGCAAAGCAAAGAAAAGCAAAGCAAAGCCAAGCAAAGCAAAGCCAAGCCAGCAAGGCCAACATCGGATNCGGAAAAGCAGAAAAGCAGAAAAGCAGAAAAAGCGAAAAGCGGAAAAGCAAAGAAGCAGAAAAGCAGAGAAGCAGGAAAAGCGAAAAGCGGAAAAGCAAGAAAGCAGAAAAGCAGAGAAGCAGAAAAGCAGAGAAGCAGGAAATGCTAAAAGCGGAGAGGTAGGAGATCCAAAAAAAAATCCAAAACCCGTCCCAAAAAAAATTCCAAAAAAAAAATGACCATCCTTAAAGAATTCTGAACAACAGCATGGCCATAGCTAGTGTTGTGGTGCTTTTCTTCATCCCTTCGGCAATCAGACTATAGCACTATGACTATGGCCTATAAGTGGATTCGGGACGTGCTGGCTCCTTCGCTACTTGATTGCGGCTTTCAGCATGTTTCATTCGCCTGCTTAGTAGGCTATCCCATCGCTCCAATTCTGGTGGAATTTTGTGCAGTTTCTGAAGGAACTTGTCACCTCTCCCAATGAGCTGGGCCTTTCCCACTTCTGACCCCCTGGAAAATCACATCCGAAATTTCAGGAAGATCCTGAATAGATGCAGCATTTCCTACCAGAGTAGTTGACCAAAGGGCCATTTTCAATTGGCAGATCTGATTTCGCGCGGCCTTTCCGGTTCACCCCCCTCTGTGTCCGATACTCCTTGGCAGACTCTGAGTCAGCGTCCTTTTCCTCTGGCGAAGCATGGCTCGAAAAGCTGAGGATGATCCGAGGACCTCAAGAGGATTGAAGAGATAACGTAACATTTTTACACCACTACTCACTGAGATGCCACTTGAGGTAAGATGATGTAATCCATGGAAGCAGCTAACCAAACACCAAATCGCCAAGGGATTGCTCATAGATATATGCACAGTTGTGCAAACATGGATTCATACCGTTGGGACATGTATTTGTGTATATATATATATATACATATAGATGGTATGAACACAAAGGAACATATTTCAGCCACCATTGGCCAAAATGGTTGGTTGCACCACATTGTTCGCTCCCCCGGGCGCGATCCATCCTTGGTCGGTCGCTTCCTTGAAGAGCCTTGCCTGGACACATGGGAATCGGCTTGGGGGTTCATTTTTCTCAGATCTTGATCAGATATGTTTGTCGGAGTTATGACATGGTGTTTGACTGGAAGAAAACCTATCATTTATATATGTTCAAAAATGTTTAGGTTCAAAACCTCAATGTTGATCTTCTTTGCAAATAGATCGAATAAATCATCAACAAAGGTGATTGACGATTGACCATGCAAAACATCGGGGGGTTCCTACGATAGCATATGGCAGGTTGCAACGCAAGCCTGGAGGGTGATGCGCTGCCTTTCTCAGAGGCTGAACCTGATGGCCGTTTTTTGGGGTTCAAAAGCCGCATGGTCTGGTAATCAACCATTGGTGAATGGCCAACATCGGATTCCGAAACTTCAACGTCGGATTCCGAAACTTCCGGACCCACGGATTTCGAAACTCGCCACCCAGCGGATTCCGAAACTTCAACGT